>JARHVA010004296.1:72500-680000 GCA_037957365.1 Torreya grandis
GTTAAGTTTTAAATGCTTGAGAAGCCTAGTCTTGAACTAGTCATGAAATATATATTCCTAGTGAGAAGTTTTAAGCATGGAGGATTAATAAATGAGTGAACATAAGCATGAGTGGATATATAAGGGTTTTTAGGTTGAATATGAGGCACTGGAGCACTCATGAGAGTCTCAAGGTGAGCCTATATGGGTAGGACCTTTAGATCAAGTCTACAACTAGACCACTTCTAGACCCTGCCTGGCCTAATGAGATATCATGATCTATTGTAAAGGTATGTGAGGGATGTATAGAAGTGTTTAAGAATGAGAGAGGTTACTTTATTATGTGAGGGATGTATAAAAGTGTTTAAGAATGAGAGAGGTTACTTTGGTATGTGAGTAAGGTAGAGATCACATGGAAAGAGGCATGAAGGTCACTTTTAAGGCCTATTATGGTTTGTAGATAAGGATCTAGAGAGAAAAAAAAGAGTGTGGCCTAAATGAGAGGTCATGATCAGATTTCAAGGTGTTTAAGCTCATGTAAGCATTAAAAAAGGTGAGTAAAGTTGTTTTAGACATGTGCATGAAGTTTTAGGTTCTAGTTTGAAGGAAAAGACATGAAAAGTGTTTTTTAGGTCTCTCAAGAACACAAAATGAAGGGTTCTCCACCTGAGAAGAATTTTATTATGTTAATTAGCTCATCAAACCTTTGCATTGAAACCTAAGATATTCATGGTATATGGGGAAGGGTCCTAGCTCAAAATTTTTGGATTTTTTTTGGATTTAGGGGATATTATTTATGAATGATTTTTAAGAATGGAAACAAGTTTAAACCCTCCTAGAACCCTAAGAAAGACTTGATGTTGAAATTTTTTCTCAAAATTGATCAAGATGGATTGGATTGCTTAGGTAATCTATTAGAGCTTTTAGTGTACTATTAAATGTACATATTGTCATTAAATATTACATCGTAGAAGAGGGTGTTCAATCCTCTTTTATATTTGGTTAACATGGGAACACTTCTAGGTATGTGGGTGTACCTATAATGGAAATGAGGCTCCAGGTTTAAGGGCTAGCTCCCTGAATGTATCTTGAAGTACTTATGACCTAAAATAGTTGATTGATTATGGGGAAAAGGGATATAAGTTTCATGAAATGAAACTACTCTAAGGGGGTGATTACACAAAGATGATTTCCATATGACTGTCATACTTCCTGCACTAAGAAACAAGGCACACAAGTTAACTTCCAAGCCCTAAGAGATTCTAACATGAGTGTTTCAATATGAAAGTGAGATGTATGAAGGATATCCAAGGTAATTTAACCATAGGATAGTTTTAGACACTAAGTCTCATTGTACACTTAAAATATAGACCTATGCACTTGACCACACTTCATATGACCTACTAGAATAAGAAATCTTGCATAAACATGAGAGGATAAGGAAAGAAAGGATAAAATATTATCACCTTGCATCACCATAAATCACTTTTTACATAGAATTTTTTTCATAAACTCAAAAAAAACTTGCATTAATTATTCAAAGACAAAATACAATGTCATTCCAATAGGGCTTTTTCATACATGGAGTGGAATTAGAATACAAGGTCCAAAAAGGACACTACTTATAGAATTGGAGAGAGAAGTGAGAAGAGATAAGTCTAAGATTCACTAGGACAAGTGTAATTTTGAGAAAAGGAGTTATACATGTAGGAAAATGAGTGTGAGACATACCATGCAAGGTCTAATAGGAAAAATGTCTCTTCAAAGCATGCAACTTCATGAAATGTTGTGTAGGATTCCTCTTGCTTGCTTAGAAAACTTCCTCATTATTTAGACCTTTTAGAATTTCCCATAATATGAAAAGGATATATCTCATGATTTCACTAAGATGGATGGGTTTTAGACATGATACACCTTTCATTGGTTGCATCTCTAATCATTTGAATTATTTTCCACATGAGTTATCACTACATGCATTCCAAGTAACTCATATTTCACTCACCCCTCACACTTGGCCTAAAATTTTGATTAAATTTTCCATGAAAATATAAAAATATGGGTAAATGAAACATTTAAAGACTTACCATAGCTTATATTCTTTACGTACACCTTAAATATACTCCTACTTGAAGTTCTTACCTGTCTCACTATCTTGCTCACTTTGGCAGTTTTGACTAGCTGAAGTGAAGGCACCTTGAGAAACACTTAAGATATTTTTTTATGCATTAAATGGACATGTTTAGTTAGTCCAATTTCCAATATTTCTCCTAAAATCATCCTTGAAAGTCCCTAGAACCTGAAAAACACCAAAAATGGTTAAAGAAAGCAATTATTTACCCCATCCATATAGGTAGGGTACAAATCAATGTGATAATAAGGTGAATTGGAGAGTATTATATAATCTCAAATCATTTACCAAACAATTTTGGTCCATTTGGATCCATCTCCTTCCTTGTTTTCCCAATTGGGTCATGAATCAGGGTTTTTGATGGTTTTGAACAATTTTGACCTTTAGTGATTGTTCATAAAGGTCTAACATTGGGTTTAAAAAAAAATTATATAAAAAAAATGTTAAATACCTTCTTAAACCTCCATAAAATCCTCACACTCCCATGCACAACCTTCAAGTAGATATGAGCATCCTAAATGGGCCTCTCGTGATCTTGTTCTCCATTCTACATAAGTTTGAGCTATTTTGGACCAAAGTTAGCCATTATATGAGGTTTCTCTACAAACCAAATATTTTTTTACACTTCATACCTCCATATAAATGTGTTTAAATGTCATATAGTGTTCAATTTGGGTTAAAAATGTTGACTACACCACTTTAGGGTCTTAGGCCTAATCAAAGCCTAAAGGCCTGACTCGGTTTTAGATGCTTAGACCTCTCTTGTCAAGTTAATGACGGTTCCAAGGCATTGGATACACTTTTATATGATTATATAAAACTTATAAACCTTCCTAAAAATTCATTAACACTTATACCTACCTTTTATACTTCCTTATCCCTGTCTACAGACTTCATGTTATCTTGGAGTACCCTCTATTTGAGACAGAACATAGGGTATCTCCCTTGTCTACCTAGGCCAAATGAAGGTATGGGAGATTTAATACAGTAATTAAGGTGGTATATTTATATTTTCATGGTTTTTTTAATGTTTATAACATCCCAAAATACCTTAGAACTTAAGATAGACACTAAGATGAGCTCACTGTGTACATGGTTTTCTCATGGACTATAGATTTCTTAATTAAATCCATCTCTCTATTTTATATCCACAATTATAGTTTCATGAGTTATTCCAAATTATTTTTGAGTCTCTTTAAAACATTTTTATCATCTCAACCCCTATCAATAGTTCTCATTACATACCTCTCCATCTGACTGGTCTAGACTGCAAACTATATCCCTATTTAGAGGTTGACCCTTGTAGGTGTATTTGCATGGTTGGAACTTGGATATAATTTTAAAAGACATTATTTGGGTGTTATTTACCATATAATATTAATTTGTGTGTATTTACATCATAATCCTGTATTACAAACATCAAGAACACTAACTTTTTATTCACTATCCTACTACAATCAGCTACAATTGACTGTGTAGGGGTCCTATAGGTGGGCATCATCCTTGAAACATGTGTCATGTGATACATGAAATAATTTTAAGGTATTAATAATAAATTTTTATCTGATATGTGTATTTATCCACTAGGTTTTAATTTTTAAGTTTGTGTTATGGACTGTAGACACTTACAGTTAGCTGTAGGTGGTCTTTTAGACCAAAGTACACCTACAGGTGTACCAATTAGGCCAAAACTTAATGATAAAACTTCCATTTGTGTTATTTGAAAAAAAATTAAGATCCTTAATTTATTTTAACCATTCATCATGATGATATATGCCCTTGCATTACAACATTGGGTGTGAATGTCATTTGATATCCAAATCCTATAGATATCACTATTTGAACTCAGTGAATAAAAAATGCATCTTTGGGCCTTTCTAAAACTACTTTAAACCATTCATTCACCCTCCTTATTTTTAAAATCCCTTCCCCTATGTGGAGACTACAAAATTATAAAATTTGAATGCATCAAATCTTTTTGCTACATTTCCATATGATATCCACAAAAGGGGTACGTGCTCTATTTTATGTTTTTAGGGATTTGGTCCCTAAACATAGTCATATTGATTTAAAGGTGATATTCAACCTTGGTTTCAAATATTATGTTTCAAAATGGAATTTTAGGATACTCATCCATAAATTTAGACCCTGAGGAGAGCTTAAGTAGGCTCCAAAACTATGTTATAACCTTGCTTAGTCTCTATTAGGTGCCACCTGTAGGTGGTCACTGTAGGTTATAAGGTAATGACTATGAGTAAGCATGATTAATGGCCTTATATGAATTTTATACATTATCAAGGTCTCTTAATTAAATATTAATCCTTTGTATAGATGAGACAAGCTTCAAAACCTCCCTTTTAATGTCCTCTACTTCCTATAGGTATTGACTCAACTGTAGACCAAACAATGAGTGTAAAAAAACATGAAATAGGCACATAATATATGGAAATTAAACAAGATTATATGATATAAAAATCTCCAAATGTAATCCAAAACATTATAATACTTGGAAAAATATCAATTGTCTTGGTTTTAAATGTGACCTTCTCTCCATGGCACATGTATGTGCACATTCATTGCTGATTGACTGTACATGTTGTATATGACTGCCACCATAGACCCTTTCATAATATTTTGATGGTACAATCTGATTTATCATACAAAAATAACATGTCAAACAACTTTTGGACTATCCATTTCTCCTCCATAGACGTGATTAGAGCTCAAAACATCATGACTGTAGTTGAGAACAAGAAAAAAATTGACTGTGAGCTTATTATGACTGAGTGTTTGATCAAGGCATGATGTTTTAATGTCAAAAATGGAGATAAGTTGATTTTTATGGCATGGAAACATGGATAAAATCATATTACATCCACATGAGACCCTTTCAAAGAACCAACCTTTCTGCAAATAGTGAAACTTGACTGAGGCCTCACATTGTGACACATTCCTAAAACTTGAAATGATTGACCTATAGAAACACTTTAGAACATGAAAAAAAGCATGGGAAACATGTGATAAAGTTTCACATGCCATCTATATTTAGTTCCATTAGTTGGATTGTACAAACCTATCCATATGAGAAGGAAACCTGTAAGGTATGTGGTTTACTAAGCAAAAAAACATAGTCAACTCGTAAAGGATGGTTCATAAAGCGCAAGTGAAAAATCCTTGATAACTTGTTATGAAAATTAAGTACACTAAGTGTGATATCAACCCCAAAGGTGTTTGACCTAAAACTTCTTCTATTGCTCATACTAAACATAAATTTGTTGACTAGTTCTGCATGTCTAAAAGGGCGATGAAGGAGCAAAATGGTTTTTGATAAATTTTTACACTTCTAAAGCTGATAAAATGTTGAGATGAGTCCAGGGAAGTTGAAGATTCATCCCACAAGGTTCTCACACTACCCTTAAGCTGTACAAGTGCCAAACTCCTCCTTTTTTGGTTATTTTCTTAATTTTTAGTTAGAAAACCTACAAGTTTCAGATGGGATTGACGTTGCTGACAAGGAATCTAACATATTGGATGTTGAAAGGAAAATTATAACACTTGGACATATTTAAAACCATTCCACTTGCATTTAATGCTCTAAAATGACCCTTAGGTGACTCAAAATGACATATGGACTAATTAGACTATGACCAAGGTGAAAAGTAGAAAATATGACATTAAATACACCCTATAACATTATATTAGACCCCTATATAATTTTTTTGACTATGAGGGGGTTGACCCATTTTGACTTGTGGTCATAATGGTCAACATTCTTGGTGATTTCCTAAAGGTAGTATGCTTTCTATGCCAAGACCAGTTGCTTACTCATGTCCATTGGGTCATGGAGTTACCTATACACTGGCTTGACACACACATTTCCTTTGATAACACACCAAAACACAAAAAACAAAAAACAACAAACAACAAACAAAAAACAAAAAACAAAAAACAAAAAGAACAAGACACAATTCAAGAAAAACACATTTGCTTCATGAGCACTTATGGAACCCATAAACAAAATAACCAAACTAACTCAGACACTAATTAACCTAAGATGAACACTTCCTCTTGGATCAAAGGGGAAGTTTGAAACCTCTTTTTATTCATGACATAGAGGAATTAATGAGGCATGTAACCTTTTGATCATTGTTATAATTTTCCTTACATGGGGTAACCTTTAGTTCATTTCCATATCTAACCTATGGGGTTGATGGAGGAGGAGGAGGGTAGTGATGGGGATTAAGGCCAACTCTATGTTGTTGGATTTGAGTTTCTAGTAATTCATACCTTGTTTTTTAATATCTTTGTGTAAAATACATGGAATCATTTGATTCCTCATGATAAGATTCATAGGAGTATTCTTGAGGTTGATAGGAATCATAGTATGAATGATAGGGATCATATTGGGACTGATAGGGAGGCATTTATATATAGGTTTCCCGATAGGATTCCTCATAGGGATGTCCAACAACATGGTGTCCATATGGAGAGGGAAATGGAGGATTATAGGGCTGCCATAGAGCATAGGATTGGTATCAATTGTGAGAGGACTATTGAGGAGTATAATGTGATTCATAGCAAGGCTGATAGAGAGGTTCATGATAGGGGTATTCAGCATAGCTATTCATATCAACCTCATACATTAGATGAGATACAAAAATTGATCAAAATATTCAATGAGATATATCTAGGCTAATAATAGATATGGGTTATCATTCAAAGTCATTATTGGTGATAGATTACTTGCTTCTAAAAACTAATTAGAGGAAAGACACACCAACAATCTTTCCACTCTCTTGGACCTTTATACCACTGGGCATGCAAAAAATTTTGTCACTAAATATTACAACCTAGGAGATGGTGTTCAATCCTTTTCCAAATTTTGGAAACATGGGAACACTTCTAGGTATGTGGGTGTACCTATAGTGGATTTGAGCCTCTAGGTCTAAGGGATAGCTCCTTGAATGTATCTTGAAGTGTTTATCACCTAAAATAGTTGATTGCTTGTGGGAAAAAGGGATAAAAGTTGCATGATGAGACTAATCTAAAGGGGTGAGACACCAATATTATTTACATATGATTTTCATACTTCCTGCACTAAGAAATAAAGGCATACAAACTAACTTTCAAGTCCTAAGAGATTCTAACCTGAGTGTTTCAATAGGTAGGTGAGATGTATGAAGGCTATCTAAGTTAAGTGAACCATAGGCTAGTTTTAGGCACTAAAGCTCATTTTACACTTAAAATATAGACCCATACACTTGACCACACTTCATATGACCTACTAGAATAGGAACTCTTGCATAAACATGAGAGGATAAGGGATGAAAGTATATAATATTATCACTTTACATCACCATACGTCACTTTATACAATTATAAAAATGTTAATGAACTCAAAACCAAACTTTAATTAATTTTTCAAAGATAAAATACAATGTCATTCCAGTAGGGCTTTTTCATACATGGAGTGAATTAGAATATAAGGGCCAAAGAGGCCACTACTTATAGAATTGGATAGAGAAGTGAGAAGAGAGAAGTCCAAGAGTCACTATGACAAGTGTCATGTTGATAAAAAGAGTTATAAATGTATTAAAATGGGTATGAGACATAACATGTAAGGTTTGATAGGAAAAATGGCCCTCCAAAGCATGCAACTTCATGAAATGTTGTGTAGGATTCCTTTTGCTTGCTTAAAAAACTAACTCATCATTTGGCCCTTTTGGAATGACCCAAAATTTAAAATGGATATATATAATTATTTAAATAAGAGTTATGGGTTGTATAAATGCAACGCCATGCATTAGTTTCATCTTTAATCATTTGGATTCTTCTGCACAAGAGTTACCACTACCTGCAGTCCAAGTAACTCCTCTTTCACTCACCCCTCACACTTGGCATCAAATTTGGCTGAATTTTTCCATGAAAATAAATAAAAATGGATTAATGACACATTTTAAGACTTACCATATCCTTATATCCTTTAGGTATACCTTAAACAGACTCCCACTTGAAGTTCTCACCCTTCTCATTATCTTTCTCACTTTGGCAGTTTTGACTGGCTAAAGTTAAGGGACCTGTAAAAAAACTTAGGATATTTTATACTACATTAAATGGTCATGGTGAGTTATTCCAAGTCCCAAATTTTCTCCTAAATTTTGTTTCATCCTTTGAACATCCATAGAACCTACAAAACATAAAAAATAGTCAAAGAAAGCTATTTTGTACCCACTCTGTACAGGTAGGGGACAAGTCAAAGTGATAAGAAGGTTCCTTGGAGAGTCATATATAATCTAAAATCATTTTCCAAACTATTTTGGTCCATTTATATGGATATCCTTCCTTGTTTTCCCAATTAGGTCATGAATTAAGGTTTTGGAGGGTTTTTAACAGTTTTGACCTTTGGTGATTATTCATAAAGGTCTGACATTGGGTTTGCAACAAAATTACATAAAACCGATGTTAAATACCTTCATAAACCTCCCCAAACTCCTAAGACTCCCATGCACAACCTTTAAGTAGATATGAGCATCCTAAATGGGCCTCTCAAGCTCTTGTTTTCCATTTTGCATAAGTTTGAGATATTTTGGGAAAAAGTTGACCATTCTATGAGGTTTTTCTACAAACCAAATATTTTTTTCCACTTAATATCAACCTATAAATGTGTTTTAATTTCCTGGAGTGTTCACTTGGGGTTAGAAATGTTGACTACACCTCTTTAGGTTCTTAGGCCTAGTTAAAGCCTAAAGGCCTAACTATGTTTTAGATGCTTAGACATTTATTGTGTAGTTCATAATGGTTATAAGGCATTGGATACACTTTAAAATGTTTATATAAACCTTATAAAACTTCACCCAAATTCATTTACACTTATTACTACCTTTTATACTTCTTTATCCCTATCTGTAGACTTCATGTTAGCTTCGAGTACCCTTTGTTTGAGATAAAACAAAGGGTATATCCTTTATCTATCTAGGAAAAATGAAGGTATGGGAGTTTTAATCCAGTCATGAAGGTGGTTTTTATATATTTTCATGGTTATTTGATGTTCTAACACCCAAAATGCCTTAGAACTCAAGATAGACCCTTAGATGAGCTCATTGTGTGCAAAGTTTTCTCATGGATTGTAGAGTGCTTGATTAGAGCCCTCTCTCTATTTTTTATCAAATATGAGAGTGTCATGAGGTATTACCACATATTTTTGAGTTTATTTAAAACATGTTTAGCATATCAAACCCTACCAATATTTTTCATTGCATACCTCTCCATCTGACTGGTCTGGACTGCATATTGTATCCATGTTTGGAGGTTGACTCCTATAGGTGTATTTGTATGGTTAGACCTTGGATATAGTGTTACAAGACCTTATTAAATTTTTATTGTCCATATAACATTAATTTTTGTGTATTTTCATCATATTCCTATAATAAAAACATCAAAAACACCAACTTTCTACTCATTATCCTGCTACAATCAGCTACAAATAACAATGTACGGGTTTTGTAGGTGGGCATTATCCTTGAAAAATGTGTCATGTGATTCATGAAATAATTTTAAGGTCATATAAATTAATTTTTGATCTATTATGTGTCTTTATCTAGTAGGTTTTCATGTTTAAGTTTTTGCTATGGACTGGGGACACTTACAGTCAGCTATAGGTGGTCTTTTAGACCACAATACACCTGTAGGTGTACCCATTAGGCCAAACATTAACGAACAAAATTATATTGGTTTTTTTTGAAACAAAATTAAGATCCTTAACCTTATATAACCATTCATCATGATAATATATTCCCTTGTATTGTAACATTGGGTGTGAATGTCATTTGATACCCAAATCCTATCGATATCACTATATGAACTTAGTGAATAAAAGTGCATATTTGGGCCTTTATAGAACTAATTTACACCAATCATTCACCCTCATTATTTTTAAAATATCTTCCCCTATGTGGAGATTATAATATTAGAACATTTGAATGCATCAAAGATTCTTTCCACATTGTCATATGATATCCACAAAAGGGGTGGTGATCTATTTTGTGTTTTTAGGGGTTTGGTCTCAAAAAATAGTCATATTGATTTGAAGGTGATATTAAACCTTGATTTATAATCCAATTATTCAACATGGAATGTTAGGATATTCATCCATCTTTTTAGACCCTGAGGAGAGCTTAAGTAGGCTCTAAAACTATGTTATAACCTTGCTCAGTCTCTTTTAGGTTCCACATGTAGGTGGTAATTGCAGGTTACAAGGTAATGATTGTGATTAAGAATGATGAATGACATTATATGAATCTTATAACTTTTCAATGTATATAAATGCAATATTAAAACTTTTTAGAGTTGAGACAAGCTTTAAAACCTCCCTTCCAATGTTCTTAGCCTCCTATAGGTGTTGACTCAGCTGTAGACTAGACATTGAGCATAGAGAAACATGAAATAGGTGAATAATGTATGGACATTAAACAAGATCCTATTCTCTAAAAATATCCAATTGGAATCCAAAACATTAGAAGACCTGAAATAAGATCAATTGTCTTGGTTTTCAATGTGACCTTCTCTCCATGGCACCTTGTTGGTTAGATATTTTTTAAGCTAACAAAATTACTTAGGCAGTTATGGGATTAAATCATCTTCATTTAATGGTGAAGATCTTGTATACTCATGTATATTTACTTATAATTTTCTATTTCTCATATTTATTCACAAATTATATAGATTATGTGCCAATTGCTTTATTTTTGAGGTTTTACTTTAATTACAGTGTTCATGAACCATAACAAGGTGATTTTGTAGCAAGTAAGCAGTTGTTTTACAAAATGTGTAAAGTAACTTTGGAAAATTAAGATTGGAAAACTAGAACATGTGGGAAATTTTTTTTACTTCATAATAAGAAATTTTATAGATCTTATTGAATCCACACAAATAAATAAGCAATCAAGAGATGACAATATTTTCAGCAAATGACTAAGAAAGACTGTAATTCAAATTTAAATTAAAGATAACACAAAGTTTATAGTTTTAATCTTCATAAATCCACTAAATATATCTTTAGATGCAAAGTTACACAAAAAACAACTTCTTTCTCATTCACTTAGAACTAATTCCATACAAGGAAAAACTCAGAAATCTAAACACAAAGTTTTAGATTGCTTAAAATCTCTTACTTCAGTTACAATTGCCATGCAAAAATTAGAATCATCCCTAGGCACAAAGACCTACACTTATATCTATACAAAAATAGATGCCAAATTTAAAGAGGAACAATTTCTTCATAACCCATGTGCTGCGCTAAAATTGGAAACCATTGAGAGGCATCTCCCTCAAATTTTTCTTGTGTGGCATGTAATAAATAGTGACATGTAGTGCTTCTTGGTCTTTCTATTTGGATTCAATAAAACTATTTTATATGTAGTAGAAAGATTGCTTAAGTAATTTACTCTTACTAAATGACTTCAAGTAATGATATTTAGCTAAATTACTCGAGTCTTACAATTTTACAAAGTAATATACCTCAGCAAGTAACTCTACCAAATGTCTTTATTTTAAAGTAATTTATTCTAACAAAGTTAATCTACAAATAGAATGAATATAATGGAAGAAAATGGGAAGAAGGAAGAAGAAATTTTTGAAAAGAAGAGTAACCATAATTATTCCACCTCATGAACTACAGATCTGTATTTCTCTCTATACTTGATATGTTGAGACATCATCAAGTATATTACTGCATCATCAAGTTTAGCAAGTGATTGTATTTCCATCTCAAACCTTAGCATATCTCTTTCTAACCTCCTGCTATGACCCTTTAAATTTTCAATTCTTGGCTCAAGTATTTTTATTTCTTGTTGACATTTGATTAACTCCTTTATGGATTTAGCTGTGAAAGGAGTTATGGATTTTTCCATTAACTATTTGAATTGATCATATAACTAATCTAATGTCCTTAGAACATTATTAGAAAAAATTATAGTAAGACCATAGAGACAGTCTTCCAGATTCAACTTCTCATAATGAGCTCCTTCCTACAAAGTTTTCATTTCTTCACACATTGCTTCTAGAATACACATATGAAAAGACAAGAGATACTCTTCTTGTTTTACCTTCTTTATAGATACTTCAAGGATAATTTTATCTTCAATCAAAACTTTTTCACTCAAATTACTTATTTTTTGTAGACTCTCCCACTGCAACTCAAAAATCCCATTATCATTCTCAATTTCCTTAATTATTGCTTTTATCTATGCAAATCTCTTCAAAATATCAGTATAAACACTTGGAAATTTAGAGAAGAGATTTTGAGAATTTTGATGCATCTTCTCTATGCATTTATCAATGGTTTTAGCTTTATCTCAGTCTCTTCTACCTTAGTTATCACTTGCTAGCCAATTAAACCTCTTGAAATAATAGATTGTTATGAAATAAACCTGACAACTTTAGCTATTATTTCACATAACCAGACATTCTATTCCTTTAATTTAGCCTTAGTATATTTATCTTCATCAAGTTTCTTAAAGAGAGTGTTAATCAAGGTTTGGGTATCCTGCTTCAGGCCTTCTATGGAAACTTCCCCAAGGGGTATCTTAGAAATTGTTAAGTCATTATCAATGACTTCTTATTTACTCATTCCCTATTGTGGAAATGATATCTCTACAAATTTCTACCCTGTAGGTTCAATTATTAATTTTGAAGTTACCTTGAGAGACTTAGGCTTCTTTCCTTTCTTGTCAAGACTTTTCAACCATTTTAAGACTATCTCCTTAAGATTTATTACTTCCTTAGATTATATAGTTGTCTACATTGGCAACCAAGATGAGAAGTCTGTACTAGTAGAGGTGTCTGAATGAATTACCATTTGCTATTGGTTATTTCTCACCACTAACTCTTGAGAAGGAACTCCTTGGGTCTCTTTCACCTTCTCAATCTCTTTCTCTAGTTATTTCTCAATTTCTCTTTCCTTTCCTTATCAATTTAATTTTCTTTTTCTTTCACTTTATCCACTATTACTTCCTTCTCCTTTGTTTTCTCTATAATTTTATCTGCCACTACCTCTACCTCTTTTTCTTTCTCAGTATCTTTCTCTTTTTCTATCTCTACTACCTCTTTCTCTTTCACTACCTCTACTACCTCTTTCTCTTTCACTACCTCTACTACCTCTTTCTCTTTCACTGCCTCTACTACCTCTTTCTCTTTCACTACCTCTACTACCTCTTTCTTTGATTCAACTTCTTTCATTATGTCAACTTGCTTCACCTTTTTAATCACAACTTCTTCCATGAATTGCTTCTTTGGTTTAACTACTTCTTTTTGATTTTATTATGGTGCCTCCTATGATGGGGTCACTTCTTTGGTAGTTTCTTTTTCTAGCTCATTTTCAATGGTAGATTGATCTATTGAAGGAGGGGAAGGTGGAGAAGTAGGTAGAGAAGATGGAGGAGGAGGAAGAGGAAGGACATTAGTTTCCTTATGAATATATTTCTTTGGAGGTTTGATTCCATGAGATTTTGGAGGTGGAATTAGTAGAGTAGAAGTGGGAATATGAGGAATGGTGGTGTCAGTAGGAAAGAACAATGGAGATGTGGAAATAACTAGATGAATTGAATCTTTATCCTTTACTATAGAATATGTGTCATCAACATTTATTTTCAACTTTAACTTCTTTGTGGGCATTTGGATACTTTTTCCTTGTACTATTTCCTTCCTCTTCTGACTTACATGGTAATCTCTTTCATCAACTCCTTCATATAATATCCTTTGTTGATAAGCCATATGGAAATCATGGCCAAAATATTTGAAGTTCTATTTGAAATAGTATTTAATTGATTTTTACTAAAAATAATCACTGAAAGTAGGGAATTATCTCCCCCTACTACATGAAAAGCATCACTGGTTACAATTCTATCATCTTCCATATCCTTAGGAATTATGGCTAGAAAAAAAACATAGATTTGTTCAACAGTCAATCTACTATTGTCCATTATTCTAACATGAAACTCATCTCTACAATCAGTCTAAAAGTCCTCTAGTGCAGGAATTTGCATATATTATAGAGAAAATATATTTTGGGCCATACCTCTATAATCAAAATTGGCTCTGGCATCAAAATGTGTTTGGGTATAATTATGATACATTTCTTTCTGCACATTCTTTGCCTTGTAAATACTAGGATAGTGGTAATAACCAATAACAATAGGAAAATTGACAATAAAATGATGAGTCTTTGACCATAAATCATTTATTCAAAAATCTACCTACATAATTCCACAAGGATCCACTTATCACTTGGGTATCTAGTTAACTTGATTGGTACACTTCAAAAACCCCCAACTTTGATATATGTGAAGTCAAGAAACTGAATGAAAATGCACCCAAACTATGAAAATACATCCCATACTTCATTTGATACTCTTTTGTGCTTTAGAGCCACATTTAATTTGCAAATGAGTTCATAAAAGAATCCATCATTCACTACCTTATAATGTTTGTAGTACTCAAAAAGAACTAGTTGAGGATAATACTCATATATTGGCATAGTTGCTAGTGTGCCTTTTGTAGTTAGCCTTGAAAAGGCTCCACTTGAAGCTACTTAATACCCAAATATGAGGTAATTAAAATCAAAATTTTGTAAAACATTGCTTAACTATTGATCCATGTTATCACTTATCATCCTCAACAATTTAATCACAACATAAATCCTAGTGACATCAATGGTTTTGATGTACACATACATCCAAATTGAGAAACACTTGGCATTTTTTTAACCATTAATTCTGCATAACAACTGAGTAATGTCATCTACTTCTTGAACCAAGTCTAATCTTACTATCTACTTCAAAAATATCAAGGCTTTCTTCAATTTGTTTAGATAATTTGTGTTCATTATCTTGATGCACTCTACCATCCTAGTCTCCCATTATCTATTAGATTTTTCCATAGATATATCAATTAATTTTAATGATGTTGGAATATTTAGGTAGTATTTAAGCTATTGAACACCTATCCTTATCACTACGTTACCAACAACATCTCTCATAGTCCTAGTTAGGGATTCATAATATTTGGCACAAGTTAGGACAAATTTTGGAAGTTGAACTAAGTTTGGGAAAGCTGTAGCTTGCATAATCCTCTATTAGTAATAGCCTACATGAGTAGAGTCTTGATTATATCTTTGGATCTCTCTAGTAATTTAGTCACAAATACATGTCCCATATCTGTATCACTTATTTCGGTCAACTTAGAAATGATACATGATTTAATAATATATCCCTTATACTCATACTTCATCTTTAGTTATTGGGATTTGGCCCTCTTATCTTTTGATTTACCTTTCCTACTTTTCTCTAGGACCTCTTCAAGTGCTAACTGAGGGACTTATTCAATTTGTGTTACTTACACTTTTACCTCAGCTATTTCTTCTTCTGATCCTTCTGATCTAGACATTAGTTTTGATTAATTTTGGAAGAACTATATGAGTGATTTTCAAAATTTATTACCTTATCCAACTCAAATACAAATGGGTCTCAAATATTTGAGTCAACAATCACTCTAGAAGGTCAAATAGCATAGCTCAAGGTTCGCAGGTTCAATGACTTTTTCAAACAACTTGAATGTTAGGTGGAAATGAGGTGGAATTCATTGAAATTTATATTTTCCAATACATTTAATAGCATGTGGTGAATATGTGTGAAGGGGCCATCTAAGACCTTAGATTTTATTAGGTTTCTTAGACTAATTTTATTAATTTATCTTTTGGGAGTTAAGCATATTCGTAATCCTGAGTTGGTCTTGAATGGTGAGTGTTTCAGTTTTGGAAACCTTCATTACTTTTGCTTGTAACTTTGGATGAGTAAAGTTCCTTCAAAAACATGATTTGTTTTGCGCAATTTTTGGTAGACATTTAGGGCAAGTTTACTTAATTTTTGATGCAAATTAAAGCAGTTTAACAACTCTAATTTGAACTAGATAGTGAAACTCAAAGTTATGGGACAACTTTTCTTTTTGTTTAATAAGTAGAGTAACTTGGAGAACCAAAGTTGTATTGAAAATGAGTCCCAACACTTAGCTTTTTTATCTTCTAGGAAAAATGAATAAATGGGTTTTTCAATGATGGCTTCAAGAAGATGTTTTCAACCTTTTGGATTAATTTTGAAGCAATTAAGAAAAGAGAGCAATAAAAAAAAAAGTTACTAAAGACTAAGATTGTATTCAAGGGACTAGTTTAACAAAGGACAACTGACTCATAAGAAAAAATTCAAAATTTTGAATGGGGGTAACCCAAAAGTTCAAGTGTGAAATTTTGGGGACACCACACCTATAGGTGCACATTCATGGTTGACTGACTGTACATGTTGCCTATGACATCAACCATAGACCCTTTTGTGATATTTGAGGGTCCAATCTAACTAATAATAAATAAAGAACATGTAAAACAACTTTTTAACTCTCCATTTCTCCTCCATAGATGTGATCAAAGCTCAAAACATCTTGACTATAGCTGAGAACAAGCAACAAATTGACTGTGAGCGTAGTATGACTAACTATTTGATCAAGGCATGGTGTTTTTAGGTCAAACATAGAGGGAAGGTGACTGTTATGGCATGGAAACATGGAGAACATCATATTACATCCACATGAAACCCTTTCATAGAACCAAAATTTCTACAAATAGTGAAACTTGATTGAGACCTCACATGGTGACACCTTCCTACAACTTGAGATGCTTATCCTATAAAAACACTTTATAGTATGAAAAAAATCATGGGAAACATGTGATAAATATTCCAATGTACTCTATATTTAATTACATCATTTTGATTGTAGAGACCTATCCATATGATAAGGAAACCTATAGGGTATGTGGTTTAACAATAAGAAAAACATAGTCAACTTGTAAAGGATGGTTAATAAAGAAAAAATGACCAATCCTTAAACTCTTATTATAAAAATTAATTTCACTGAGTATACTATCACCACCAAAGGTGTTTGACCTAAAACTTTATTTGGTATTTGTACTAATCATAAACATGTTGATTGGTTTTGCATGTCTAGAAAGGTGATGAAGGAACATAATGGTTTTTGACCATTTTTTACACTTAAAAAGTAGATAAGGTGATGAAATTGGTCCATATAATTTAAATATTCATACCATAAGGTTTCCACATGTGTGACACTCCCCTATAAACCATATAAGTTCCAAACTCATCTTTTTCAGTTATTTTCTTGATTTTTAGTTATATAACCTACAAGTTTCAGATATGACTACCATTTTTGATAGGGAATATAAAATATTGGATGGTGGAATGGAAAATATAACACTTTTACACCTTGAAAAATATTCCACTTGCATTTAATGCTCTAAAATGACCCCTAGGTGACTCAAAATGACATGAACTAATTAGACAATGACCAAGGCTAAAAACATAAGATATGACATTAAATACGCCCTATAACATTATATTATACCCATAAATAAGTTTTTTGACTATAGGGGAGGTTGAACCATTTTTAATTGTGGTCAAAATGGTCAATAATACCTCTAGGTGGTATTGGTTTGAGTGAGGAGAAAGAAAATGTTGAGTTATAGGCTTGTTTTTGAAAAAGTTATTGTAGCTATCAAATTTTGTATTGGAAAAAGTTTGAAAATCATTGTATGGATATGGTATAGAATTTTATTTTGTTTACATTAAGGTTTATGAAAAATTTTTAGTCCTTAAGTTTTTTAAACTGATCATCCAATTTAGCCTATCACTAGCATGCCTAATAGTGCAAACAATGAGAAACCTATACAATAGTGAGAAGATGATTAGTAATGTGTTATCATGATATATTGATGAAACCAACTAAATGGAGATGTTTTTAAGGAAATTTAAAACATTTTAATGTTTTGTATAAGTTTTTAAAGTTAGTTAATATAGTGTAAAAATCACTCACAAGTTGACTTGTCTGGTTCATATGAGACAGTGAGATATAAGGTCATGAAATTGGCTTACAAAACAAATATTTGTCATTTTAAAATATTATATTTATATTTTATAATGGTTTAATTATCTCAAAATATAATATAATTACATAATAATTCTTTTAAAGTGGTCATACAGGTGTTGAAGGTTAATGTCACCATGATTATGCTTTAAGGTAAACTGGCAGTTCTAAGTAAGCAAGTTGCAGTGATGAGTTTAAGGATATATGTCCTAAGTTAAATTATATAATTCATATGGTTTTATTTTTTAATTTTAAATTATTTAATAAATCTTTAAATTTAATTAAATTGTTTGAAATGTTGAAGCCAAAATGGCTTATCTAGTTCTAGTTTGACTATGTGTAGTGAGGTCAAAAGATTGGTCTGCAAGACCAATATTTGACATTGGAACCTATGTTTTTTGTATTTTAGAGTGGTTTAAATATGAAAAATGATATTTTTATAGTATCAATTATCATGGGAAGTATTATTTCAGGTTTTCAATATCAAGTTATTCGTGACTAGGTTTTGGAGTGTTCTAGTAGTTCTTAGTGGGCTATTTGTAGAGAAGTGTTTGAGTCATTTTTCCATGTGTTGTGAAGTATAAATATCGTGGTGATTTTTATAAGTTAATTTAATTTATTTTAATTTGATTTATTAAAATTATTTTGTGACTAATTTTTAAAAATGTTTTAGCTTTATTTGGCAAACTTTCTGTAGGTTCACAGGCCTAATTATGAACAGTGCTACAAGGAGTCTTCATATGCTGGTTGAAGCTAAAAAGTGTCATAGACCTAAAATTATATTATTAGGGGTATATTTGATTGGTATATGAAGTTTTCATACCATTTTTGAAGTTTTAAATCATTCCAAGGAGATCAAAGGGTAACGTGTACTAATGAAGGCCTAATTGAATTAGGTCTCCATGAGACCTAAAAGTGAAATGAGGTTTAATAGAGTTATGATAGACTAAGAGGAAATAACTATTTGTTTGAATAATGTTAATGAGATATAATAAGACATATTACATGGATTAACTAAGAGTTTAAGGGTGAATATGTGACTAAGTGGCATATGAACAAAGAATGGTAAATATATAAGGCAATTTTAGGCCTATTAGTGTAAGTAATGCATATACAAATGAAATAGAATATTATTGATAAGAATGAGGAAGTGAAGAATTTCATAGGAATATATAGGATATATCATGAATATCTAGTAAGGGTTATTTAATTTTCAAGTTCATTTGACCTAATCTATCTTGAAGAGACTTAATTGAGTGAAGAAGCCTAAAAGGCAGTTTGAAAGAGATACAAGACTAAGAAGAGATAAAATAGGTGACCATCATATGTTGTGTAAGAAATAAGGTTTTATAAAGGTGATCAAAAATTTTAAATGGTTGATTTTTTTATGAGTCATCTAGGGTGTTGGTGCCTCCTTAAGAGTTGGTACTCACTAAAGTCTAGCTGGGTTGGTGCTTATCTAGTTGGGGTTGGTGCTCCATGTGGAGTTGGTGATTCACTAAATTATAATATTATAAGAATATAGTAAATTTATATGGATCAATGAATTTTCTTCCCCTTGAGGGTTTCTCACATATATTATGTGTTTCCTTGTGTAATATTGTTTCATGCCTGTATGGTTGATTGATTATACATTGCTTGATCTATATGTTGATGTGATGGATCATGTATGATAAGGAGGTATTTAAATAATTTTTTTGAGAGATTTATTCACCCCTATCTCTCAGTCATTATGTTTTCAACAATTGGTATTAGATCAGGTCCTTTGAAGTAGGCCTAACAACCTAAAAGAGATCTTAGAAGTGATGATGGCTAGTTAGTAAGCTCAAGGTGTTTTCTCTACCAACAAGGCTCCAATATTTAATGTACATAATTATGCATTTTGGAGAATAATAATGAATAATACCTAATGTTTATGGGATATGAAATATGGAAATTAGTTGTGAATGGATACACTCCACCTCTTACACCACCAACTAATGCAGTGGGTAAGAAAGAAAGTGAGAGCAATTCCAAGGTAATGAATGACATTCTATGTGGCCTATCAAAGGTAGAATTTGTGAAGGTGATATACTATGAGTCAACCAAGGTGATATGGGACAAGTTTAATACTATCTATGAATGAGACACCAAGGTGAAGATGGATAAATTATACACTCACAGAAGGTAGTTTGAAAGTCTATCTATGAAGGAAGATGAGATCATTGAATCCTACCTATTAAGGTTTGATGAAGTGGTCAATTCCATTATAAGATTAGGAAAAGAAGTGAAAGATTATACATTTGTTCAAAAGGTATTTAAATCACTAACTGCTAAGTTTGATTCTAAGGTATTTTCAGTAGAAGAGATGCAAGATTTAGATAAGATGGAGATGGATGGGCTTCATGACATCTTGACTACCTATGAGATGAGAAAAAATGAAGGAAGACCTCCCAAGAAGGAATGAAAATTAAAATCTGAGAAGAATTTAAATTCCAAGAAGGTTAAGGATGAGCTATGTTGATGATGATGAACTTATATCCATGTTTGTTATAAAATTGAGTCTTGGATCTAGTAATTACAAGGGTAAAATGCCTTTCAAATGTTTTAACTATGGTAAGATCGGTC
Source organism: Torreya grandis (assembly GCA_037957365.1). Lineage (NCBI taxonomy): Eukaryota > Viridiplantae > Streptophyta > Pinopsida > Cupressales > Taxaceae > Torreya > Torreya grandis. The sequence goes on from JARHVA010004296.1 coordinate 93,196, forward strand.
ACTTTGCATCTAAGTGTCCTAAAAAGGATAAGACTGAGCATGATGAAGAACATGATAAACATCATGGTGATGATAAGAAGGTCTATAAGCATGATAAAATCAAGAACTATTTCAAGAAGTATGAAGGTAGGAAAAAGTCATTCAAGAACAAGAAATTTTTTTATACCATAGAAGATAATCACTCATCTGATGTGACATAAGTAAATATATAGCGATGATGATAATAATGAACATGAACATGATAACAATGAAACTTTACTCATGGATATAGAAATAGATAATTAGGGTTTCTTAAAAGGAAAATACCTTATGGATGATGAAGAATCAAATGAAGAAGAGGCTAAAGAAAACCTTGAGGTAGAATTGGTGAGTACTCTAGAGGAGTTGAAGTTACAAAGAAGGAATAATCACAAATTAAGATCATTAGTTTAGGAATATGAAGAACATATTAGTTTTTTTGAGGAGAGACTAAGAAACACATCCAAGGAGTATGATGAGATCATCAATCAGATTGAAGCATCAATGGAGATAGTCACTAATAGATTAAAATATAAAGAGTAATAATGCACCAAGTATAAAACTCAAATGGAATCCTTGAAAGCTAAGTTGGATCAAACATCTAATAATTTAAAAACATTTATGAAGTTTGAAAAGAGCACGGAGGCTCTAGATGAAATTTTGAGTAGTTAAGAGTCTAGAAGAGATAAGACGAGTCTTGGTTTCAAAGAAAAACAAAAAGAGGTATCTCAAATAAATAAGAAGGTGAATGAAGAAAAGAAGGTCAATATGAATAGAACAATTAGATAGCCTAATGTTATGAGGTATGCTAATTTATTCAATGGTTACTATTTTGCATGTAATCAATTTACCCATAGAGCAAGAGAGTATAGAAGACCCTCTAAAAATGAATATGCATAGTATTATGAAAGAAATAATCTATAAAAAGGTATGACTAGGGTTGTTTTATATAGTTTTCATAATGTGAGACACATTGTAAGATTCTATCATAATATATTTAGAAGATCATAAAGTCAAAAAATTAGGTTTGAAGCCCCTAGAGTGAAAGAGAGAAGGCAAATGAATGTGTGTCAATGAAAGACATTAAAGGTGATTCATGATTAGTCTATAAGACCAAGTGGGTTATTTTTTATGGTAGAGCATACTTTAGATGTAAAATCAAGTCAAGGAATGTTCATTATCAGCTTAGATTATTGACCACATGGATGATGAAGAGGTCAATCCAAAGAGACTAATCAATCCTAGAAATATCTTAAAATATATTTAGTCTTGTGATAGCATGGAAATATGGAAAGGGGTAACTCCATTAGGCTTCATGGAGACACTCTTTAGTTAGCATAATCATGGTGGATGCTTAGTTTGAGGGGGAGCTATTTAGGTTATTCATAAGCTCCAAGTATAGTTGATTGAAAATCATAGAAGAATTATGAAGAAAAGGGGGGGTTACTATATATTTAGTTGATATCAAGAGTTTGATAGCTACGTAAGTAATCTTGAGGTTCAGAGTTCATTTGAAAACTATGCTTGGTCTAAGGGGGAGCTTGTTATCTTTGAGTTCTTTTTCAATTTTTGAGAGCAATTTCCAAAGAGGGATAATGAGTGGTTACATAAGTTTTAGTATATATGACCCTTTGTCATTAATATCAAAGGGGGAAAAAGTTTAATAAGGGAGATTGACTAGATTAAGGAGATGAGATTAATCATATTGAAGAATATTTTGCCATCAATGACAAAGGGAGAGTTTTTTGATAAGTTTTATCATTGATGTTAATGTTGATGTTAAGGTGCATCTGGTGAAGATGCATGGTGAGTGGTCTTTGAGGTATGAGCTTGTGTGCTTCATGTGATAAAGAAGTCATGTAACAAGAGATAATTTAAAGGAAAGAGAGAATTTAAAGGAAACTAATGTCTCTTCTATTGGATGATGTTAAGGTTTAGACTAGCTTAAAGTTTTTAGTATTGTCACAAAGAGGTATGATGGTCAAGTGACCATTGAATCATGCTTGAGTCCTAGTTCTTGATAAGCCTAGTCTAGACCTTGTGAGAAGGTGTGCATAGTGAAGCTTGGTGAAGTGACTGAGAAAAAACTTGTGTGAGGTTTCTTGTCATTATTTGATCATGTAAGTAAAGTATCTTTACCTTTATAAGTGTTTCAACGTTAGTTGTCAAGTTTCAAATTCTTGAGAAGCCTAGTCATGACATGTATAATCCTAGTGAGAAGGTTTGAGCATGGTGTCCTAGTGAGATTAGTGCACACAAGAATGAGTGGAAATATAAGGTTGTTTTAGCTTGAATATGAGACATTAGAACACTCATGAGAGTCTTGAGATGAGCCTACAAGGGTAGGACCTTCAGATCAAGTTTGCAACTAGACCATTTTTAGAACTTACTTGGCCTAATAAGGTATCATGATATATTGTCAAGTCATGTGAGGGATGTATGTCATTTTTTAAGCATGAGATAGGTTACTTGAGTATGTGAGTGAGGTATAGATCACATGTAAAGAGGCATGAAGGCTAGTTTTAAGGCTTAATGTGGTTTGTAGATCAAGATCTAGAGAGAAAAGATAGAGAGTGTGGCCTAAATGAGGGGTTGTGATCATATTTAAATGTTTTTTAGATAATTTAATAATTTAAAAAGGTGATTAAATTTTTTTTATACATGTTCATGAAGTTTGAGGTTCTAGTTTGAAGGGCAAGGCATGAAAAGTGGTTTTTAGGTCTCTCGAGTACACAAAATGAAGGGTTTTCAACTTGAGAAGAATTTTATTATGCTCATCATCTTGTCAAACATTTTCATGGGAACCCAATATATTAATGGTAGATGGATAATGGTCATAGCTCAAAATTCTAGGAATTTGTTTCTGGATTGAGGGGCTATGCTTTATGAACAATTATTAAGAATGGAAATGGGTTTAAACCCTCCTAGAACCCTAATAAAGACCTGATGTTGAAGATGTTTCTTAAAAGTGATAAATATGGATTTTAGTTATAAATTAATATATTATATCTTGTATTAGACTGTCTTATGTATCTCTAGGTGGTTTTGGTTAGAGTGATGAGAGAGAAAATATTGAATTACAGGCTTGTTTTTGAAGAAGTTATTGTACATGTCATAATTTGTATTAGAAAAAGTTTGAAAATTATTGTATGGAGAAGGTAGAGACATTTTTTTTTATGTTAATTAAGGTTTATGGACAATTTATTATCCTCAAGTTTTCTAAACTGATCATCCAAGTTAGCCAATTGCTAATAGGCGTAATGGTGTAAATAGTGAGAAACCTAGGAAACAATGAGAAGATGATTATGGATGTGTTATCATGATATAATGATGAAACCAAATACATGTAGATGTTTTTACTAATTTTAATAAATTTTCATGTTTTGTATAAGTTTTTGAAGTATGTGAATATAGTGAAAAAGCTACTCACAAGTTGACTTGTCTAGTTTAGATGAGACAATGAGATATAAGATCATGAGATTGGTTTGAAAGACCAATATTTTCCATTTGATCATATTATATTTATATTTTATAATGTTATAATGATATTATAGGATGATATACATGCATAATAAGTATCTGAAAGTGGTCATATAGGTGTTGAAGGTCAATGCCACCATGACTATGCTTTAAGGTAAACTAATAGTTCTGAGTAAACAAGTTGCAGTGATGATTTTGAGGCTCTATGCCCTAATTTGAAGTATATAATGCATATTGTGTTGTTTTTTTATAATTTAAATTCATTTTCATGATTTTTTAAATCTTGAAAGTTATTTAAAGTAGTTGAAATGTTGAATCCAAAATGGTTTGTTTGGTTTTGATTTGATTGTGTGTAGTGAGGTCAAAAGATTGGTATGAAAGACCAATATTTGACATTAGAACCTATGATTTTTGTAGTTTAAATTGTTTTAAATATATAAAAATATATTTTTAAATTTTTATTGGTCATGATAAGTGTTATTTCAGGTGTTTAAGATTAATTTATTCATGACTAAGTTTTGGAGTGTTCTGGTAGTTCTGAGTGGGCTATTTGTTGAGAAGTGTTTGAGTCATTTTTACCTAAGTTGTGAAGTATAAAGTACATGGTGATGTTTTTAAGGTCATGTAATTTATTTTCATATGATTTTTTAACATGATTGTGTCACTTAATTATGTATACGCTCCATTTTTGTTTGGTAGACTTTTTGTAGGTTCAGAGGCCCAATTATGAACAATACTACAAGGATTATTCATATGGTGGTTGAAGCTAAAAAATGTCATGGACCTAAGGTTATATTATTATGGGTATATATTAGTGTTATATGAATCAATCCTTCTATTTTTTGAGTTTTAAATCATTTCAAAGAGATCGAAGGGTAACATGTACTAATGAAGGCCTAATTGAATTAGGTCTCCATGAGACGTAAAAGTGAAATGAGGTCTAATAGAGTTATGATAGACCAAGAAGGACTAAATATTAATTTTAATCATGTTCATGAGATATCATAATACATATTCCATGGAATAACTAAGAGGTTAAGGGTGAGTAGTTGAATAAATGGCATATGAACAAAGAATGGTATATAAATAAGGTAGTTTTAGGCCTATTAGTGCAAGTAGTGCATATGCAAATGAAATATCATATTATTGAGAAAAAATAGGTATTTTAGACCATATAAAGAGTATATAGGATATTAATTAATGTATAATAGGGGTTTTATAGTTTAATATCAAGGTTATTTGACATAATCTATCTTGAAGAGACCTAGTTGAGTGAAGAAGCCTATAAAGTAGTTTGAAAGGGATAGAATAGTGAGAAGATATAAAATAGGTGATAATTATTTATTGTGTTATAAAATTTTTTTATGAAGGTTATAAAAAGTTTTATGTGGTTGATTTATTTCTAAGTCATCTAGGGGGTTAGTGCCTCCTTGTAATTTAATGTTTTCTAAAGCCTAGTTGGGTTGGTGCTTAGCTAGTTTGGGTTGGTGCTCCATGTAGAGTTGGTGCTTCACTAAATTGTGATGTTTTGAATTATAGGACTATATTCCATTTGAAAGTATCAATGTGTTTTCTTCACCTTGAGGGTTTCTCACATATATGATGTGTTGTCTTGTGTAATCTTATTTCATGCTTGTATGATTGATTGCTTATACATTACTCGATCTAAATGTTGATGTGATGGCTCATGTATGCTAAGGAGGAATTGAAAGAATTTTTTTAAGAGATTGATTCAACCCCCCCTTTCATTAATTATGTTTAAAACACATTTTTTTTAATCAATTTTCCTTACCATGTATGGTGGCTTACTTAAATTCTTGGTGTTATCATTAAAATTGGTTGTGTAATTAAGCTTGCTCATTGCTAATAAATTGAGTTATCTTTCTTTTACTGTATGGCACAAATATGTGAATGTGTTGAAATTTTTGAACATGATCAATTCATGTAGATATGGAAGAAATATTTTTTAAATACACCCCATGATTCTCTATTTACCATAGGATTTGTCATTTTGGATAACATGGTCTTGTATCTAAAAACATATTATGTGATAGGCTCATTAGATTTTTATTTGAGTAGGTATATTTGATCACAAGAAACCTTCTCACTAATTTTGATTGAAAAATGAGTAAAAAAATATCAGATAAGGGATTGAATACATGAACTAATTGGTGTGGTAAATCATAGAATCATTGTAATGCATAGTCTTTGAGACCTATAAGGAATAACTTAGTCAATAATATATCATTGGACACATAGTCAAAACATGCTATGTGAGATGATCTAATATGTTATTCAGGGTTACCCTTACCATCATACAATGTATATTGGGTTCCATAAACCCTATAGGTAAAATATATTATGCTATATGATTTTGTAATGGAGTATGGAATAAGACATGAGAATCTAGTGCCTAATTATGTTTCAAAACACCTTGATCCAAATGTAACACCTTAGTTTACAATGATTGAGTCTATTTCATAAGGGATTATATGTTGGTATAAGATAAGTATGTGATAACCAAGGGTGGTTTTACCAATGATGGATATGGAATTCACATGGTAATTTGTTGAATCCCCTAATTTCCCCATTGGGATAGATGGTACAAAGTTTGTATCCACAAGAAGAGGAATTGGAGAAGATTGATCCATGTTGACATTATTGATATCCAAAAATGTTTCTAAAGTTGTAGCATGATCCAGGGGTTGATTGTGAAGTCTTTTTATAAAAATTGTCATGACATCCTCTTTATTGAATACAATTTGTTCTCCATTTAAAAGGGTGAGTATATCATGATGTTCATCTTAAGGATCCCTATTATCTTGATCATATTTCTCATGTTTGAAATTAGTATCATTAAAGTTCACATATTTAGTAGGTATAGGAATATTTAAAGGTGTAGGTGAACTTTTTTATTTATCCATATTAGGGCTAAGTGAAATATGACTATGCTCAATTAGAATGCAACCTAATATAACACTTTTTCTTAAAAGAGTAGAAAGAATTTTTGAAAATTACATATAATATGATATGAAAGTTTGAAAATTTTCTATTATGATAATAAATATTAAATATATAAATGAAAAAATAGAAAGTGGAAAAAATAGAAAGAATTATACAAACCCTAACAACATCTATGATTAGGGTTTGGAAATTTTCAAATAATAAACAAGTTCACCAATATCTTTTATCAAATTTGGGATTTATGTGAAAACCCTAAATGATAACAATAATATGCAAAATCAAGAAAATAATATAAAAATAATAACATTAAATGATTTAGAAATACTATATTATATAAACTTACTAAAAATATTTAGCAAAGTATAAGGACAAAATAAAGACTTAGCTAGAAATTGTGCATCTAGGAGGAATCATGATCTGAGACTTACTATGTAGAGAGGTTTGATTGCTCGAATCAAGAATATAGAAAAATATATGGGCCTAGATAATATAACTGGGAAGAGGAAACTATAGGAGTGGAACTCCTATCTAACCTAGGGAGCTCTTGTGCACTTTTAGTGAGGAAACCATGTTTTTGGGGTTTTATGTGCCCTCATTTGTAGAGATTATATCTAGTACAAAAGCTTATGATCACTTGCAGATACCATCATCTAACTAATTCCCTTCAAAACCCTATTTCCTTGACATATCAAGACCATTACAAATCCATGGGGAAACATGATTTATTTGTTGAATTTGAATGAGACTTCAACACCCTATGTGTTGAGTGTTACCTACATACCAATTCTCTAAAGTGGGATCAGAATTCATGTATTTATCCCAAAATACAATGATGTGTGAATAACTAGTGCAATGTGATATATTTTGGTGGAATACTAATGTTATTAGATTACTTAACTATGAATTTTAACCTATAAAATATATCCAGACTTAAGCTCTAGGCTACCAGGGTTGTATGCAATTAGAATTAGGAAAAATAGGTATTCCACTCTTAGTGTGTAAATGTGATTCTTTTGTTTTTCAATGTAGAAGCCCTCTTGTGTGAAAAATGGTTTGAAAAGTATTTATATAGTAAAATCATTGAAAATAATTTTAATGGGGACAATTAGGTACATCGGATGATGTTTTTATAGTTTTGATTTCAATAAATTAGTAGTTATTTGGTGGGAAGATAGGAGAGGGGGAAAGGACACTAGAGTAGTGTGCTCCTATCCCCTATGGAATTCATGTATAATGGGTATTTTGATTATGTTGAGAGTTATGTAGAGCCTAAAATATGTCTAATATTAATAAATATATGGATAAGTTCATTTACGGGTCATGTATCATCTTAGAATAGTGTTTAAGGTGGTCAAAAGTGATCAAAAGGGGCCCTAAGATAGCACTAAAGCTCAGTGTGTAAAAAGTGGTCATAAGTGCATGGTTTTAACTTAAATGTAAATTTTACATGTCTAAATATACATGTATAGTAGTGATAAATTTAGAAGATATTTGAAACTTTTGTACAGGAGAGAGGGGTTTAGGAATGTAAGAGTCAAATATTTTATTGACTCATTGAACCACATATCCCCATAGGTCCAAAGTAGTGCATTTGAAAGAAAAATGGATGCCAAAAATATTGAATCATTTTCCTAGTTAAATCCAAATCCACTTATAGTATATAATCCACTAAGGTATAGGGAAGATAGAAATTTTGTAGCATTAGGTTTTCTTACATTGAATGGAATAACCTTAAGCTAGACAAAATATATCTAAACATTTCAAAAAATTGGAGGTAGAATTTTATTCTTTAGCAAAAGATGAGGAAATAATCATAAAAAAGTGCCCATTAACCATTTTTTTAGGTGAGTGGGGAAGAAAGACACCCTTAACCAAACATATATAAGTATAGTCAACTAGAAGGTAATTGAACCCTAATACAATAAAAACATATAGGGAAGGCACAAAATAACATCCTTGATGAATAGAGTGAAAGAGGACAAATTTTTGAAATTGAACAACATTTATGGTGATACATGATTCGATGTCTTAAAATAACATTTTAGTAAGGATAACAAAATTAGAGACAAAGCCTAAATCATGAAGTATGGTTAGTATGAAAGCCACTCAATTATATCATAGGATTTTTCAAATTCAATTTTAAAAAATACAACCTTTTGTTGAGATTTCCTTACCCATTCCATTCCCTCCTATATAACAATAATGTTTCAAAAAATGTATTTGTTATGGGTAAACCTAGTTTATTTTATATGAATGATGAGGGGTAGAAAATACCTAACATAAGGAGTAAGAGCCTTGACAATGGTCTTGTAATATACATTGAGAAGGGTAATAGGTCACCAATAGGTAATAAGCTTAGAATCTCTTGCTTTGGGAATAAAATTAATCTTTCCTTGGTTAATCAACTTACTAAGAGAAGTAGTTTAAAGGGATTTCTCATACATTTGATGAAGATCAAGCCCAATAATGTCCCATAACTCTTGACATAATTCATAAGAAAATCCATTGATGCCAAGAGAATTTTTAAAAACCATTTTCATAGAAACCTCTTGAAGCTTATCAATGGAAAAGGGTTTGTCACATGCCACTCTTTGAGATTCAGTGAGCCTATAAGGTACCACCTGAAGGCATTGAGATATAACATTGCTCTCTTTAGAGATGAGAGTTGAGAAATGAATACCTTATGAAAATGAGAGATAAATTATTTCATGTTATCAAGAATATGAGTAAGTTAAGAACTGAATTCATTAATAGCTTTGATGTGGTCAGATCCCTATTTGGGGTAGAGAAGAGAAAATAATTCTTTTTAAGTTATATCTCCAATATGCAAGTAGTGAATCATTTCATGACATTGAGATCCCCCTAGCTTGATGATGATTTTCAATTTTGGTTCCTCCCTATGGCCACTTGAAATTATAACTTATCATTAAAAGGAGAGAACTTCATTTCCTATGAAATTTAGATGAATTCATGATGTGAATCCTTGTGTGCATTGTGATGGAAACTAGTTACTTTTATACCAAATATGTGAAGAAATTTAGTTGTTTGATTTATGGTATTTTCCCATTACTCAATCCATCCAAGATATCCCTAAGGGCGGGGTGCAAAATTTCAATGTCAAATAATATGCTTTTTTATCCAGGAGTGAGAAAGATGAGTAGTATTAAGATAAAACTATGTACTGGAGATCATTGGTGGCAAAGGGAGGCATTCAAATTCAAATGTGATAGAAAGGAGATAAAAAATTAATGCATCTATAATGACATCCATAGGGTGATCAAAATTATAAAGGCAAAAATGTTTTGCTTAGTCTATATGGCTCTATACTATAAATTGTTTTTAATTTTTTTATTTGGCCATTTCTATGAACTTGTTTTCCAAAAAATTAAAATATAAAAATAAGAGAATTCAAACACATGATGTTTATATTTCTTATAATTAACCTCAATATTATATTAATTCACACCATATGACGGGAATTTTTGGAAATTTATCCCAAAAATATTGCTTGATAGCCGCAACTAACCTCCTCGAATGTAAACCCTCAATATTATTATCTATCTTGCATTATTTATAATATATTAATAGTTAACTAATTAAAATATGTTAGAAATATGGAGGGAATACAACATATTAAGAAATAAAATAAGGGAGGCCAACATTAAATGCTAGAATATATCCATAACAATTCTAAGATAAAACACAAATATCCTATAAATAATGCATAAAGTAATGAATTACAAAAATAAGGGAGTGAAATTATTTCCTTTGATAGCCATCAATCCATCTTATATTGAATTTGAGTTCTTGATGGATGTGCAAAAAATGCTTAGGTTTTTTTAAATTATCATTTATTTGTTGAGTTGTAGAGCTAAAAGCTTCACCAATGAGCTAATGTGGAGGTTGCTGGGTTTACACAGTAATCGACAGCGATCAGAACAAACCAACATTGGTTAGGGGTCGACTAGCATTGGTCAGAACCAATCGACATCGGTTAGGGGTTGGCCAACATCGGCCATCTTTAGACCAACACCAACTTCTGTGCGTTCTAGCTTTTTTAATTTTAGATTGCTATTTTTAGACAAATAGATTTGAGCCTTTGATTAAGAGGTGGATCTAACAGTGGTGAATGCATGGCTCATGAAACCCTAGTGTTGTAGTATACTATATATTAGGGTTAGATCCTTATAGCATGTACATCAATTCAGTAATTGAGTTGATTGTCAAAAAGGGGAAGATAATTCAAGTAATTGAATTGGTTGTAATTGAGAGAGAGAGAAAGAAATCTTGAGGGAGAATTACTGTACATCTTTGAGGTGTGAGGAGAAAGAGATTTATTCATTGTATTTGCTTTTGGAAGAGTTTAATACTTATTGTATTATTTTTCATATCTCTTATTCTTTACTGTTTCTAATTTCTAGTTACTTATTATTTCTAGTTTAATTTTGTGTTTAGTTGCTTATAAAAAAGTAATCAATTGTATTTTAAGATCCTAAGAAGTGGTATAAGAGCTATGTGTATACACTAACAAGTGGTATCAGAGCGTGTTAGTGTTTATTGATTACAGAATTCACTCACAAGGGTTTCTGATTGAGTGGGAGCAAAGCAATGGCAGAAGAAAGTAAACTAAGAATGGAGAAATTCAATGGCAAGAATTATCAATTATGGAGGATGCAGATTGAAGATTATCTATATCAAAAAGATCTGTACTTACCATTGGGTGGGGTTTCAAGTAAGCCCATAGATATGGAAGATGAAGAATGGAATGTTCTTGATCGAAGGCTCTTGGATCTATAAGGTTGAGCCTAGCATCTTTTGTGATTTCCAACTTATCAAAGGCAAAGACAACGGTAGAGTTAATGAATACTTTGGAAAATTTATATGATAAACCCTCAGCTTCAAATAAGGTATATCTTATGAAGAAATTATTTAATTTGCAAATGTAGGAAGGTGGATCTGTATCTAGTCATCTTAATGATTTCCATGAAATAGTAAATCAGTTAAATTTAGTCAAAATAGTTTTTGATGATGAAATTAAGGCTCTCTTAATCTTATGATCTTTACCTAAAAGTTGGCATAGTTTGGTAATGGCAGTTAGTAATAATACATCTGCTTCAAATATCTTGAAAGTTGATGATGTTGTTTTAATCTTGAATGAAGAAATTCACAGGAAAAGCATAGGGGAAACATCAGGTAATGCTTTAAGTGTTGAAAGTAGGGGAAAGTAAAGAGAGAAGGGAAAGCAAGGGAAATCAAGGTCAAAGATGGGAAGTAGATCCAAATCCAGAAATGGAAGAATAACCTGCTAGAATTGTGGAAAGAAAGGGCATGTAAAGAAATATTGTTGGTTGAAAGAAAATCAGCATGAAGGTAATAAAGAAGTAAAAGTTTTAGGTATTGTTACATAGGATGCTCTTATACTTTCTTTGGATAATAAATTAGAATCATGGGTTTTAGATTCTGATGCCTCTTTCCATGCAACCCCAAATAGAGAATTTTTCAATGATCATGTCCATGGAGATTTTGGAAAAGTTTATTTAGGGGATGATGAGCCTTGTAAAATTGTTGGCAAAGGAAAAGTGCAGCTGAAATTGTAGAATGGCAACACATGGGTGTTGAAGGATGTCATGCATATACCCATCCTGAAGATGAATCTAATTTCTATAGGAAATTTGGGTGATGAGGGTTGCACAGTAACTCTCACAGCTAAATCTTGGAAAGTTTCCAAGGGTGCACTTGTATTAGCCAGAGGTAAGAGAGTAGGTACACTTTATCTATCTACTTGTATTACTGATTATTCTCTTTCTATTTTATCTACTTCAGATGTAGATGCAAAGTTGTGGCACTGTAGGCTTGGTCACATGAGTGAGAAGGGAATGAATGTTCTTAAGTCAAAAGGTAAGCTTTCAAATTTGAAAATCATAGATCTAGATTTCTGTGAGCATTGTATTTTTGGGAAACAAAAGAAAGTGAGGTTTCTCAAAACTGGGTCAATAAAGAAGAAGCACAAGTTGGAGCTTGTTCACACAGACGTGTGGGGACCAACTCAGGTAGCTTCTATTGGAGGATCATAGTATTATGTTTCTTTCATTAATGATGCTACAAGAAAGGTATGGGTTTATTGCATAAAGAGGAAATCTGCTGTTTTTGACACATTTAAGAAATGGAAAGCCTTGGTTTTTTATGAGAAGGTGATGTACAGTGATCAACTCAAGAGGCTGAATAATTTTGAGCAGGGCAATCTTGATTTGGAAGAGGTTATGTTCCAAAATGAGCTCATGGGTAAAAATCATCACTCACAGAAAAACATAGAGATTGACATCGGTCAAGTGGAAATCAACGTCGGTCAAGTGGAGACTAACATCGATTAGGTGGAATTGACATCAGTCGGGTGCAAATTGACATCAATTAGAGATGATCGAGATCAATCACTGTTAGAAGGAAATTTGGGTGAACAAGCTGTAAATGAGTCTCAAATGCCCATAAGGAGGTCTAAAAGGGTAAGTAAACCTCCAATTCATTATTCCCCTTCTTTATATTACTTGTTGCTCATTGATGGTGGAGAACCAGAAAGTTTTGATGAGGCAATGCATATAGAATTCAGGAAATAGTGGGAGCATGGCATGAATGAGGAAATTGATTCATTGGAAGAGAACCATATGTGAGATTTGGTTGAGTTACCAGCTAGAAAGAACTAAAAAACAAATGGTTTTATAGGTTAAAGGAAGGAGAGAATGGACAAATGAGACATAAGGCCAGGTTGGTGTTGGAGAGGTTCAATATGCAGGATGCAAAACTGGTAAGCACACCTATGGCTGGACACTTCAAGTTGAGCAAACAACAGTGTACTAAATCACATGATGAGGTTGAGTACATGAGTAGAGTTCCATATGCTTCATCAGTTGGGAGCTTGATGTATGCAATGGTATGTACTAGACCTGATATTGCCCAAGCAGTGGGAGTTGTCAGTAAGTTTATGGCCAATCTAGGAAAGGAATAATGGAAATTAGTTCAGTGGATTCTTAGATATCTGAGAGGGACCAATAGTAGGCATTTATGCTATGGAGGGTCAAACACTTCTCTACATGGGTATGTAGATTTGGATATGGTAGGTGACTTGGATGGCAGGAGAAGCACCATAGGATATGTGTTCACTGTTGGTGGAATGGCGGTTAGCTAGATTTCAAATTTGTAGAAGGTTGTTGCCTTGTCTACTACAGAGGTAGAATACATTGCAGTCACAGAGGCTAGCAAGGAAATGATTTGGATGACTCGATTCATGGAAGAGTTGGGAAAGGAGTAAGAGAGTTGTAGATTGTATAGTGATAGTCAAAGTGAAATTCATGTGGCAAAGAACTCAGCCTTTCATTCAAGAACCAAACATATACAGCTTAGGTACCACTTCATTAGATAGGTATTAGAGGATGGACAGTTGAAGCTGGAAAAGATCCATATGGATAAGAACCCTGCTTATATGTTAACAAAGCCAATAACAAAAGAGAAGTTGAATCTTCATTAAAATTTTGTTGGTCTTCAAGATTGAACTTGAAGAGTGAGAAATAAGCTAGAGATGTTTAGAGGATGTTGATGTATAGGTATAGGTGCAACTATTTATCTCCAAGTGGGAGATTGTTGAGTTGTGGAGCTAAAAGCTTCACCAATGGGCTAATGTGGAGGTTGCTGGGTTTACACAATAACTGACATTAGTTAGAACCAAATGACATCAGTTAGGGGTCGACTGGCATTGGTGGCATTGGTCAGAACCAACTGACATCAGTTAGGGGTCGACCGACATTGGTCATCTTCAGATCAACACCGACTTTTGTGTGTTCCAGCTTTTCTAATTTTAGATTGCTATTTTTAGATGAAAATATTTGAGCCTTTGATTAAGAGGTGGATCTAACGGTGGTGAATGCATGGCTCATGAAACCCTAGTGTTGTAGTATACTATATATTAGGGTTAGATCCTCATAGCATGTACATCAATTCAGTAATTGAGTTAATTATCAAAAAGGGGAAGACAATTCAAGTAATTGAATTGGTTGTAATTGAGAGAGAGAGAGAGATAACTCTTGAGGGAGAATTACTGTACATATTTGAGGTGTGAGGAGAAAGAGATTTCTTCATTGTATTTCCTTCTGGAAGAGTTTAATACAGATTGTATTATTTCTCGTATCTCCTATTCTTTGTTGTTTCTGATTTCTAGTTACTTATTACTTCTAGTTTAATTTCGTGTTTAGATGCTTATACAAAAGTAATCAATTGTATTCTAAGATCCTAACATTATTTATGTCATTCTCCATTGAATATTTAATAGATGAGTTTTGTAACAAAATGGACATTAACATGGTGGGTATTTAATTAAGTTTATCTTTTAGTTGTTGAGTGTTGCATTTCATCAAAAATTATATACTAAATTTTTATTAAATATGTTTTCTTTGGGAAGATTAGGTTATTAACTATATGTAAGTTTTTCTGATACATGTTAATGTGGGATGGGAAGGTCCAAACTCAACATGGAACTCAAGTTAGTGTTCTATTTCTTGTATGTCTACTATACTATTTAACTGAATTTAAGTCTCTTATTATGAGTAACTTGATCATTCATGGGATTTGATCTTCAATCGTTTTGATATGAAAACATCAAGCACATAAATTATTAAAATGGTTCTTGATATATTATACTATATCTCACATGTTTTGACCATATTATTAAGAATGAGGAGATGCTACAAAAAATTATAAATCTAAACTATTCTCACTTCATTGGTTCTCTCAAGTCATTGGTATGCATACATTGAAATTGGTGTCCAATACATATCTATTAATTTGAGATTTCTATTTTAACTTTTTAACATTTCATGTTAAGGTGCTTTAGATTTAACACAAGTAAAAATGTTGCCTCTATTTTCCAATGTGACCCCGTTCTCCAACCATAGGGAATGCATCTATATTTGCATTCATAACATGAATTACTTAGGTTTTTCTTTAGCAAAAAAAGTGTATGATTATATAATGCTACCACCAAATGTATATGCAAATAACCTATTTACAAGTAATTAGGTGTGTCACTCTTTCAAATACACATGCTATGAATTAATGCACTCAACGTATCCTTAGATTAACATATATCAGGATCCCTTACAAACTATTTTACACACTATAAAATATTATATTATTCTTTAGCTGATAAATTAAGTATTAACTATCATTAAGTGCAATACATATTATTCAACCACTTACGAAGCCTTTATAATAATTTCAACAATTTCACCACTTATGTTTAGGGCTTATATATTTCTATTGAGATTTCTTCTCAATCAAATTTCTTCACTACCTTATAAAACAATGCTCATCCATGATCTTAAATTGTCACTGAGAGGTCATTTTTTTCTTTATTTGTGAGTTACCTCATGTCACAAAGATTCACATTCCAACAATAACTTCATAAGACTAATGAAAATACACATGATTAAAAAAAACTTATAGTCCATTAAATTAGTCACCCATATAAGTGTACCTACCGATAAACACATCACCTTCCACTAATGTTTAAAGAACAATTGGTAAAAGTGACTAGATTTCAATTTCCCATCTATAACGCCCTCCAAAATCATTTTAATTAATCTCTCCTAAAAACCTAACAATCAAGACAAAGAAAACAAATTATTATTTTTAATTGCAATGAAAAACATTTCAAATATCAATTAAATCATTTAAAAAGTAAGAATAAACTTTTCAATTAATAACAACATATAAATTTATAAGTAACATTACCATTTTTATTTTAAAATTTTATTAATTTCAAAAATAATTAATTCTTTTTTAATTATTAACAATTTCCGTCTTCAACCTAATTCCCTTGAAAAAATTATAAAAATTAAAGACAAAAAATAAATTTTTAGATATCCTTATTATTTATATATATATATATATATATATATATATATATATATATATATATATATATATATATATATATATCAATCATAGGTCCATCTCTTTTATCTTTTATAATACTTCTCAATTATGTAGATGGTGATAAATTATAAAATTTTAAACACTCAAAACTAAAATTCCATATATCCCTACTTCACATATATAAAATTGTGTGTCCCACTCCTTTATCTTTTATATACATTGCTTCTTAATTATGTGGATAGTAGTACCTTGTATATCCAAAATGTGAAATAAAAGGCATGAGTGAAAAATGGTTAAACCTTAAATAAATAATAAAACTCACAAATGATTAAATAAGAGCTACATTATAGCTAGATTACCTATCATTTTGTAGGGTATAAGAATTTATTTCTTAAGTGTTAACATGATAGATTTTTGCTTATTTGGGGAACTTTGAAAAGTGTCCATGTGCTTCTTTGAAATGTCAATGTTGGTTTCGAAATGTTGATCCCACTTGCATGGATCAATTGTGCTCCATCAATCTTTTGAATCTAGGATTAAGAGTGAACCATTGATTTACTTTGTTCTTTACCCGAGTTTTAATCTTTCCCCATTGGATCTTGTGTTTGAGTTCTGGGATCATGCCAATCGGTGAATACATGATTGACTTGGGGCTATTGGATTTTTGACTCATGTTTTGCATTAGATTTTTGATCTGCTCATTGAGATGGTGACAAGTGTCATTGTCATGTTGATCTTAGAACTTTGTCATTTGAACTTTACTCATGTACCGTTGATTAATTGAGTCTGAGCAAAGGCATGCCATTGAATCTTCTTTGATTTATTGACTTTTAACTTGAAATCATGATGGTCATGTAGATGTCACATGGGCATCATCAATGATCGTACAAACATCAACATAATACTCATGGCAATTAAACCATTAGAGTTTAAATTGTGACTATCACATGGATGTCATTGACAAATGCACATGGATCATTGACGATAGCACATAAATCAAAATAAATCTCATGCTAATTAACCATTAATGTTCAAATTATTATGGTTGCATGGATGCCATTAACATTCATATGAATGTCAAAATAAATATCAGCAGTTAAACCACTAGGATTCAAATTATGATAGTCATGTGGAGGTTAATGACAACCATGTAGATGTCATTAAAAGTTGCACATATGTCAAAATTAAGCTAAAAAATTAAACCATTGGGGTTTAAATTCTGATGGTCACATGGATGTCAATGATAGTTATGTGGATGTTTTTAGTGGGCATGTGGATGTCTTAGGTAATTAACCATTGGACTTCAAATTTGACAGTCATGTAGATGTCAATGATAAACAAGTGGGTGTCAAATGATGGTTGTGTTGATGTCGAATTTGAGCCTTAAAATATACGTTGGTGTTAAAATGGAGGAAAAATCAATGGTTAGCTTATAATCATGCATCTCAAGAGCATGGATGTTTTTGTTGATGCATGTGTATTAGTAAGTTGTTTTTTATAGTTTTTAAGTGTCATTGAATGAACAATTTATTTTGTTTAAGGCTTATATTATTTTTATATATGTTAGTGTACTTCTTAATGTCATGTGTTAACAAAAGCTAGTTCTATTTTTACAGACAAAAGATGAAGATCTCAACGATACGTATCAATAATATATTTGTGAACATTAACAACTAGTAATTCATTGTAATCACAAATTTCTCTATAAAATTATTGCAATTATTAATATCATTTTGAAAATACAATATCTTTTGGCAAAACAATATTGTGTAAAGTGAGAGATTGTAAATTGATACTTGTATCTCACTCTAAACACATGATTGTTATGACCATCTCATTTTTTTTAGAGAAACTATTACAAAATAATAATATAATATTTATTTTAAATATATAAATTCTAATAATATTCAGTATACTTATATTATTTTAGTATTATAAGATATTGTAATAGATTTTATATATTGTTATATGATATTAATTTGTTATTAATATCTTATTATATTATTAATGTATTCTATTATTGTCATAATGTTATGTTATATGTTATGGATATGTTATTATTTTAATATTATATTAATAACTTTTAGGATATAATTTTTTTCACATTGAAAAATAAAGAATTATCAGTTTCTTTTAAAATAGTTATTCATAGGTGCTCTTTTGGCATAGAATACATATAAAGCCTATTGGATGGACAATATATTGTTTTAATTATTATTGCTAGTAATAGTATTCTAGAATAGAAAAAATTGATCATATTATTATAAGATGTTATATTATATTGTATATTTTTATATGGTATTTATATGTATTATTATCATAATATTATATTATTTTTAATTAATTATATATATATATATATATATATGATATCTTTAAAATTAAATATTTAATAATATTATTATACTATAATGACATGATATAATCTATTTTAATATATAATATAGTATATTGTAATATACAAATGTAAATTTTAATATTGAGTTAAAATATTTTAATTTATAATATACTATTAGTATTAATAACACTACCGAAATATAATCATTTTTATTATTATATAAATAAAAATATGAGGTATAATAATAAGATAGATTGTCATAACATTGTAATTAATAATATAATATATAATATTATTAGATAATTCATTAAATGATAAAAGACTTAGACTAATGACTATTTGAAATGGTAAAAGATCTATGGCTCATGTTCATTTGTACCAAAGGAGATGAACATTGTGAGAAAGGTCAATAGGTAAATAGAGTTCAAAATAAGTACAAGGATGACAAGTATCCTAACTTGATATGTTTGAATCAAGAACTTAGGGCCAATAAATAAAATTGACCCAAGGAGAATTTGACGATGATCCAGGTGAACCAGAGTTGATATTGTAAGTTTGAACATTGACATGCAAGTGTCTGGGTTCTCAAGCATAGCAGGCATGCTTCCCAATTGAGTTGCCAAAAATATTGGCCAAATTTGGCCCACATACAAAATTTGTTTGGATGCAATGCCATGTTCTGGATGTCAAGTATGAAGTAAGAAGTCGAGTAGTATTCTATGTGGAATGAGTGGTTCAAGGTCATGGAATGAGTTACATAGGACTTAGAAAGTTTTGGATCTTTCAAGGATCAACCAAAAGTCAAAAAATGAATTCATTCAGAGAAAGTGTTTTGGATGAAGTGTTAAGGATAATTTTTTTTTGAAGAAAGTGTATCAGATAAAATGTCCATGGCAAAGGTCTTTATAAAAATCCCCAAATAAAATGTCTTTCCAAAAAATCTTGAAACAAAAACCCCAAAGGAATGTTCATGACAAAAAGTCTGAAGACCTAAAAGTTTCAAACAAAATATCCACAACAAAAGTCTTGATAAAGATAAATTGTTTGAGGAAATTGTTCATGGAAATTGCTTTAGGGAAATTGTTTTGACAAAAAATTTATGATAGAATTATTTTAGGGAAAATGCCTAATGTAAAATGTGAAGAATTGTTTGTTGTGGGGAAACTTTTTAGACAAGTTTCAAGGTTGATCCAATAGATGAAGATGTTCATATGAGCATCAAGTTTGAACCCTAAAAAGTAACCATTTAGATTTGAAAACCTTTAAATATTCACATGAAAGTTAATGAAATTTATATATATGTTAAATTTGGGCCTCATCAAATATCCATTTGCATTCAAAAATCATCAAAGGGTCCCTGACTAAACACAGAGCTCACAAGTATCCAAATCTTGGGAACCTAGATCAAATCTAACAGTGAACGGGTAAAGATAGGTCAATGGGTCTAAGTAAATCTAATGGAGTGTATTTAATCATGGATTTAAGATCAATGGTGAGATCAAAGTAAAAAGGCTTGAAGATCTCTAGGATGAATGTGCAATTTTTATGCGTTAGGATCTTGGGTGCCCATATAGAGATATAATTGTATGAAATGATTGATAATGATAGTGGGCTCAAGATGATCAATAGAATTTGTTCAATTGTGTAATGAAGATCTAATGGTGTGGATCAAAGGTAAAAAATTCAAGGGAGTCATATTTAACATGAGGCCACTACAAGGCATAAACATGGAAGAAGATGGACTAACTACAGGGTCTTAAGGAGTAACGTGTAATTTGTTAGGATCTTACAACATAATTAATTACTTTTGTGTAAGCAACTAAACACGGAATTAAACCAAAAATAATAAGTAACTAGAAATCAGAATCAACAAAGAATATGAGATACAAGAAACAACTAAAAACTTGTATTAAACTCTTCCAGAAGGAAATACAATGAAGAAATCTCTCTTTCTTCCCACACCTCTCAGATGTACAGATCTCTTTCCCTCAAGAGTTCTCTCTCTCTCAATTACAACCAATTCAATCCTTGAATTGTCTACACTTTTTCTCTTACAAGCTATGAAGATCTAACCCTATTATATAATACTAGGATTCATGAGCTATGCATTCTCTACCGTTAGATACAACTCTTAATCAAAGGTTCAAATCTGTCCTACCAAAAATAGAAATGCAGACTCAAAACTAACAGTTACTCTTATCATGCAAACAATCTATTCTTCCTCAAAAATAGACTTCTAGAATGCACAGGTGACTGACATTGGTCCCTTTCTGTCTGCATATGAACGACGTTAGCCGATCCATAACTGACGTCGGTAGCCTCCAGTCGACCCTTGACTGATGTCGGTCGATCCTGACCAATGTCAGCGACTGTGTAACTCCAGTAACCTCTACATTTGCTCATTTGGTGAAGCTTTTAGCTCCACAACTCAACAATCTCCCACTTGGAGATAAATAGCTGCACCTGTACCTATATAATAACATCCTCTAGCTTATTTCTCCATCTTCAAGTTCAATCTTGAAGACCAACAAAAGTTGAATGAAGATTCAACTTCTCCTTTGTTACCGGCTTTATTAACATATTAGCTGGGTTCTTATCTATATGGATCTTTTCCAGCTTCAACTCACCATCCTCTAATACCTATCTAATAAAGTGGTACCTAAGCTATATATGTTTGGTTCTTGAATGAAAGGCTGAATTTTTTGCCAAATGAATTGCATTTTGACTATCACTATACAATGTGCAACTCTTTTGCTCCTTTCCCAACTCTTCCATGAACTAAGTCATCCAAATCATTTCCTTGCTAGCCTTTGTGACTGCAATGTATTCTACCTCTATAGTAGACAAGGCAACAACCTTCTGCAACTTTGAAATCCAACTAACCACCATTCCACCAATAGTGAACACATATCTTGTGGTGCTTCTCCTACCATCCAAATCTCCTGCCATATCCGCATCTACATACCCATGTAGAGAAGTGTTTGACCCTCCATAGCATAAATGCCTACTACTAGTCCCTCTCAGATATCTGAGAATCCATTGAACTAATTTTCAGTGTTCCTTTCCTGGATTGGCCATAAATTTGCTGACAACTCCCACTACTTGGGCAATATCAGGTCTAGTACATACCATTACATACATCAATCTCCCAACTGCTAAAGCATATGAAACTCTACTCATGTACTCAACCTCATCATGTGATTTAGGATATTGTTCTTTGCTCAACTTGAAGTGTCCAGCCATAGGTGTGCTTACCGGTTTTGCATCCTGCATATTGAACCTCTTCAACACCTTATTCACATAATCCTCTTGAGACAAAATCAAACTATGATTTTTCCTGTCTCTCTTAATACTCATGCCATGGATTTTCTTTGTTGCTCCTAAATCCTTAATGGAAAATGTGTGAGCTAATTTTACCTTAAGCTCATCAATATCCTGCATGTGTGAACCTACAACAAGCATATCATCTACATACAATAACATGATAATATAACTATCATTATCCAATCTGTTAAAATAAACACAATGGTTAGATTAACATCTGCTAAAGCCATGCTCTATCTTAAACCTGTCAAACCTCAAATACCATTATCTTGGAACTTGCTTAAGACCATATAAGCTTTTCTTCAACCTACACACAAATTTCTCCTTACCTTTGACCTCAAAACCTTCCAGCTGATCCATATATATCTCTTCATCAAAATACCCATGAAGAAATGATGGCTTAACATCAAGTTGCTTAAGATGCAAATCCTCAATAGAAACTAAAGACAATACAGTCCAAATAGAAGTCATTTTTACTATAGGAGAAAAAATTTCACCAAATTCAATACCTGGTTTCTATGCAAATCCCTTTACTACCAACCTGGCCTTATGTATCATTTGACAATTCTCTCCTTCCTTTAATCTATAAACCTATTTGTTTTTTAGTGCTTTCTTTCCAGCTAGCAACTCAACCAAATCCCACATTTGGTTCTCTTTCAAGGAATCAATTTCCTCAATCATGCCATGCTCCCACTGTTTCCTGGATTCTACCTACATTGGCTCATCAAAACTTTCTCGTTCTCCACTGTCAGTGAGAAATAAGTAGTATAATGAAGGAGAATAATGAA
This sequence comes from Torreya grandis, assembly GCA_037957365.1. NCBI lineage: Eukaryota > Viridiplantae > Streptophyta > Pinopsida > Cupressales > Taxaceae > Torreya > Torreya grandis. Next base: position 116,029 of record JARHVA010004296.1, read on the forward strand.
TTGGGGGTTTACTTACCCTTTTATACCTCCTCATGGGCGTATGAGACTCATTCATAGCTTGTTGTCTACCCAAATTCTCTGTCAGTGACCGATCTCAGTCATCTCTCGGTCTGTACCTGACTGATGTTAATTCTGCCTGACTAACATTAGTTTCTGTATGATTGACATCAGTTACTATTTGACCAACATCGATTCCTTCCTGACTGACATTGGTTCCTGCCTCACCGATGTCGGTGTCTATGTTTTCCTATATGTGATTATTTTTATCCGCAAGCTCATTTTGGATCACAACCTCATCCAAATCAACATTGCCTTGCTCAATATTATTCAACCTCTTGAGCTGATCACTGTACATCACCTTTTCATTGAAAACAACATCACGACTTATAATAATTTTGTTAGTTCCTAAATTCCACAATCAAAATCCAAAATCTCTAGAGCCATAACCAATGAAAGTACACCGCATAGATTTAACATCCAGCTTCTTTCTATTTTCTTTATCAATGTGCACAAAAGCTTCAGAACCAAAAACTTTGAGAAATGAAAGATCTACCTTTTTACCTATCCATGCCTCTTCTAGAATTCCACCATCCAGTGCAGTAGAGGGTCCTCTACTAATCAGGTAAACTGTAGTATCTACAGCTTCTGCCCAAAACTGTAAGGGCAAACCAGCTTGCAACCTCATACTCCGTGCACGCTCCATTATTGTTCTATTAATCCTTTTAGCAACTCCATTTTGCTAAGGTGTCCTTGGAACCATCCTTTCCCTACGTATTCCATTCATAGAATAGTAACTATTGAATTTATTGCTGCAGTACTCACCACCATTTTCAGATCTAAGGCACTTCAATCTCAAACCTGTTTCATTTTCAACCAAAGCTTTCCATTTCTTAAATGTGTCAAAAACATCAGATTTCTTATTTATGCAATAAATACATACCTTTATTGTAGCATCATCAATGAAAGAAACATAATACCGTGATCCTTCAATAGAAGCTACCTGGGCTGGTCCCCACACGTCTGTGTGAACAAGCTCCAACTTGTGCTTCTTCTTTGTTGACCCAGTTTTAAGAAACCTCACTTTCTTCTATTTTCCAAAAATATAATGCTCATAGAAATCTAGATCTATGCTTTTCAAATATAAAAACTTACCTTTTGACTTAAGAACACTCATTCCCTTCTCACTCATGTGGCTAAGCCTACAGTGCCACAACTTTGCATCTACATCTGAAGTAGATAGAATAAAAGGAGAATAATCAGTAATACAATTACAAAGGTAAAGATTACCAACTCTCTTACCTCTGGCTAATACAAGTGCACCCTTAGAAACTTTCTAAGATTCAGCTGTGAGAGTTACTGTTCAACCCTCATCCCCCAACTTTCCTACAGAAATTGGATTCCTCTTCAGGATGGGTACATGCATGACATCTTTCAACACCCATGTGTTGCTATTCTGTAATTTCAGCTACACTTTTCCTTTGCCAAAAATTTGACAAGGCTCATCATCCCCTAAATAAACTTTTCCAAAATCTCCTTGGACATAATCATTGAAAAATTCTCTATTTGGGGTTGCATGGAAAGAGGCACCAGAATCTAAAACTCAAGATTCTATTATATTATCCAAAGAAAATATAAGAGCATCCTGTGTAACAATACCTACAACTTTTGCTTCTTCTTTACCTCCATGCTGATCTTCTTCTTTAACTTTCAACTAACAATCTTTCTTTGCATGCCCCTTCTTTCCACAATTCTAGCAGATTATACTTCCATTTCTAGATTTGGATCTCCTTCTCATCTTTGACTTTGACCTTGATCTCTCTTGCTTGCCCTTCTCTCTTTACCTTCCCTTGCTTTCAATACTTAAAGCATTTCCTGATGTTTCCCATGTGCTTTTCCTGTGAGTTTCTTCATTCAAGATTACACTAACAACATCATCAACTTTCAAGATATTTGAAGCAGATGTAGTATTACTAACTGCCATTACCAAACTATGCCAACTTTCAGGTAAAGAGCATAGAATTAAGAGAGCCTTAATTTCATCATCAAAAACTATTTTGACTGGATTTAACTGATTTACTATTGCATGGAAATCATTAAGATGACTAGACACAGATCTACCTTCCTACATTTGCAAATTAAATAATTGCTTCATAAGATATACCTTATTTGAAGCTGAGGGCTTTTCATATAAATTTGCCAAAGTATCTATTAACTCCACCGTTGTCTTTGCTTGTGATAAGTTGGAAATCACAGAAGATGCTAGGCTCAACCTTATAGATCCAAGAGCCTTTCTATCAAAAACATTCCATTCTTCATCTTTCATATATGTGGGATTGCATGCAACCCCACCCAACGATAAGTACATATCTTTCTGATATAGATAATCTTCTATCTACATCCTCTATAATTAATAATTCTTTCCATTAAACTTCTTCATTCTTAGTTTACTTTCTTATGCCATTGCTTTACTCCCACTCAATCAGAAACCCCTGTGAGTGAATTCTATAATCAACAAACACTAACACGCTCTACCACTTGTTAGTGAACCCAAGCTCTGATACCACTTGTTAGTGGTATCACTTGGTGAACATGGCTCTGATACCACTTATTAGGATCTTACAACACAATTGATTACTTTTATGTAAGCAACTAAACACGAAATTAAACCAGAAATAATAAGTAACTAGAAATCAGAATCAGCAAAGAATATGAGATACAAGAAACAACCAAAAACTTATATTAAACTCTTCCAGAAGGAAATACAATGAAGAAATCTCTCTTTCTTCCCACACCTCTCAGATGTACAGATCTCTTTCCCTCAAGAGTTCTCTCTCTCTCAATTACAACCAATTCAATCCTTGAATTGTCTACACTTTTTCTCTTACAAGCTATGAATATCTAACCCTATTATATAATACTAGGATTCATGAGCTATGCATTCTCCACCATTAGATACACCTCTTAATCAAAGGTTCAAATCTGTCCTGCCAAAAATAGAAATGTGGACTCAAAACTAATAGTTACTCTTATCATGCAAACAATTTGTTCTTCTTCAAAAATAGACTTCTAGAATGCACAGGTGACCAACGTTGGTCCCTTTCTATCTGCATATGACCAACGTCAACTGATCCATAACCGACATCTGTAGCCTCCAGTTGACCCTTGACCGATGTCGGTCAATCCTAACCGATGTCGGTGACTGTGTAACTCTAGCAACCTCTGCATTTGCTCATCTGGTGAAGCTTTTAGCTCCACAACTCAACATAATTGATAAATATTATAGTTAAAAACTTGGATCATGATCAAATGGCCATAATGAGGGTAAAAATAAAGAGACTGTAAGGTGGATCCAAAAGGGAAAATTTGATTAAGTCCCATGCAGACAAATATACATAAAACTAAGATCTAGATATGATCCAAGTTGGGCCAAGAGCAGATATTTTAGGATCAACATTTCCAAACATGGTTTTCTAGAGTTATACTATTTTTTCATGACTGTGTTCACCATTCTTCAAAGGAGAGCCATGTATATAATGACTTATTAGTTTTCATGAGGTATAGAGATAGAATAGGTCTTTGGAGCCTAATATAGATCAACATGGGCTACTGGCTATTCAAAATATATAGATATGTCCAAGTGGATGCATTAATTATCTAAAAATCAATAAATTAATTGGTTTTCAATCTATAATAGATCTATGTTCAAGATTTTTAGTAAAGAACACACTAAGGTGTAAATATGATAGTCAAATTAGTTTCCTAGATCAAACATGATCATGGCTCTATTAGATGCATAAATATGAGGTTTATGTCCTTATAGAGTCGTAGTGACATAAAGGAGGTTGAAGAGATTCATGTAGCCATTCATGATTGCATGCAATGATAATCTCGGGCTGCATGATCTTTTTCCAAATTTTCACATGATATAGAGTCCTAGTGGCATTAATATTTGGCTCTTAGGTGATCACTATAATGAACAATCAAAGTAGTTACCCTTGTTAAAATATCTTAGAGGTCTGACCCAAGATTAGGTAACCCAAAACCTAGGGTCATTCCCATATTACACTAGGTTTGAGACAAAGGACCTAAATATTCACCTTCTAAGCCAGGATGCAAGTTAAGTCACTAGACTAAGCATTTATTGAAATTAAACCATAAATCCTTTACTATTTATTAGTTTCATTAAAAGGATAAGAGTTGGGAAATTGAATTTTATGAACAAGCATAACCAAAATTTATATTTGAAGAACAAATTAAAAGAGAATAAAGAAAGTATATTACAACCGGTTATTTTTCCATAGTAGGATGTTTGATTCAAGTTACATAGTATTCAGGAGTCATATTGAGTGCATTTTGCACATAGTCTATTTGTTTTATCTATGACAAAGTATGCACTTTTTCATTTTCTTTGGTATATACTCAACAAAGTAAAAATTATATTTTTTTACTATTATAATAATAAACATTTGCATAAGTCAACTGAAATAGCTAATTCTAATAATTTATATACATATATTGACATAGTTTAGTGAAAGAGATCTAATTTTAAGATTTTAGCATAAAAGTAAATAATTATACAATTCAGGAGATTGCTCTTTGTGCTTTCAAATATAGACATTATTTCAGGTTGCGATAATCATGTAATTTATTGATGAAATAGAGGAAAAACACATGAACTATTTCAAAAATTTATATTAATTGGTGCTTGGGAGCTATTGGATAAATTTTGGCCTACATACAAAACTTGATATTATAGTAAAGATTCCAAGGGTCTTGGTGTGGAGCAAGAAGATGAGGAGAGTTCATGTTTAACAAAGGATCCAAAGTTATAGATGGAATGAGTGGCCCAAGGATTTCCAAATTTTTCACAAAGCTTTTGAAACACTTTAAACTTGCTTAAAGTGCAATATGATCTATCTATAAAGTAAGGAACTGATTCTCAAGTAGTTTTCATGGTATTGAAGCAATTTAGAGTCATAAAAAAGCCTACATAAGACTCATAATATCATTCAAATATTCAAAGGTTCAAGAAAAGGTCCCTATCATAAACCTAAGTGAGCTAGACCATCACCAAGATGTCATGTAGGGACAAATGGACCAGTTTACTTGCACATTTTATAAATATGCTCAAAAGTCTCATATGACTAATGGATCATGAAAAATCAAATTTATTCATGCCAGGAACATGCTCTACAATTTTCATGTCCTCTTGAGCTTTCTAGCCTAAGTTATGAAGCTTCAAAGTAGAACTTGCAAAGCAAGACATCCACATGAGTGTCAAGTTTGAGCTCCATAAAATGGCCATTTGGGTGCAAAAGGTCCTTAAAATGTTTAAAGTTTATTAATATCAAATGTTACAATTAATCTCACATAATGACACATAAGATCTAATAGTTTTCACTAGCGTTAAACAAGTCAAAAGGTCCCTAGGTGGAAAGCCCTTAAAAAGCTACAAGTTGGATTATATATTATGATCAATGTTCAATCATACCAATGATTTGATGGTGTGTAATAAATGATAGAAATTAGGCCAAGTAAATATAAGGCTTGCGTTACTTCATACACCTTGATCCAATAGTGCATAAGAAAGTCAACATGTCAAAGGATCTTCATGGTAGGAAATCAATGAACCACGCTTATTTGTGTATTTTGATCTAATGGTGCAAGATAAGTCATGAAGTAAATGAGTATATATGGGTTCAAATGGGAGTGAAGATATATTGGAGCATTTTGATTCGCCTGCATAATATTTGATAGACAAGGTTGAACCAAAGGACCAATTTTCAACCAAAGCAAACAAGGCCTTGTAGGGTCATCTCGTCACCATTAAAACTCAATCAAACACCAAGGAGTAGACACAATGATGTAATTAGGTATCAAGAACATAAAGGGATGCCATTAAATCTAAATATGGACATCTAGTTTGACATTTTATAGCCTAGAAGGTTCATTTTGTGACTATGTTCCCCATTCTTAAAGGAGGACCTGCGGACACAATGAGCCCTTGGTTCCTACAGAGATAAAGTGGGTCTATTTAGACCTATTATAATCTAAAAAATGAGATATGCAATTTATAAGTTTGCATCATATGACAACTACAAGAAAATTAATAAATCCTAGATTGGTTTCCACCTATAGAATGAACCTATGATATAAACATGGAAATGAAGTAGATATGTGATTAATGCAAATGGTCTTTGTCCTTCAACATGTACATATTTTTAACAAGCATCCATATAAAATAGATAAGGCCATGATTTTTTTAGATCCACGAGCATGAAATTTTTGTATTCAATGGGAGATGGTGTGAAGGATCAAAGAAAAGATAAGGTGGTTTTGAATTACATCTATGTGCATTTAATGCATCCTCAAAACCTTTGGGGGACTTTCACACTCAGTAATCCATGAACAATGTCTTGATCGATCAAAAAAGGTGGAAAGGCATTCATTAGATAAAAAGGTGGCATCTCAAGCTCATTTAATGATCTAAGATGGTGTGTTCCCTTGGGGATGGCATGTTCCCACTTTCTTTCTCTCTCTCTCCCTTATATATATCCTAGTCTCATTCCCATTTTTGGGGTTCTCAACTCTTAGAATTTTTCATTCTTTTTTGGGACAAGGATACTCATTGAGACTCTTGAAAAAATATGCTCATTTGATATGGTTAAACCCTATCAAAATATTTTAAGAACTACCTTTTGAAGTAATAAGATAAACTCTTTGCTTACCTCTTGATTTTGATTAGTGATTAGTATGCTTGTGTATGATGAACTCGTGAAGGAAAATCTTCCTAATCCATTGTCCTTTTGCTTGCCTATTTAAAGGTGTTTTCAATTTATTTTCAGGTCTAGATTTGTTCTATTTGTATGCCATCTATTAAACATTTATGCAATTAGTGAGATTATGTGATCTATAGTTATCTTATGTTGATCTAGTGTAGGTTAACGCTTATATGAGTGTCCACTTAGTTTTGGTGCATCACCCTTTTAACCTTATTAAGATACATTAAACCCTATTTAACCCTTTTCTTAGTGATTTATATTAGTTTAGGTAAGCATCGAGAGGAAGTCAGGCTTCTTCAGAGGTCCAACCCCACCACAATCTAGGGTTATTCTCATTGTGTATCTCAATTAGAGGGAGCTAAGTAACTCTCTCCATGGGTGTAGGTTGAGCCTACAATAAGATCCACTATGGAATATAATTATATTTGTAAAGAATGAAGTAATATGAGCTGAGTGTAGACACTATAAAACTACACACTATGGTTCTAGATGTTGAACTAACCCTTCAACCACCTTAGGACCCCCTAGGGACTATTCCACAACTTATTACCCTAAAAACTTAAGTCAAGATGAATATTTAATTGACCTTGATCATTCTAACTTTGACCTATCAATTGCCAATGGTCAAACCCTAACCATCAATGGTTAGGCTCAATCATTGACAATCATATTTTAACCACTTTAACAGTTAAATTCCAACATCAACTTTACCTTTATTTTTAATTCTTAGCCACTCACATAATTACACATGTTATGACTAAAATTAGATGACTTTTTAACACCATGTTTGAACTTATTATTTCACCTCTCCTTTCCTTCTATAAAAAGAGAGGAAAAGGAGATGAAAAGGAGGGCAATAAATCATCAGAGAGAATCAATAATTATCAGAGCTTCTTGTATCATAACTTCTTTTACAAGAATTTTTTGATCAAAATAATAAGGGTTATACTAATAAGAAGTTCTTGTATCAGAACTTCTTTTACATAACTTTTAAGATTTATATTAAGCCTCCATACAAATTAAGGGCCACTCAAAATAAGAGTGATCAAAAGGCCATAGTTAACATAGCTTCAAAGCCACCTCCTTGCTTGGTTTTATCAGCTCCTCCATGGAGAGTTTTCACCAAACTTCTAGAGTCATCGACACATGTTCTACAATAACTCTTACAATACAATGCCATAGCTGTACCTCCCATTAAAGAGGTTGATATGTATGATCTCTTCCAAAGAACTATGATTCTAATGCATTATGTGATTATCATAAAGCACTAGACCATACTAAAAACTAATGTATTAGCTTGAAACATAAGATAAAATATTTGATAGAGCCTAACATCATTGATGTGGGAACACCCATAGAGGAACCTAGAGTTCAACAAATAGAAGCTAAGGCATTGAAAATATTCTCATATACATTTATAAATCATAAAACTAATGAGGTAGGGGGAACTTCAGGTGTTCACTATCCATATCAAGCACATCCACCACTGATATCATAGCATACTACTATAGAGGATACACACCCCTCCTAACCTAATATCATTGGTGTGTATCATACTATAATATCAACAAGACCACTCATCACTTTCTTAGAGTAGGATATTGTTGATGACAATTAAGATTTATATGCACTCTTTATACAAGCCTAAATTCATTATTATCTTATTTAGACTGTTATGGTTGACAATGGGTTAAGTATTAACTTATTACCTATCACAATTCTATGACATTTGGGTTATTTAGAGGAAATTTATCTTACTGACAATTATTTTTGGTTTTAGTGGCTATGTTCAGAGATCCATTGGGAGATTATACTTCCAGTACATGTTGGACTTGCATATATGGCCACTAGATTATTAGTAGTACTTAGTGCAAGCACATTTGAAGTCTTATTAGGTAGGCCATGGATATAATAGATACGAGCCATTCCATCCACCATGAAAAGATCCCTCAAGTATATACATGCTAATAGAGTGATCATAGTTGAGGGTATTTAATATTAGTATTACTTACATATATCATAGCAAGTCCCACCATAGTTACTAGTTATAGTTTTGATCACAGTTACCATCAGTAAAACATAGATTTTAATGGATACACTAGTGTATGTGAGGTATAATCCTAAAATATTACCACATGTGCATACTCTCACACAAAGACCATTATTAGAGAGTCCCCTACATCATAGATATGTTGAATATTTTAGAGGGCCTCCCTCTACTCCTTTCCTTATGAGATTAATGTTATTGAGTTCTCAATATTCTCAACATAGGGCACCCATGCCAACTATATAATATTATACCAAATGTGTCCCTAAGACCCCTATAGTTTGTAAGATAATCTAGTAAACTTCATGTATTGCTAGCACCACTCCATAGGTAGTGCCATATATAGACCACTCACTATAATAGGTTCTAGGACGTTAGTTACCTTTTCATATACCACACATAATTATCATTACTTTATTTGACATAGGACACATTGATATTGGGTCTCACATGAGACTCCTCAGTTAGTATGTTCCTCCCTTATTGTACATAGTTTATTTATTTCTTTCTCCTTGTATATAATTTCATTTTCATGTTACTTGTACATAGCTTATATCTAGAAAATACAAAAACATATAATATGTCAAAATAGAAAAACATTCAAATATTTACTCAAAAAACACAAATTATAGATTATATGCATTACCATGTTTAAAATTCTTATACTTCCCAGGTATTAGACATGCTAGTTATCTTAGTATAGTCAGTTATTATCATATGTACATTAATTCACTTATTCATGTTGAGTGTTTGTAAATGCTTACAAGACCTAGGTCCACTACATAGATATATATTTTCTACCATCTACCCACTATGGCCATCTACATAGATACACAGGTTATTGATTTGATATATTCACCCATTTTGGGGCATCCTATACATAGTTTTGATTTCCAGGTTACATCTTTCTAAACTCTACATCATAAATTTAACATTGTTATATCTTGATATTGATCATTTTGTATACACCTAAATTCACTTGCTTCATTTACCATCACTAATATTACTAATAGTTGACACTGATTTCACTTATCCTATCTAATCCCATTTATCTCCTTTAATTTCAACCTAATATCACCCGCTCTAGTCATTTTTATTTTATATCCCTTATTTATTCTTCATCATGCTAGCCTTATATTATCCCCACCAATATATTAATTATTTAAATCAAGTTTTAATCTTATCTTAACTTGATTTATCCATTATTTAGGAATTTAAAATTCCCATCACTCACCTACCCACCTACCCACCTACCCTAACCTATTCCTAGGCTCTCCTACATCCCTAGTCCCTAATCACCTATCCTAATCCATTAGTAATCTCACTTAGCCCCTAAATGGATTATAAAATTATCTAATTATATAATCCTCTCTAACTTATCCCCTTTATTTCTATAAGCCTCTATTCTAAAGTTCCTTGGATAATCCTCCACTCTTGATCTTATGGTAATCATATTTGAATGGTGACCATTGATCTTCCCTCCTTATTTAAACAAGCCACTCCTCCATGGTCAACCTAACCAATGAACATATGAGCTTTACATGCTATCATTCTAGTCTTGAATTTGACTATTGAATCCATGAAAACTCCATGCCAATTAACAACTACATGATTAATCCATGAATCCCTCAAAATCTCTTGAATCAAGCTATTTTCATGCTACAAACATTAGTCTACTTGTGATAAATCTTCATCCTTAATCCTTTAGTCTTTTATTATTTAATATTGGTTTTAAGTAATTAGCTTTAAGATTTAAGTGTTACTATGAATATTCATTTATGTTTGCATTTTTATCCTAATGGCTCTAGATCTCAATTTGTGGATTGACATTTTGGGTGTTTTGATGTAATTACATAATCAAATCCATCTTTATAAAAAATTCATCTACATTTTGGTGACCATGGTGGGAGAACCCCTTTAATCTAACAATTTTTCATATTATAAGTGTTTTGATAGCTTGCAGGATAAGTTGGAGAAGGAGAAAGCTCCATATTTCATCAAATTTTCACAACTAGGAAAATGATAGTTTTGCTCTGCAAGTTGTGACATTGGATTAGCAATTTTGTCAATAAATCTATGATTTTGTAGTAACTATTATTGACACTTGTATTCTCACCCTTGAGGAGATGCTTATCTCTCCTCATCCAAGTGGCACAATGGAGTCATCTCTCTTACTGTGGGTGATAATTTTGTTGAGATGAATCTCTAGATAAGGGGCTAGCTCCCTTTGATGCACATTTAAAGATCTCTCTAATCTATCAATTCATGTATGAAAAGGGTTCAAGAAAAAAACTAAGAAAAAAAAGGTGATGCACCAATGTTTGTATCCTCCTATTTGACTGAGAATACATTACTTAAAGACCAAAACAACTTTTCCCACACAAAACCCACAACTCTTTTGTGTTATGACATCAGTGTTTCACTTGTTAGATTCAAGAAGGCATTTGACATTTAGGAGAGTAATGGATGGTTCCAAGAAGGAATATCATCATAGAATACTTCTAAAATGTCTATACACTTAGAAAAGAATACTAACAAGGACCTATAATGACACTCTTTCTGTACATTGGTAGACCATCAAAGTACAAGCTAGAAAAGACAATCTTTCACTAGACTAGACCAACAAGAATTAAGTCATCACTCAATAGTATAGGATGTAAGTGGTAAAATAACTTGTATTATTTATTCAAGAGTATTTAAAGTAAAAATATGGTGAGATTTTTTTAAATAACTAGTGGAGGCTACTCAAATGAGCCAAGAGAATGCATATTTATAGCTTTGAGAGGTGGAGTGAGCAAAAGAAGTCCAAGGGTCACTTAGACATGTGTCATCTTGAGAGAAACAATTAAATTTTTATGTGGGCGAGAGGTGGGTGAGCTATGTAATGTCACCAAATTAATCAATTACAAATGAATAAGTTACAACTAAACCAAATGCCTCAGTTACAATTACCATTTATTACCTTTATACTCGACTTTAGGTTCTCGTCGAGCCTTTTGACACCAAAGGCTCTTTTCTATAGTTTAAAGTTGATGTTTTATGGGCCATCATCCTTTAGGTATTTTATTTAGACTTTTATTTCCTTTGGAATTCTTTTCTTATTGTTTCCCTTAGAAATCTTTCCAAAAAAAATCATTCTTAAGACTCCTTTTTCCCATGGTTGCTTTATTTCGAAACTTTTCTCCTTTGGACTTTTTGATTTTGACCATTTTTGTAGGTAATTTTACTAAACAAATTCCTTTAGAATTTTTGTTTTGACATTTTATCCTAAGAGAATTCATTCAGCTCTTTTTTCCACATTAATTTCTTTGGGATATCAAATGACCTTTTAGATTTTGAAAATGGACCATTTGGTTCTTTGAAATGTTCCTTTAGGTTTCTTTGAAGTGGACCTCTAGGACTCTGAAATGGCCCTTCAACAATTTTTAAAAGACCCCTTCAAAAAAATTACAGGTGTCCCTTCAACTTTTGGAAAATACCCCTTAGGAAAAGTTGTAAGTGCATTTCAAAAAAACTAAAGTGCCCTTCAAAAAATTTGTTTTAGACACAATGTCTAAAACAATTCCTTTGAAAAAGTTGAAAATTGCCCTTCAAAAAATATGAAAAAGGTCCCTTCAAAAAATTTACAAGTGCCTTTCAAAAAAATTGAAATGCCCTTTAGAAAAGTTATTTCGGATAAAATGTTTGAAATAATTTAGAACTTGGCCAAATGAAAAGTCCAAAAGAAATAATACCTCATCAAAAAAAAAGGCCTAAAAGGATTACTATGCAAAGGCTTAACAAAAAATCAAAACCAAACTTCCTGAAAGAGTTAGACATACATTTTTTATGAGATTTATCAAAGAACACTTCTTTCAAAGAAAATATATGTATTGGTTAAGCCAAAAGTATAGACTTAGGTGACTAAGTTTTCAAATAGGGTTTCTCAATTTTGGCTTGAAGAGCCAACATTTGGTCAACAAATTGGCGACTCATAGGGGTAGTATGCCTACTATATTGACTAGACCATTAGCCAAATTAATCAATTGGGCATGGAGTCATCTAAGGACACTCAAACAAGGAAACATTGGCCATGACTCAAAACCTTGAACAACACACTAGACCAGAAGGAAAACCCATGCTACAAGACACAACACACAACGAGAATAAAATAAACCAAACACAAAGCAAATAAAAACACAAGACAACTCACACATGTACATAAGCACTAAAGAAACACAAGGAAAGCAAGAAAATATGTACAAAGGAAAAGGAGAAGCTTACTAAAAAATGCTTTAGATATATCGTATTGACTAGGATATGCAACTCCTCTCCATCCAACTTTGAAAGTTGGAAAGCATTATGTTGTTTGCACTGTGTGATCACATATGAGCCACTCCACAAAGCATCAAAATTTGTGTGTCTTATAGGCTCAGCCCTATCTTCATCCTATTTTAGGACAATTTCTCCTTCTTTGAAAGTCCTTGGCATGGATTTCTTGTCAAAATACTTATTTGTTTATTCTTGGTGAGTTGTCATGGTGTGCATAGCTTGATTTCTTGTTTCCTCACGCTCCATTAACTCGCATAACTTGACCTACATACTATCATTATCCATTAATTTTAGATGATAGGTAAGATCTAAAGCTGGTAACTCAAGTGAGATAGGAAGTCTAGCTTCCCTTCCATAGATAAGTGTATATGATGAATTCCTAATTGCTTTATTTAGGGTGATCCTATCAGCCCAAAGAGTTGTCTTGAACTTGGTGTCACAAGTCCTTTGATTTTCCTCCATTTTACTCTTAATGATATTGATTAATTTCTTGTTTGTGGACTCAACTAGTCCATTCTCTTGGGGGTAATAGTTTGAGGAGGTACTAAGATAGATGCCATGCTTTAAAGCCCATTCACTTATTCTTGCTCCTAGGAAGGCTAAGTCATTATCTAAGCTTATGGTTGAAAGAAATCTAAACCTTTACTATACCTTCATAGAAATCAAGGACTAAACTTTCATTAGCCTCCTTAAGAGCTACAACCTCCACCCATCTTATAAAATAATCAGTGGTTATCAACACCCACTTATGACCAACACTAGAAGGTGGATTGATTAGGCCTATGAAATCCAAAACCCATTGGATAAAGGGTTGCTCAACTTGGATTGGATGAAGAGGCAAGGTAGTTAGCTTTTATTTTCCATAAAAAAGAGCACACTTTTGGCATTTCCTTACCCAAGCGTGAGTGTCCTTAAACAAACTAGGCCAAAATTAAATAGCCCTCATAATCTTAACAACTATGGTTTTTAGAGAAAAATGACCACCAGCTAGTCCATCATGGAATTCAAGCAATACTTTGTCAAATTGATGCAAATAAAGAAACCTTAAAATCACACCTAGAAAGTCATTTCTAAATATCACTCCATCAACAAGTACATAAGGAATGGATTTTAGCCTAAAGTACCTTCTCTTGGCCCTATCAAGACATTATGGAAACATACCAGTTTGAAGAAAATAGATCATGTCCTATGTCTAAATTCTCATAGATGAAGGTGAAGCTGATACATAGTCATCATGAAGTACCAAAATAACTTTTTTTTTCTCTTTCAAATCTAAAGCAAGATGCTTACACAGTCCTTTTCCTTTCACTAACTTGGTAGTTTTGATCTCCACATCATATTCCATTACCCTTATGATCTATTATACCCTCTTTTCATTAAAATATCTATCCAATAGAAAGTCTTTCACACTAGGATGAGGCAAAAAAATATGAATCTTGTTGTTAGACAACATATGCCTAAACTTCTTTAAACTCCTTATGACTGAAAACACTTGTTTCTCAACTATGTGTACCTTATCTCATAGCATTACAAACCTTGACTAAAGAAGGCAATAGGATTTTTAAATTTTTCATTGTTAGCTTGAGTAAGCATGGCAGATATTACCTCTTCATTCCCAAAAGTATATAGGTTGAAATCTTTGGAGAAGTTTGGACTTGCAAGGGTAGGAGCTTGGGCAATGACTTTCTTGATCTCTTCAAAACTTTCTTTCCTCCTTATTGTCCAAGTGAGCACCTCATCCTTTCTTAGCATGGAGGTTAAGGTCTTAACTAGGTTAGGAAAATAGGGAATAAACCTCCTAATGAAATTGATCTTACTAAAGAATCTTTGTAGACCTTTCTTATGTTTAGGCAAAGATAATGCCAAGATGACACTTACCCTTTTGGGATCAATAGATATACTTTTTTTGGAAACAATGTGGCCTAAGAGTTTGCCTTAATGAATAATAAAAACACACTTATTTGGGTTTAGAGAGATCCCAAACTCTCTACACCTCTTAAAAATCTGCCTTAGGTGCTTCAAATGATCTTTTACTTCATTGGAGAAAACTGTCACATCATCAAGATATACCAATACAATGTCATTGATTAATCCTTGAAAATCCATATACATTACACATTAAAAAGTAGCTACAGAATTAGAAAACCTAAAAGGAATTTTCCTATAAGCATATGTACCCCATTTATTAGTAAAAGCTATCTTATATTGGTCACTTTCCTTTACTAGAATTTGGTTATACCTAGAATACCCATCGAGGAGAGAAAACCTTTCACTACCAGCCATAACTTGCAAGATTTGTTCCATGGAAGGGAGTGGGTAATGATCCTTTAAATACACTATATTCAAGTCCCTAAAATCAACACACAACCTTATCTTTCCATTATTTTTCCTAATAGGAACTAGGTTTGCTAACCAAGATGAATACTTAATGGGAAAGATGATTTTAGACTCAATTAGTTTGGTGAGTTATTTTCTCATGAGAGGCTCAATATTGGGATTGATTGGACTTTGAATCTACTTAATAGGCTTATAATTCTCATCTAACTCTATATTATGATCAGCTATATTTAGATCAAAACCCTTTAAATCACTATACTCCCATGCAAAGACATCAAAAAATTCTTTGCATAACTCAATGAAAGCATGCTTCTCTTTGATAGTACATACCTTCCCAAGTGAAAGCAATTTATCTTTGAAAGTATGAACCTTCTCATATTTTTCCTTCTTGGTAGATATGCTTACCTTGTCTTTCTATCATCATCATTGAATATGCTCTCAAGAGTGACTAGGCCTTTAGGAAGCTTGTCAGACTTCAATTGCACAATTTTCTCTCCATATTGTTGTTGTAGTTTAGATTGATTCTTGGAATAAAATTAGCTTATTCCTATAGAAAAAGTGCTATTTTTTGGTCACTATCAAACACCTACCAATTAGTGACATCATCCGGTATGGAGTCCCTTAAAATCACTTTTAGATGAGGTTGGTTCTACCCCTCTTTTGTTCCTTTTGGAACATCAAACTAAGCTCCAATTACTGCCAACCTATCAACATGCTTTTTATCTTCTCTTGAGATAGAAGTGATATCAAAGTCTTTGAAATATTCCACCACACTCTATGCCTATAGGACTTAAGCAAAGAGCTTTTTTGTCAAATTCTACCCTCTAACCTAATTGACAACAAGTTTGCTATCACCAAACCCTTGTAAATTTTTGACACCTCTTTTCCTAGTCCATTCAAGGCCATGAATAATGGATTAATATTATAATACATTATAGGTGAAAGATAACTGAAATATAAAAGTTGAAAAATACCTTTCCTTTGAGGGTGAAACTAACACTGCTCCACCACAACCCCAATCTTGATTCTAGACCCATCAAAGAAAAGCTACCACAATCCATTCACATCCTCACTTGAATTCATCAAATTAGTCATGAACGAGTCCTTCTCATGCATATAATAGACTCCAATACTATATTCTTCAATAAAATTGTAAGGATCATGCTCATAGTTGTCATCTCCCCACTCATCTAGGAACAAATAAGAAACTCCCTCAAGGGAAGATGATATAGATTGGTCAATATTAAGTTCCTCTTCATCGATGAAATCATAATTAACATTTGAAACCTTAGGTAAGATAAGGTTCCAAGTGATATCTATGAATAGTTCTGAATCAATCTTCACTTTAGTGCCATACTTTGTCCTAAACACCATGTAGGACCAATTGGTTGCCAAATATCCACCTATCATGGATGTGAAGTCTATTGATAAGCAAAGAGTAAGACAAGGAGGTAAATATGCCACCAAAAAATCACGAGGAATTTAAAAACTAGGAAAATTATGAAGGATCAAATTAAAACCTTTAACTACCCCCAAAGTCTTGGTTGGTGATCCATCCAATTACAAAACTCCTTTAGTCATTGGCTCATACTTGAAGCCTAACTTATATGCTATACATTTGGGAATAAATGATATGATTTATACACTATCTATGATGAAATTATGAACCAAGAAATCAAAAATTATTAGAGATAGGTAAAAAGGATTCTTCTCATCTTTCTTCACTTGACCATCTATAGATTGAGTTTCATTGACCAAAACCACATTGTCATTTCTAGATGGGCCAACTGGTTTACCTAATCCATGTAATTAATTTTAAAGTATATATTTTTGCCCTATTATTTTAGATAATAACAAAATTAAATTTTCATATTAATATTCTTCATCTGTTCCACCACATTTATGGAAGGATTACTCACCTTGGGGTTCTCTTTATGAACATTGGCACCTTGTGATGTAGGTTGTGGAGGTAGAGTTGTAGTAGTTGGCCTAAAATTTGGAATCCTATGATTTTATTCAATTTTAGGAGATTTTTTAGACCAAATTATCATAGGATATGATTTATGGGTCACAAAAATTCCTTGATTGGCTTCTTGAGCTTCATCAACAACCCTCTTTTTGGACCTAGTATTAAAAACAACACTAGTATTCTGATTGCCTGTATTCCCCACGTAAATAATAACATAAAATTCACCCTCCAAATGATTTATGAGGGTATAATCAGTATATGTTTTTAAATTTTCCACCCCACCTTGCATGGATCCTTCAAAATTTAGAGCTTGGAAAGATTGGCTGCCTTGTATTACCATGCCTTGATTGTGCATTTCATTTGCATAAGTTGCTTGCTCTTGACCATGTTCAAACGATGGATAGTTGGGATTTTATTAGACCAAGTTATTTTGAGTGGGGAAAAGGTATTTTTAATATGAGGGATAATTAATATTATATCTTTTATAAGGCTTGACATGGGTGATTTGGCCTTGTCCTCGTGCATTATTTTGGAAAGGAGGTCTACTTGTTTGCTGAAACTGATTGTATGTTTGATATGGCCTATAACCTTGAGCTTGTTGTCTTTTAAGGGAAAATAATTCATTTTTAACACTTTTAAGAAAGATTTAAAATTAATGGATTTAATTTTAAGGAATAATAGTAGGCCTTTCTTGATTAGGCAAAGGGGCTAAAGTGGGCAATGCACCTTGACTAGGATACTGCAAATCAGGGAATAGTGGCATTAGAGGTCTAGAAGCTATTTTTCCTGATTGGACAAGAAAATTACCAAAATTTATTGATATTTCATGATTTACCACCCATATATTGAATCATCATGGAAATCTCACAATTCAAATCCTTCAAGTAGTACAAAAATGCATAGTTTGAGGTTGGCCTCACAACAGTTGGGATTCTATCCCAAGTTTTGTAGAACTTAGTATTAAAGTATTACATGAATTCATGTGGTTCCCTCTTGATTTTGGAAATTTTTTTAGATAGAGGTAGGTGATCACTCTTTTTCCCAAACCTATTAGTCAATATATCCCCCAACTCATCCCATGAACCAAAAAAAATTTCACTTAGAGTCCCATACCAATCCAAAACTTTTCCTTTGAAAGACAAGGCCAAAAACCCAATAGATACATTTTATTGAGTGATGTTGTAAATATTACAAAAGTTTAATATATTATTAATGTGCTCAATGGAAATAATAGGACCATCCCCACTAAAATATGGGACACTTTTGAGGGCTGCTCCTAAAATTTGATCATATTGGGCAAGATACAAGGGAGTTGCCCCGATGAAAGGCACAAAAGGTTGTCTTATAGCCATCTTGGAATGATCACTATGGATATTAGGAATGGAATGTAACACAAACTTGGAATATTTAAACACAAAATCTCTTTTGTAAGGATGATTGTTTACAAACCTAAACATTTTGGTGGAGTATAGCGGTAGTTGCACAAATTCAAAAGGTACACCTTTAGCAGTAGATCTAGTGGTTACCTTTGACATAGAAAGAAGGAATGATCATCAAAAAAAGACTTAAATTATTTAATAGATTCACTAGGTACTAAATTCATATGCTTATTTCATCTTCAACTATGCCAAGACCAACACCAACCTTGAACAATATCATAGGAATTGAAGTCCCACCAGGCATTCCAAAAATTGTTGACACTTGGATTTGCACCCTTGAGGAGATGCTGAATTATCCTCATCCAAGTGGCACAATAGAGTCATCTCTATTATAGTGGGTGATTTTTTTTTGAGATGAATCTCTAGATAAGGGGCTAGCTCCCCCTTATGCACCTTTAAAGCTCTCTCTAATCTATCAATTCATGTATGAAAAGGGTAAAAAAAAACAACTAACAAAATAAAAATGTGATGCGATAATGTTTATCTCCTCTTATTTGAATAAGAATACGCTACTTAAATACCAACACAACTTTTCTCACACAAAATCCATAACTCCTTATGTGTTATCACATCAATGTTTCACATGTTAGATTCAAGAAGGCATTTGACATTTGGGAGAGCAATGGATGATTCCAAGAAGGAATAAAGTCATAGAATACTTCTAAAATGTATATACACTTAGAAAATAACTAAATAAGGACCTATAATGACACTCTTTCTACACATTGGTAGACCATCAAGAGTACAATCTAGAAAAGATAACCTTTCACTAGACTAGACCAACAAGATTCAAGTCATCACTCAATAGTACAACATGTGAGTGGAGGAATAACTTGTATTATTTATTCAAGAGTCTTTCAAGTAAAAATCTAGCCATATTTTGTCTAATAACTAGTGGAGGTTACTTAAATGAGCTAAGAGAATGCAAATTTATAGCTTTGAGAGGTAGAGTGAACAAAGGAAGTCTAAGGGTCACTTGGACATGTGTCATCTTGAGAAAAATAGTTATATTTAAATGTGGGAGTGAGGTGGGTGAGCTATGCCATGTCAACAAATGAATCAATTACAATTGAATAAGTTAAACTAAACCAAATGCCTTAGTTACAATTTCCATTTATTACCTTTATACTCACCTTCAGGATCCCACTGAGCCTTTTGACACCAAAGGCCATTTTCTATAGTTTAAAGGTGATGTTTTGTGGGCCATCATCCTTCAGGTGTTTTCTTTAGAATTTTATTTCCTTCAGACTTCTTGTTTCCCTCAAATAATCTTTCTAAAAAAATTCATTCTTAGGACTCCTTTTTCCTATGGTTTCTTTGTTTTAGTAATTTTCTCCTTCAGACTTTTTGCTTTTGACCATTTCTATAGACAATTTTCCTTAAAAAATTCCTTTAGACTTTTTCTTTCGGCATTTTCTCTTGAGAGAATTCATTCGACTCTTTTTTATGCATTAATTTCTTTGGGACATCAAATGAAATTTTGGCTTTTGAAAATGGACCGTTTGGTTCTTTGAAATGTTGCTTTGGGTTTCTTTGAAGTGGACCTTTGGGACTCTAAAATGACCCTTCAATAATTTGAAAAAGACCCCTTTGAAAAAGTTGCAAGTGTCCGTTCAGCTTTTGGAAAAGACCCCTTCAAAAAAGTTGCAAGTGCCTTTTAGAAAAACTAAAGTGCCCTTCAGAAAAGTTTTTTTGGAAAAATGTCTAGAACAATTCCTTCGTAAAAGCAAAAAATTTCCCTTCAAAAAATCTGAAAAAGACCCCTTCAGAAAATTTGCAAGTGCCTTTCAGGAAAATGAAGTGCCCTTCAAAAAAGTTATTTCGAATAAAATGTCTAAAAAAATTTGGCACTTGGTCAAATGAAAAGTCCAAAAGAAATAACACTTAGTAAAAAATAAAAGGCCCAAAAGGATTACCATGCAAAGGCTTAGCAAAAGATAAAAACCAAACTTCTTGAAAGAATTATAATTGTATATTTGTTACAAGCTTTGTAAAAGAATACTTCTTCAAAAGAAAATATACATACTGGTTAAGCCAAAGGTATAGACTTAGGTGGCTAAGTTTTCAAATAGGGGTGCTCAATTTTGGCCTAAAAGGCCAAAATTTGGTCAACACCTATATCATTTAACTACTAACTGGTAACTATTCTAGTAGGTTTTTGACTTTTTGCAATATCATAATTTCATAAAGGGTAAGTTTGATATAAAGTTGCAGTTTTGACAAAACCACATATTTGAAATTATGGTATTGTAAAAATATAGATTTTAATTATGGTATTGAAAAACCACATATTTGTAGTTTTGGTATTGCAAAACTGTATATTTACAATTTTAGTTTTATATATAAGTTGTGATATTGCCATATGGAGTAGTGATTTTGTTTTATATGATTAAAACTAGTAATTAAAATTGCTAATTAGGGCCTTTAATTAGGTTTTTGCTTCTATCTTAGTGTCATTTGCTTCCAAGAAATGGGAAGGAGCTTCATAGATAAATATAAAACATACAAAAAAACCCTTATTCTAAATACATTTCAAATATTTTTTCATTTTTTGTAAATATTCTTAGTCTCTATACATATATTTAACATCTTAATATTATTTTTAAAGTCTAAATATAGAAATCTTGACCATTTTTCCTCATCCTACAAAATCATTGATTGTAAATCATGATTTTGCAGTCAAAATCATGATATTGCCTAGCCACTTGTAGTTTTCTAAAAAACTATGTGATAAATGCCATATTTACTCAACCTTTTATAAAAATATGACTTGATAGTTGTATCATTTCATAAAATCCATGGTTTTGTAGTCTTTGGAAGTGATTTTGCATATAATTAACTATGTATCTACAATTATGCCTTCTATAGTTGCATTTTTGCCATTCAATTTTGTCCTTTTTGAGTACACTTTTGAGGATAATTTTTAGTGATTTATAAGTCATTCCAATCATCCTACAAGTCCCAAATTAAATTTGGCATTAGAGGTGCTAATCCTCAACCCTACTTTATACCATGATAGGGAGCACTACCTCCAAACCCTGCGAGGGGAACTACCCCTTGAACCCATAAGGGTTACTTACCCTTAACTTCATAATGGTTTTTGCCCCTTGATCCCACTATGAACTACTACCCCTAGACCTGCACATCGTGCCCCTTCATCCAAAGGAGTTATAGATCCAAATCATATATTTTTTAGTGTTTTACTAAGGCTCATTAGACCCCGTAAGGGGCACTACTCCTTAAACCCATAAGGGGTGCTTCCCCTTAACCCCTTAAGGGGTGCTTCCCTTTGACCCTATTGGGGGATACTATCCCCATACTCACATGTCATGGAATGCTCACCCAAAGAAGTTATAGAACCAAATCATGATTTTTTCATTTATTTTGGACTAACATTTTATTTATTATAGGGGTAAATATAATAACAATTTTACTTGATAACATCTTTTATTTTCTCAAGCATCTTATTTCTCAGGTTGCCCCTCAAGATTTCCAATTAAAACTACTAATCACTTGTCTCACAATTCATCTATCAAAGTTATTTTAGCATTTTAAAATTATATTGTAAATAAATTGTATATATCACATATAATTTAATTGATTAATAAATATTTTTGTCTACTTGTGTGCCACCCAACAAATATAGTGGTGAATGCTCTCCTCCTTGCATCCTTTTGGAAATTTTTGGAGGATTAAAAACCACTAATAAACCCTCCCTTTTTATTTTTTAGGGGAAACATGATGTGGAATTGACACCCACACACTTACCATAGTCTTAAGGGGATAGTTATCATGGATTTCACCACCACACACTAATCCACACTTTATGTTTCTATAGAGTTTAAATATTAGGGACACTGGTGATTAGGATAAGTGGTTGACCCCATATAGGTCATCTATGAGGGGGAAGAGTTCATTCTCTGAACTAGGAATTATATGACACACTACATGTATTTTGGCCCCACTATACTTAGAGTATATCGAGGACTCCCCTACACAGTCTATATAGCCTAGCTTAGGACCATTGACCATAATAAACAACTTGATACTGGGGTCAGTATAAGATCCCAAGGTACCATAAAGTGGAGATGGGGTTGAGAGGGTTTAGGAGATTAGGTAATATGTCACTAGCCTACATGCTCATCGACAAAGGCATTAGATGGTACATTCATTGAGTTATACACCCAAATAAGTTTGTTAATCTTAGGTTTGTGGTTTGCTTGATTTGGTGAGTGTTGAGATAGACTAGTGATGTTTGTGAGCCAAGTCATCCTTTACCCAGGCCTATACACACCTATCTATGCAATTTTCATCATCCTATATATCCTAGTACACCCTTGCCACTATCCTCTTGTACATATTTTCTTTGTATATTTGTGTACATCCTTTACAACTTATTTCATCTTGTATCTTTTCTTACCTCTCATCAACCCTATCATCTTAGTCACATCCTATCCTAGTCCCATCCATATAGCTCTAGTCTTACCCCCCATCAATTATATATCCTAATCAAGTATTGTCATCCATCTATCACATTTTTTTTATATCATAATATAACTTCATATTACTCATCCATAGTGTCACAAAACTAAGTACAAATTATCCATAAGCAATCACACCTCACCTTAACTTACTCAGTCCCCTTAGTCTGAACCCATCATTTATATTAACCTTTTACAGCCTAATCACCTTATACACCATCATATCAACCTAGTCCTAATAACAACCCAACTCATCCCATTATCTATACTAGTCATATCATCAATAATATATTCATAATTTGGCCCTAATCTACAATGGCAAACAAACTCTTTCTACATCAGGGTCCTGATTCTAACCTTTCTTGTGTCAAATCAAGGTTGAGTCATAATCATAATCTTATAAATTTATTAATCCAAACATTTCATCTTATTTGAGTCAATCATCTTAGTCTTGAGCTAGTCTTAATCTAATCAATCCCATATCAAAATAAGTCTCTCGATCTAGTCTAGCCCCTCATCCAATCTTATAGCTTGTTGTAGCTCATTTAGTCAAATACAATCCTAATCATTAGAGTCTATCTCAAATCCTAAACTGGTCTACCTAAATATAATCTTATCCTATCCAACATTTCATATCATTTAATCAAACTTGACATTGAACTAAAGCAAACCTTTATTTAAATTTGTTCTACATAACCCATATTCATCCTTATATGTATCCATTCAATCCCCCACACCTATTGATTGGGGAAAAAATGCATCATCTGTACTTTCTCCTATCTTCATCCATGGCATCAAAAAAAATTTAGTCAATACACTAATTAAGAAATGCCTCATCATCAATAGGGATATGCTCCTTTTATGCCTCATTGAGTTAAACACTCCACATCCTATAGACTTCAACCCTATCTACCCAATATTAATTTTAGTCCACACCCATACACATTGGTCAATTTATAGTCTTCACACCACCCAATCCCATTTAAATCCCTCATCTACTAGTCATAGCCAATCATCTATCCCTTCTTACATTAGCAAAGGGAATCTTATCCTAGCCACCCCATCTACTTCTAGTCCACCTACCTAGTCAAGTCAACAACCATCTGATCCAACATCCAATGCTTCCACATATAAGTCAATAAGAGCAAAGATCCCTAATACTCCTATTCCTATATCCTTAGAAGCCCTCTTCCAATTACTTTTTTTTTCTAATATGATGGTATATCCACCCATACAAAATATTAATCAATCTAAGACTAATCCCTCTTGGTATAACACTAACTAATACTATGTATATCACCAAGCTTGGGGGAATACCATTAATTGATTCATAATTTCCAAGACCATGTCCAAGACCTCATCAACTATGGTGACATTGAATTCAAGAATGAATCAAATGAGTCTATATTCATGGGTGAATAGGAAAATGTATGATAAGATTCCATTCTTTAATCATGATTAATCCCTTCCCTTTTGAATCCAAGGTCAAGACACTACATCTATCTTCTATGGTCCTCCCATCTTTGACAAATCTTCCATCAAAAATAAGTTTATTCCCCATAAGCCTAGTCTTCCATCCCCTCATGAATCTTTCTTTCATGGGCCTATCCTTGGTAAATCCATTATTCCTCCATCTTCTTTCTCTCACCCATCATATCAAAGACCCCACATTGAAAGTTCACTTATGGAAAATTAATCTTCTACTAGCAACTTTATGTCATATACATATAATTCAATTAAAGTGTTATCTTCATTAGGATCATGTTCAACACTAATATCTGAACAAAATTCCTCATGAGAAACATCATCCCTCATAAATATTGTAATAGGTGATGACTATGCCTATCTTTTTAAAGATACCTCAAATTTGGATGAAAATCAATCACTAAGCTTATGCTTTGATCACAGTCAGGATGATGAAGTCATAAGTAAGTTTTTAAAAGCTTTATTTGTCAAATATTGTCAGAGTGGATTTGATCCTGCATCAAACATGTATACTAAAACTAGTCTTAGTGATCCTTTTATTGATCTTGATAATATTTTATTTGATGTCAAAACTAGGTCTTCAAGGAACCCTTATGAGGACCATGCTACCCCATCACAACTCATTGACATCAAAATATCATATCCATTACCTTCATACATCATAAATCCTTTTCTTCCCATCAATGATGATTTAATCACCTCCCTCCAAAGGGAAAAACATTAACATACATCATTGGACCCTCCCTTTAGTAACATAATAAATGCCACAAATAAAAAGGTCCAAGATCATATTCAAATAGTCATCCATAATGATAAAAACATATTTTATCCCATAAGTCAAAATGAAGAAAAGTTGAATCATTAGCCTAATCCAAAAGTGTCTTCCCTCAGTGAACCCCAAAATCAGGCACTAGGGGACTCTCAAAGTCAAAATATTCATCTATCAAGTCAAAAATCAAACTCCTATGGTGAAACCCAAGGTTAGGCACTAAAGGGAAGTCAAGAAATAATCCAATTCATAAATTAATATAATGTCAAAAGATCTATCAATATGGCCAATTAACATAAAAAATAATTAGATCAAAAAAGAATCATATAGTTCAAAATTCTTGGATCTCTTAAAAAATTTTGTCACATGGGACCAATCAAATGTGGAATGTCTAAAATCTCCAATTATGTGTACTAATACTAGATCTAATCCTTGAACACCCATCACATCTTCCTATCAGACTCCCATGATCCCATCAAGTCCTACCATCCATTCTAGTCTATTACTCCCCCTTAAACATCAAGATCTAAACCAATCCATACCTCCCATCACCTTCCCAGGTAGTATTGTCTCTCATCGGGGTGATAACGATACATTAACTAGATATCTATAAGGGTCACAATTGAGAATTAATGACGGTCACAAAGATATTAATACATATAGTAATGATAATAGGATCCTAGCATCACATGTATCTAGAATGAGTGTCAATTGAAAGATCAAGAAAGCATTTCCATCTTGCATCTCATACCAATATCCAATAAATCAAGATTTCCAAATAAATAAATAAATAAATTTAAATAAAATATAAATAGAAAATCATTTGTCCAATGGTGAAAACTAGTCTTTTGGTGCCTTGGGAAAGTACCATGATGAAAACCAATTTTTGGCATCATGGTAAAATTATCTATTGTCTACATTATAACTCAACACTTTAAGGAAAAATATATGGCATCCACTTCTTCTCTACAGTCATATCCCACATTCCCTGCCAACCCCATCCATGTCATGGTTTGAACATCTTTGTCCATATATCCTTTATCCCTATTTGGTCTCTCATTACTTCCCATCTTGACCTTCATATTAGAGTGCAAGATGTCTTGAAAATGTTTTAGAATCATCTTGGCATATCCTCCCATGGACACTTAGATAACTAGATATCTGTTTCCTTCATAATGTGGTCATTGGGATCCCTAGTACATTGTCCCTTGGTCCTCATTTCCTTTTCATCCTCACGCTTATCTTTTTGTTATCTTATCCATTATTCCATTTATCCTCATCTTGGTTTCTATGTTTGGTATTCACTTTACTAGTAACCCTATTTGTATTTTGTACATACCTATCTCAAAATCCCTAGAAATTAAAATAGTTCAAAAACCCTAAAAATTATAAAATACACAAAATTCAAAAGCATCTAAGTTGTCTTGTCTTGTATCATTTTGTCATATGTCATAAGTATCCTAGTCACCTTCCATGTCATCATGCCTTGGCTTATGTCTTGGCCATATTACCACTTTGTATTATCTTATAATTTTGTCATCCTATCTTGTCTTATGCCTTCATATTCACACCTAAGTCCTTATCCATAACCTTATCCTAATCCAAGTCACTAGTCTATTCTAAGCCTATAACCTTGTCCAAGTCTATAAATTTAATCCAAATTCACATTGTAATCACCAACCTAGTCCAAATTATCACTTGATCAATCATCTCATTGAATCTCAGGACACTTGGACAAGACACTAATCACATTATATCTCTTTGTAGATACTTGTGTGTGTTTATATTATTTGTGTTGTTTGACTTGTTTGTATGTCTATACGTGATTATCTTAGGTTTTATCTATTTATCTATGTTTATTTTTCATCTAGCATCATATATATATTTTATTTGGAAATGAATGAGGATGATATGATGACACCAAAAGTTAATATGATGCTTTTAGGTTCCCTTGATGATGCAAAGTTCACTATTTTCCACTTTTATCTGCACTTTAGCACAATGTCCTCTTGCTCATAATTATATCATGGGGAATATTTAAAAATTCAATATCTATTGGATCAACTAGACTATGAAGAACCTTATTACAATAATTATGGCTTGATCATACCCATAATCTAATTGATAATCTTAGTCCACTCATCTAGTATCCAATCCAATCATTCCTCCAAATCATTTATCAACATGTCTATATCTTATTCAATCTCATCTCCCATAACTTATCCTAGGCTTGTATCCTTATGTTTAACAATCATAATCAAACATAATATCCATATAAAAACTATCATGTCTAATATTAATCATCATCCTCTTCTAATCTATCTTATCATTTATCCTCGAGTTATAACTAAATTGGTTTAAAGTATTTTCAGACTATATAGGTAGTAATTAGTCACATGTTGTGCTCGAAGTCAACTTAGACACTCTCTCCTCTTTCCCATCATTCATTATCATATTCATCTTGTCCTTCATCATCCTCCCATTTTTCATCAACCAAATATTTGAGTTATAATATAAATTAGTAATCAATCAGTGTATTGACCAATCAACACCTCCACAATAATCTCCCTAATATTTTCATCAATTACCCACACCTGTTGATTGGTCCTAAAAAAATCACCACATCTATATTTTCTTACATTATGACCAATTGGTTAATTCATCAATTTTATCATCTCTTGATCCTTTTCATGTGTCCTTATTAGGGGCATCATCACTATTAATCATATTATGGCTGATTGATTCAATACAATGCAGTCTAATTCTTCCCTTCATCTTTTGGTCACTCGATCATATCATCATCCTTATCATATCTCTCACCTTTAGATTTGAGATACACTCATCATTAATCTCATCACATAAATCTTAACATGTCATATAGATCTCACTTGCATGCGTCCTTTCTTAGGATACATCAAAAGCTTATGGTCTTTTATTTCATCATCCTTATGTTATGGTTGATTCCCTCTTGAGATTGTCAAGAACCATGACACAATCATCTCTATTTCATGTGTATGTGTCTTTTATAGGGGCATCATCAATTTATAACTCATTGATCAGGTTGATTTTATTTTCTTCCTCATCTATCCTACATATATCATCCCATCCCCTTATCTATATGTTGTATACCACACCTCATTTACTCTTTTGGGTGGTCATCCATTTCATTCTTCCCTACATGTCCCCTTTAGGGGGAATAATATATACTAAAACCATCTACTAAAATTCATCCATGAAATGGTTTTTATTTGAAAGACCATTACTCCTTCCACTTCATTCACTCGTAATACCCTTTTAAAAAGGGATAAACTATATACACCTAAATTCAATCACTTTATTTATCATCACTAATATTACTATTAGTCGACACTAATTTTAATTATCCCATCTAGTCCCATTTATCTCCTTCAATTTCATCCTAATATCATCCCTTATAGTCATTTTTATATTATCTACCTTATTTATTCTTCATCATGCAACCCTTATGTTATCCCCACTAATCTATTAATTCTTTTAATCATGTCTTAATCTTATTGTAACCCCACTTATCCATTATTTGGGAATTTAAAATTCCCATGACTTACCTACCCACCTACCCTAGCCTATTCCTAGGCTCTCCTACATCCCTAGTCCCTAATCACCTATCTAATCACCTATTATAATCCCATACTAATCTTACTTAGCCCCTAAATGGATTCTAGAATTCTCCAAATCTAGAATCCTCTCTAACTTATCCCCTTTCTTTCTAGAATTCTCTATTCTAGAGGCTTCCAAGGATTTTTGGATTCCTTGGATAATCCACCACCCTTGATCTTGTGGTAACCACCTTTGAATGATGACCATTGATGTTCCCTCCTTCCTCCAATTTAAATAATCAAATCCTCTGTGGCCAAACTAACCAATGAACCTATGAGATTTTCATGATATCATTATAGTCTTGACTCTAAATATTGAATATATGAAGTCTTCATGTCACTTAGAAACTACATGATCGATCCATGAATCCCTCCAAATTTATTGAATCAAGTTATCTCCATGTTAAAAATATGAGTCTACTTGTGAGAAATTTTCATCCTTAATTCTTTAGTCTTTTATTGTTTAATCTTGGTTTAGAGAAATTATCTTTAGGATTTGAGTGCCACTATGAATATTCATTTATGTTTGCATTTTTATCTAAATAGATCTATATCTCAATTGGTGGATTGACATTTTGGGTGTTTTGATGCAATTGCACAATCAAATCCATTTTTATTAAAATTTAAGCTACACATTCTACACCTAATCAAATTCATTACCAAATACTACTACTCTAGACTCATCCTATGTACATATTAGATCTTATACAAATTTTACCACATGTTTATAATTAATTTCATTTATATCTTTTCTGATTTAGACTTGATTTTGTCTTTATGATTCCTCTATTTTATAGAATTTGAATATGTCATTGATCTATGGATCTATGCTACTTGCTTTAATTATATGTACTCTTTGGACATGTGTCCATTTTCATATGTGTGCCTTCATAATTATGTATGTGGACATTTTAATGTGTCCTTCCATGAGGCTCTAAGAAAACTTGTTTGTTATTTGTGTATGTGGACATTTAAACATGTCCTTGTATGTCTTGTTTTCTCATATTTAGTGATGTGCACATGTTCCTTGTATTGTGGCTCCTTGGCCTAATTTGCATACCTCATGTGTGTTGTATGTATGATTTATTATATTTTTCATGGCCATGAAAATTATCTATTGATTATTACACACATTAGTTTTAAATTCCATAAGGTAACTCATATATCTCCCCTTCCTATTTTGGTGTCATGATGGACATCATGACCCATCCCCCTAGGTAGCTACTTAGTTATTACTTGAATATATTGTTTATATACATTATTGTGTCTATCTTGATAGACTTGTGAATTCTAGATTTAACATATAACATACATTATAAACATATGCTCACTATCTTACATTCCTATGTTATGTATACATTATATTGGTTTATTACATAGAAATCATATATGCTCTCGCTAACACACATTTTACAAATTTGTTTTTATTTTGAGGAAAATTATTGCATAGGTTCAATAACTCCCCTCAAAATATTGGCATTCACAGGGGTTTGCCACAGAGATTAGGCTATCTGAATGCACTAAGTGTACATTTTTTAGTACATAAGCACATAATACAATAATCAATTTCAAGAAAACATAGTGGGAAACATTAACACAAAGAATAATTTAAATTGCAAAGAAATTAGAACATTTGGACATTAGAACCAAAATTAGGACACTAGTACCACCAACACTATTGTCCAAGATATAATGCTACTATCTAATAGCCTCAATTTAAAAAATATATAGATTGGCTAGAAAATCATAGTAGGTATAGTCCAATTTTGCATAGGTTCAGTTACATATTACCAGTTTTGGCTCACTTTAGCTCAGATTCATACCATTTTTCTCAAATTTAGGTCATCATGCATGGTGTGATCATTCCCATTTCAATTTGATACTCATATACAAATTATTACAACTCAATCTAGAATCTATATACTGATATATCATATTTTGGGGAATGTACATGTCACATTGTTTCCATATGCTCATTTATACATTAGTTGATTAGATGGAATTAAAAATTCCATGTCATTCTCTATGTTGTACACACTAGACACCATGTTCCAAGTTACACACCAAATTGATGCCTTAATCCATCTACAGTGGTTAGAATTCCTAAGTGGCCCAAAGATGCCTAATATTCTCAAGTGGCCTAAATCCATTTTACATTGTATAGTTCTTGAGTGGCTATAGAGATGGCATATACATTTCCAATTACAATTACACATGTTAAATTACATCATGTAGTTTCAGTTTTAAATACATCTACTACACATGGGTAGGTAATGATGGAGTCATAGTCTTTTTGAGTTCTTGATCCACCTATATGAGAGGATTGGGCACACAATTAGTCCAATCCAAGATATTGAGAGGCCATGATCCACCAAGAAGGGCTGAGCAATGATGGAGTCAAAAATTAGATTGAGTTCTTGAGCCACCCACATATGGAGATTAAGAAAGCCATTATTTCAGTCCAAGTTATTCATTAATTGATCACTATCCACATGCACATACACAAGTTATCACCAAGTTTATATATTAGTTTATGTATCTATTGAGTTGTATTCATTCCTTTCCTCTTTTTTCATATCTTTACTCAATTTTGTCTTTATTTTTGATATCCCTTAAGTAATAAATGATCTATTCATGTTTCATATCCAGGATACATAATAGAGCATGATTCAATAACTTCACCTATTAGGTAATAGTAGTGTAGACACCAAAATAGTGTCAAACCCCCCTTGGTCCCTTTCTAACTTCAACATGCCTAACCTATACTTTATTAATTTAAAATACTTATTTTAAATTAATAATCCCCTCTAGACACCTCACCTTGGATTCCTAGCTCTTAGGCCATTTATCACCCTATGACTAATCATAATTACCTAAGACCTAATTTTAACTCTCCCACTAATTCTCATGCCTATTAAACCTGCCTTTGGATAGTTTAACAATGAAAACCAAGCTTGGCAGATGGAAGAATGGGCAAAAGGCTAAAAATATCCTTTTTTCCCACTCTCTAACTGCCAACGTCAGTTAATAGTCGACCGACGCCGGTGGTATCGCCGACGTCGGTTGCTTAAAACTAAATTCTGACCTTGACTGCAGACCTGAATGCAAATTATCTTGCTCCTGGGATCCGAATTCTCTTCCTCCTCGACTCTTTGCACATCAAAGGTAGGCTTTGGGATGAGGCATCAACATTCTATCATCACTCTTCAGGCTATAGAAACTCTGCAGAACTCACTCCAGATTGGATTGGATATTGCATGAGGTCTTCAACATCAAGCCACAATAGGAACAAGTCTTCTACACTTTTGGTTCTCCATCAAGAGCTAAGTATTCTTCTGGTTTATATTTTAGTATTTTTAGGATGCATTTGGTAATTAGTCCATTGGATATTTCTGAGTACTGTTGATAGACAATCCAGATTTCTTCCCAGAGAGGCTAAAAATCCTTCTTTTTATCCTAATCCTCATCTCACACATACCATCTACCTATGTCCCTCTTAAGACTCTATTGAATTTCCTGCAACCTTACACGGACCTCCAAACTCCTACAGACCTCCCAGACTCCTTTGTCAACCAAATACATCAACTAGAAACCCATCCAAAGGCCCATTGCCCCTACCAACGTCGATAGCCTAACCAACACCGACAAAACTACCGACGTCGGTGACTATGACAGACTGACAATAGAATATAGGTACACATTATCTCTATTTATTTTGTTTAGTCTTTCACCATTTCTCTTTCTAACAACACTCTTTTATCAAATAAGTGGACTGTGATCCCTCCAAGAAGTCTTTGCGCTTTTGGGACTGAGCTTTGCTTGGCAGTCCACCATATATCTATCTAATATTTTCTTTGTTTAAGTCTTTCTTATCTACAGGTGTTGTCCTCCATAGCCAAAGAGGAGCTCTTTCAATCATCTGGATACGGTGCATAACTTCATCTGGGTATCATCTACCCCTTACCATTTAACTTCAGTTTCTCATTTCTTCTGAATGTAAAAAGTGAAAATGAGTAGAAACATTCTGGCACACCTGGTGGGACCCTGGAGTTTTCCTTGGGTTCATTTCTTCTAAAAAAAACTTTCATATAGGTGCATTAGGCAAATTTCTCTTCTTGCATCCTTCTTCTATCTTCTCATTACGAAAAGAAACCATTAACACAAGTTAAAAAGAACTTCTTTCTTTTTCTTCTTGTCATCTCTTCCTTGCATTTTAGAGTAGTGAAATTCATACTCTCAACCTTTTCCTCACTTGTTTGCATCTAAAAAAAACATTTCCATTTGGGTTAAAAATATATTGCATCTCATTCCTGCTTGAATGCATATTTAGCTCATCTATTAATTAAAAACACATTATGAATAAATCGTAGTGCACATATGTTACACAGTCTGACCACATTCACAAAATCAAACATCTAAACATACCTGGGACAAGGCCCGACTAGGATTTCATCACCTAGATATTACCTTACCCTTTCTAGTAATCCTACTTGGAGTTCACTACCAAGGGCAGAACCCACTCTGTTCTCTGGCAGAGTATAAACTCTAGGGGAAGTATATATTGGCTAAGCGACCCAGCTTGTCTTTGGGCTCGTGAAGTGAGGGGAGCAAGCCCCTAGCACCAAGCCACATACGGAACCTAACATAGACTTTTGAGCACCAAAACATAACCCAAAACCAATCTTAGACTGCCTCTTTTAGGACCTGTTCTAAAAGCCCAACTTCCCAAACACACTCTTCTAAGGCATAAGCCACCATGACTCTAAAATTTATTCTTAGGAATTTAACGTTTAGAGGTTACCTGCCTTCATCTACTTTTCTATTTTTATCTGGTTTTTTGAGTTGGTAAGGATGCATTATTCTGAGCTCCAAGAACAACTCAGACTTTCTTCTTTCTTCCAAAAACTTTTAGTTTTTTGAGTTTCTGGAAATACACAGTAATCGACATCAATTTTTCTACCGACATCGGCAACTATCTTCACTGACATTAGTTATCTGACCGACATCAGCAACTTACTTCACTGACATTAGTTTTTCTACCGACGTCGGTCACTGTCAAAAATCTTTCTTGTCAAACATCAAGCTAAAAACTTGACCTTTTTGCTGTTAAAAACACATTCTGGTTTTTTGAGGCTGAAACATACAATTTTTAGAACCTAAATCTATTTTGCCTTGGATGGTTTTGACATGTAGTCAAACCAAAAATCTTGTTGACCATGCAAGGCAACAACCACTCCCATCTTCACCTTCTATATCAAGTCCCCAAATGGAGTATAATTCAGAAACTGAATGTACTCCTATCCAACCAACCCCAACTCAACCCCCTATTGTTCCTAAAGGGGACCAAGACTTTGAAAGGTTCCTTGACCTCAATCTCAAGGCTCTTCAGCACTATCTCGCGAGAAGTCAAACACGAGATCCTTTAGGTAACCCAGTTTATGGGATGCCAACTTCCTTAGTTGAAATGACAATCATATCAATAGCCTCCATGACCCAACCCATGGTCACCCAGGCCATTGCCTCAACTAACAACCCGACCATGACCAATCTTCAAAGTGTGGCCTCTCCTATTTCTGGACCTGCATCCATTAGGGTTTCTGTACCCCCTCAACCACAAATCATTCAACAAAGTTCTACACCATTCCAGAACTTAATTGTCTCCATCCCACCTACTCTTACACCCATAAATACAAGAGTGACTACTTATCCTTTGGCTAGTGTTGCCACCATCCAACCACCTTTGGTGACATCCAGTCAATTTGTGCCCTCTGGCTTTATGGCACAAGCCTCCTTGACCTCAACCTCAGTCCCTATGACAAACTACCAATATATTGTGCCTATACAAATGTAACCAAGTACATCATACACCCCTCCTAACACCTTCTAAATTCCTTACAACCTATGGGGCACACCACCTGAAAATCCATCAACCGATCTAATCAAGATGTTGATGGATAAGGTGTCTAATCTTGAGACATCCATTTCAGGTTCAAGAAATGTTCTCTCATATGAACAAATCTATAATGTACCTATTCATCCTTCAGTCCCAATCTGGCCATATCCTAGTCAGTGGGAACTTCCCAAGTTTACTCACTTTCAGAGTAAGAGGACCCATAGCAACATCTACGAGCGTTTAAACATGCTTGTTACCTTATAACACATGATGATGCATTATTACTATGCACATTTCCCATGTCGCTTTCTGGTGCTGCCCCCGATTGGTATAGTTCTATTACCAGTCACTCTTTATTTACCTTCACTCAACTAGCTCAACTATTTCTTGACCACTTTTCAATTAACATAACTAAAAAGGTCTCCATCACAGACCTATATTCTATCAGATAATTCAACGATGAATCAATAGCTGATTTCATTACTCGTTGGAGAGGCTCAATCAACCAAATCACCTTTTCTTTACCTCAATTTGAGCTCATTGAGCTCTTTTCACAAGCGTGTGCCAAACACATCTCATCTACTTTGTGGGTCTAAACATTTCGCACATTTGATGAAGCTTTCACCATGGCTAGGAAGCTTAAACTCTGAGCTGTCGAAGAAGATAAGGTCAAATTGCATAGTAATGCAAAATCTAATGACCCTTCATCTTCCAAACCTTCTTCTTCTGACTCCAAGTCCAAAGGAGTGGCAAACACTATGGTCCTTAGACCATCATCTTCAACAACAACCAACCAATCTCAGCCTTCCACATCAGACTATATCACAAGACAATTCCAAAAACAACATGTACAACATCAATATACTCCAATAGGATAATCATATGCTTTCGTCTTGGATAAACTAGTCAAGCAGGGGGTTATCAATCTCCCTCAAATCTGACCACCCCAATTTGAACCCTCAAAATCTATCCTTACATGGTATAGGGAAAATGACTTTTGCAACTATCATCGTGTCAAAGGTCATGACACAGATAACTGTAAAGCCTTCAAAAAAATTGTCCAAGACATGCTAAACAAAGGTGATCTTGTCTTGGATAACCCAAATGTGCCACCTAACCAAAACATAGACATATTTAGGCAACCATTCCCTAACCATCCCCCTAGCCAAAATAATGTACATACCATGGTTGATGACATTCAAGAGCACAATATACGCACAATCAACACGGTTTTTCCTGTCACTCCTAACCAACCTCTCCAACAATATGAAGAGGTTAGTCAACCTATTTGTCCACCACATGTAGAAGATCCTTCTTCTCCTATTTGTCTACCACAGGTAGAAGAGCCTTCTTCTCCTATTTGTCCACCATAGGTAGAAGAGCCTTCTTCTCCTATCTATCCACCATAGGTAAAAGAGCCTTCTTTTCCTATTTGTCCTCCACAGATGGAGGATAGTCCTCCATCCAGCCCCCTTTCACATGTAGGAGAGTCTACTTTGATTTCTCCCATATGGAGGATGCTTTGACGACACCAATGCTGGCTGCCTCGCCCTCATCCTTCTTATCAACAATGGGGGATCATCCTTTTCCTGCTCCTCGACCACACATAGAAGCCATGACCATTCCTGCACTCTATCCAACTGAAGAGCCAAAATCTCCAATCCCTTCTCCACTGAGAGAAGAACTTATCACCTCACCCAAACCCTCACAGGCATCCATTATGCTGAAACAAATTAAATCTCTCGACGTTCACCCTATATCAAACCTCACTTACCCACAAGTGAAGGTAGATTTGAACCTCACCACGCTGCACAATAGTAGTCCTGGCACTAAACTAAAGAAGGCTGCTAAACCATGTCGGAGAACTCCTCCACCTTCATCATTACCCTCTATTTTAGGCCCACACCCGTCCACCTTAATAGGAGTGCTTCCTAATCCAACACATAACAACAAAAAATTGCCTCCATTACTCTTTCAACCCATCAAAAACATACTTCCTCCAAAAAATTTGACACATCTACCATCTACACATATGACCACACCACCAACTAAAAAGGTGTTACGACCAACTTCTCCTACAACTCCTAAATAGAAGTTGCCAACACCTACTACAACAAAGAATGTAGGCCCATTAAGGGGGTCTTATGCTTCGATGTTATGTCGATTGTTGCAGTCTTTGAGAATCACTCTCCCACCAATTAAACCATACCAACCTCTCAAACCAAAACCATCTTGGTTCGATGACACTAAAATCTGTGCATACCATCACACACCTGGGCATGACACTGAGCATTACTGCGCCCTCAAGGTTGTCATTCACCAACACCTAAAAAAGGGCACCCTTCTCATTAAAGACCCCTTTGACAAACCACCGACACTATCCCATGTCTCTCACACCTCCTCACCTTCACACTCATCAACTCTCAGATCAAAACCATCTTGGTTTGACGACAATAAATTTTGTGCATATCATCACACACCTGTACATGACACTAAGCATTGTTGCACTCTTAAGGCTGTCATTCATCAAAACTTGAAAAAGGACACCCTTTTCATTAAAGATCCTCTTGACCACCCTTCCAACAAACCACTGACACCATCCCATGTCTCCCAAACATCATCACCTAAATCGGGATCCCATAATCAGACTATGGTCCCTCTACAACCTTTAACCCCATTATTCAAAATCAACACTATCAATGTGGCCACCAGGTCACAAACCATAAAAGATAAAGGAAAAGAGTGTGCTTCCATTCCTTGGACATATCCTTTTATCAAGCCCTCTTAACCACCAAAGCCTAAGATTTCTATCTTGGGCACATCCCAATCAACATCTTACAAGCCAATTCGTAACTCCATGGTGAAACAACTTCACCAAACCCCTGTGAAGATGTCTTTTTATGACCTCATTCAAAGATCTCCACAACATCACCAAACCTTGATTAAAGCTTTATAGGCAGTGGAGGTCTAACCTAAAGACCCCCAACCACTAGCTGCTTTAGTCAAATCATTACCTATCATTACATCCATCACCTTTAGTGATTATGAGATTCCTATCTACAACCTGGAAGATCAGGATCTCACCCTCTTAAACTAAGCCTATTAGGCAAAAGATTCATAGTATTTATCCTCACGTCGCACTCCTTGACAAAGAAGAGCTTCAATGTCTTCTCTC
The DNA here is from genome assembly GCA_037957365.1 of Torreya grandis. Classification (NCBI taxonomy): domain Eukaryota; kingdom Viridiplantae; phylum Streptophyta; class Pinopsida; order Cupressales; family Taxaceae; genus Torreya; species Torreya grandis. The sequence goes on from JARHVA010004296.1 coordinate 154,352, forward strand.
CGTCTCCTTTGTCCAACCCATTGATTATCCGCAATGGGTGTCAAACATTGTCCCTGTCACCAAAGCAACTGGGGGGATCTGAATCTATACTAACTATCATGACCTCAACCAAGCATTGACCAAATATCAACCAACCAAGCATCGACCAAACATCAACCAACCAAATATCAACCAACCAAGCATCGACCAAACATCAACCAACTTCTTAATCATCTTTAACACATGACCAATATGGAAAGAAGCAAACGGGGCAAGTTTGCTCCTAATTGACTCAGACCTTACATCATGATGTACAAGCATAGATCAGGGACTTATCGTCTATCTTCTTTCGAAGGCTGGCCAAAACTTGAGCTCCTTAATGCCTTGCATCTACGACCATTCTATTGTTAATCAAGTAATCAAGCACTTGATGTTTAATTTGAGCTCGTCCCTTGAGTAACCCCCATCATCGTCATTCTTATTCCTTTCAACCCTTTTTCCCTACAAATATTAGTCAACCCTTTGGTAAAGCATGAATGCTTTGTCCTAATAAAAGGGAAACCCCTAAACCTCTATATTCAAGTCCAGGACTAAAAATTCTGTCAAGAAACAAAACATAAAATTGGGATGCCTAAACAAACATACAAAGGTCATAAAAACTATAAATGTAGACTGCTCCCTCAAAGGACAACTGCATAATTGCTATAATTAATAGATTTCTCCCTTGAAGGACATCTATTCAAAAACATTCAACCATACAAAGCAGAATATAGACCACTCCCTCGAAGGATGGCTATGCCCAAATCTTGCTCCAAACAATGCTCTCTTAGAAGCTTCCCACATCAATCAGCTTCACATATGACCACAAAACAAAACAACATCCCCATGTAGACTTCTCGCATTGATCAATCTACCAAAAAAAAAAAATTTTGATTGACAAACTATTAAGTCATGGACTTGCCTATAGTCGTTCTCAGGGTCACCTATAAAAGGGGTAAGGTTATTCCTGCCAAAAAGGGTTACCCCATCCTCTCATATCACATAATCAAACCTATTACCCCAACATACCCAAGGGATTTTGAGCTCACTTAACATCAAGTGATTCAAATACTTCTCTAACATCAAACAATGGTCAATGACGTAATGCATGAACGGGGTTTTTGTTTGCAATAACCCTATCTATGCTATCATTATGGGCCTTGTCAATGAAAGAGCAACGCGCCTTTCACTTTTTACATACCTTTGTCACATCCAACCAAATCATTTTCCAAACCAAACCAAACTAAACCAAACCTTTTTTAGACCACTAACATTATCATAGCCTATTTACACTAGTTTCTATGGAAACCAATACACATGGAAACTATCGACCACACAATTTATGCCAAGCATAAACAATTACTTGTTGAAGCATAAATACATTCATTCCATTTTTAGTATACATCCATCACCAATATGGAAAATTGCTAGGGATGGAAAACCACATTACCTATGTTATAGAATACACCATCACATAATATGGAAAAGGCTGTAACATCATCATACACTCATCATTTCAAGCATGTAGCATCAGACATATGGGAAGTGCTAAACCATTAACATAACCAAACCAACTATCAACCTCTTTGACCCTTCCTCCCTTCTTGGGAGAACTACATTGGCCTGAGGCCCTTAAAATAGGGGCTATGTAGGTAGCACTCAGTTGACATGATGTCTTCTGGGGTTAGCTCGACCACATTCATTTGTCCATCTATCTGATGGACCAACCATATTACCTTTAACCATGACTTAACCTAGTCAAATTCAGTCCACAACCTACCCTCTCTTCTTCCCTTTTGGGGAGAACTACATTGACTTGAGGCCCTTCAAACAGGGGCTATGTAGGCAACACTCAATTGACATGACGTCTTTTGGGGTTAGCTCGACCACAGTCATTTGTCTGTCTATCTGATGGACCAACCATATTACCTTTAACCATGACTTAACCTAGTCAAATCTAATCCACAACCTGCCCTCCACTCTTCCCTTTTGGGGAGAACTACATTGGCCTAAGGCCCTTCAAATAGGGGCTATGTAGGTAGCACTCAGTTGACATGACATCTTCTGGGGTTAGCTCGGCCACATTCATTTATCCATCTATCTAATGGACCAACCATATTACCTTTAACCATGACTTAACCTCATCCAACCCACATCCATAATTGACCCTCTTCCTCTCTTCTTAGGAGAACTACATTGGCCTGAGGCCCTTCCAACAAGGGCTATGTAGGCATCACTCAGTTGACATGAGGTCCTCTGAGGTTAGCTCGGCCATTCCTTTGTCCGTCCATCTAATGGACCAACTATCTATACCCAACCCAAAATCATGACCAAACAACCAGCCTTGACACTATAGAAGTCACCTTAGATTTCTCATGGGGCACATTGGAGATCGCATACATCTCCCCATCCACAACAAACTACACTTGAGATGACTTATATCTCAGCCTGACTCGACCAATGACCTTGGAGATCACAACTATCTCCTCAGACCATGACCACTTTTGAGACAACTATGCCTTGGTTGTTTTGATTGCATATGTTACCTCACAAATAGTTAGCAAATTATGCACAACCCACATTACAACCCTCACACCTATTGACAGATTGCACTCCAGTTGATCCCCACTACTTGTGACATTTTCATGTTTTCTAGGAGCACTTCCTGAGCCTGGGATACTTGGAACACGATGACCATTGGAGCTACAGCTTGGATCAAATAACCCAATTAGCTATGAATAAAAGCTGGGGCTTGGTTACTTTGATTTTAGCACTCCTTGACCTTATCTGTGACAATTTGGCTAGACTATCACGTGAAGTGGTATACGCGCAATCTCAACTTTTGCAGTGTTCACACTCAAACTTCACCATACACATCCACTACCTATCAAATGGGCACCCGATATCAGTTTACCTTCCCTCGACTCCTGCTTTGAGGGGGAATACCTCATCCCTTACCCAGGGCAACCTACACCTCATCCCATACCTCAGGCAACTTACTCCTATTTTTGTCTTGTAGTTCGTCAGAACAACCAACAAGACAAAAAGGGGCAAATGTAGACACCAAAATAGTGTCAACCCCCCCTTGGTCCCTTTCTAACTTCAACATGCCTAACCTATACTTTATTAATTTAAAATACTTATTTTAAATTAATAATCCCCCTAGACACCTCACCTTGGATTCCTAGCTCTTAGGCCATTTATCACCCTATGACTAATCATAATTACGTAAGACCTAATTTTAACTCTCCCACTAATTCTCGCACCTATTAAACCCACCTTTAGACCATTTAACAATGACAACCAAACTTGGCAAATGGAAGAATGAGTAAAAGGCTAAAAATATCCTTTTTTCCCATTCTCTAGCTGCTGACGTCGGTTAACAGTCAACCGACGCCGGCGGTATCGCCGACGTCGGTGGCTTAAATCTAAATTCTGACCTCAACTATATACCTGAATGTGAATTCTCTTGCTCCCGAGATCTGAATTCTCTTACTCCTTGACTCTTTGCACATCAAAGGCAAGCTTTGGGATGAGGCATTAGCATTCTATCATCACTCTTCAGGCTATAGAAACTCTGCAGAACTCACTCCAGATTGGATTGGGTATTGCATGAGGTCTTCAACATCAAGCCACAATAAGAACAAGTCTTCTACACTTATGGTTATCCATCAAGAGCTAAGTATTCTTCTAGTTTATATTTTAGTATTTTTAGGATGCATTTGGTAATTAGTCCATTGGGTATTTTTGAGTACTGTTGATAGACAATCCGGCTTTCTTCCTGGAGAGGCTAAAAAGCCTTCATCTTATCCTGACCCTCATCTCACACATACCATCTACCTTTGTCCCTCTTAAGACTCTATTGACTTCCCTACAACCTTCCACAGACCTCCAAACTACTACAAACCTCCCAGACTCCTTTGTCGACCAAAGACATCAACCAAAAACCCATCTAAAGGCCCATTGCCCCTAACGACGTCGGTATCCTAACCGACGTTGACAACATTGACCAACCGATGCTGGTAGAACTATTGATGTCGGTGATTGTGATAGACCGATAGTAGAATACAGGTATGCATTATCTCTATTTTTTTGTTCAGTCTTTCACCATTTCTCTTTCTAGCAACACTCTTTTGTCAAATAAGTGGACTGTCATCCCTCCAGGAAGTCTTTGTGCTTCTGGGACCGAGCTTTGCTTGGCAGTCCACCATATTCTATCTAACATTTTCTTTGTTTAAGTCTTTCTTATCTACAAGTGTTGTCCTCCATAGTGAAAGAGGAGCTCCTTCAATCGTCTGGATACGGTGCACAACTTCATCCAGGTATCATCTAACCCCTGACCATTTAACTTCAGTTTCTCATTTCTTCTGAATGTAAAAAGCGAAAATGAGTAGAAATAAGTAGGTACACTTATTTTTCCTTTATCCTTGTAATTTTTCTTTGGTGAATTTATAGAATAAGGGGTGGGGCAAATATAATCATCTAAAAATGACACTTGAGTGATAAGAGTGTTACTTGATACCACCCACCCCTAGCTTAGCCCTACACATATCTTAAGGCCTATTTAGACACTTATCCAACCTTTGTGTAGACTACACACATCCCTAAAGTAGTCCCAGACCCTTACTTTAACATCTTGGTCCCTAGTGTCTCAAGTTCTATCACCTAAACACTAGTTCCATAATTTGGACAGTAGCACCCCATGGAGCTAGTGACCCACTTTAGACATTCTTGTCCTTTTCATGCCTTTTGTTACCAATGGATATCTTTTCTAATCATGAACCACCTATGTTTAACTTGTACCACTTTTAAGTCTCACACAAGAACTAGAATATTATATATACATGAATTTTAGCCATTTATCCACTAGATGGAAATCAAATGCAAATTACACAAAAAAATTTAGAACAAGCTGTGCACAATCAACGTTATCAATCCATATTCTGCCCTACTTATGTATATAGCCATCTAAAACATTTTTAAGCTTAGATTACTCATATTTACAGTCTCAATAATATTTAAAACACTCAAATCGACATTAATTTTATCTTCACTTGAAATTATACAAGCACATAAGTGGGGAGAACTATATCATACTTCATCCCTTTTTGAAGTATTGGTATGCAAGCAACTCTCATCACTATGGGGTTTTGAGGGTATCTAGCCTACCCCACTAACAACACACTTTGTTAAATTTTCCAACAATATTCCCTATCAATATGAAGGTTAAGGGTTTATATATAAAATCCATCAAAATAAATCACTTATAGAGAACCAAAACTCTTGTGCACATGAATAGGCTTGGAAAACCCAAACATAAGTCATAAGGATTAGGTCATATCCTAAGTCTAAATCACTTCAACCAATATATTTTAACCATTAAAGAATTAAACATGTGTAAATCCTATGTATTCTAAAGAGTTGAGTGTAGGGAAATAATATGTAATAAATAAAACCACTAATTTATTATAGAATTGACTAGCTTTGACTTTTCTAAAAATAATAATAAATAATGCAAATAAAGGCTTAGCTATAAAACACCTGATATAGATGATCTAAGTATTATAAACTAAGATGGAAGCTATTCTAAGTGTCATAAACTAGATCCTTGTATTAGGATCCCTCTTGGATAGTAGTGCCATAATTAGATAGTAGCACCATTATTGGCAAAGTGGAAGTAATATCCTATATGTAGGGTTGTATTGAACTTTTAGGTGCACCTGTGTCTAGAAATTTGGGGTATTTTATTATGCACATGAGTTATATAACCTTATATTGTGTATGTATTGACTAATTTATTGTTTAAACCCTAATCCTCTATATAACTAGGGCATGAGCTAAAAAGTGTGTTTGTTACTAGGATAAGCTAGACATCCTCAACACCCTGATATGAAGAGAGTTGCATTCATACCAATACTCTAATAAGGGATCAAGCCTAATGTAGTTTTCCCCACCTAAGTGCTAGTACAAGTGTAAGTGATGCTAGTATGGTAGTGGTATTTAGTGACTTGAGTGTGATTGAGACTAGAAATCTAGAAAATCTGAGTTTAGGGCTGCTATAGATGGTAGTATGTAGAAGTAGTGAAAAATAGGGATTGATAACCTTAATCATTTTCAAATTGTTATGTGTTTTAATGTGTAATTTTTATTTAATTTATTTCTAGTGGATAGAGGGCTAAAATTCATGTATATATTTTATTTTATTGCTTTTGTGGATGATAATAGATGCCTAAGTCAACCTTAGGAGGATTTATTTTTGAAAAGATATATTTTGGAAAAAGATAGGGAAAAGTACATTAGTGCCATTTTGGAGACACTAGAACCACATGATGCTAGTGTCCTTATTATGCTACGAGTGTCTAGCTAGCATAAAATTAGGGACAAAGTGCCAAGATCTAGAAATGAGGGTTTAAGACTACTTTGGGGCTGATTAAGGATGCTTGTGAAACACATGAAGGATAAATAAGTGTGATAATAGATTTTAGGATAGGTCTATGGCTAAGGTACAAATAGGTAGTCTCAAGTAGCACTCTTAACACTCAAATAACACTTTTGGATGATTACATTTGCTCTATGTATTATAGAAATGCAACAAAGCAAAATGACTAGGATAAAGGAAAAAGAAGCATACATGGACATACCTATGAGGTGAAGCTTGTGAAGCTGAGTTTGAGTATGTCAAGTTGGGTCTGAGTATGTGAAGCATGATCCAATGCATGGCCTACAAATGAAACATGCATAAATTAGTCTTTAAGAATTTAAAAAGAAACACTAAATAGAGTAAAGAAGTAAAATTGAGTAAAGATATGGGAAAGCAGAATGGAATGAATACACCTTGCTGGGTACATGAAATAATGCATGAACCTGGTGATAATGTGTGTGTGTGTGTGTATATATGTATGTATATATATATATGTGTGTGTGTGTGTGTATGTATTTTTGTATATATATGTATGTAAAATATATATATATATATATATATATATATATATATATATATATATATATGTATGCATGTATATATATATGTATGTATGTATGTATATATATATATATATATATAGTGATCAAATGGTGAATATCTTGGATTGAGATAATAGCTTGATCAATCCTCATGTGTGGGTGGCTCAAGAACTCAATCCAATTTTTAATCCATCATTTCCCACCCCTACTTGGTGGGTCATAATGATGAATAGCTTTTATAGGATTGATAGTGTGTCCAACTCTTTCATGTAGGTGGCTCAAGAACTCAAGTAGGCTATGACTCCATCACTACCCACCCATGTGTAGTATATGCCTATGAAATTTAACTACAAAAAATATGGGAAATGTTTAACTGAGTATATCTAACTATGTATGTTGGCTTTATGAACACTCAAGTATATTAGGTAGCTTCAAGATACTTAAAATTCCAACCACTACAGATAGATTAAGGCATGAAATTGGTGTGTAACCTAGAATATGACGTTGGGTCTATATAACATACATAATGATATGGAATTTATCATTCCATTTGATTAACTGATGTGTACTGAGTATGCAAAATCAATGTGCCATGCACATGCCTCCAAATATGATATATGAGCATATGGATATTAGATTGAGTTGTAATAAACTATATCTAAATATCAACAATAAATATTGGAATGGTAAGGATAATCATGATGCCCCCATCTGAGAAAAATGATATGAATCTAAGCTAAACTAGTATGAATCTAAGAAAATTGAGTATAACTAATAAATTTATAACTGAATAAGTGAAAACATGTAATATACCTGATGTAATTCTCTGGTCAATTTGAGTTGTTTTGAAGCTAAGGATACTAAAAAGTAACACCATATTTTGGATAGTAGTGCTAGTGTCCTCATTTGGGCACTAGTGGCCTGGTCTAAATTATGTGTAACTATACTACTTTTTAGGTTACCATTTTTCCATTATGTTTATCTATGTCTATTTTTTTGTAACTGAGCTTGTGTGTTAAAAAATGTACTGTGAGTGTAATACAGGCACTTGATATATGTGATAAACCCTATGAATCCCCCCTTATTTGAGGGGATTTGTTGAACCTATGCAAGAACTATCATCAAAATAAAAATATCTATAAAATATGTGTTAGCTAGAGAATATATGATAACTACGTGATAATCCAATATAATGTGCATACATAACATCAGAATGTAAGAGGATTTAATCATAATAATGTAACATAAGATGTGTGTCATGTCTAACATTCATAAAGTTTTTGAAATAGATGTAAAAATTTATGTAACAATAAATCTAAGTAAAATTAGGTATCTACCTAAGGGGATGGATGTGATGTCCATCATAGTACCCAAATAGGAAGGGTAAATGCATGAGGTCCCTCATGGCATTGAGAATTGGTGTGTGTAAAAGGAAAATACATATTTCACGGCCATAATGCATAAAAGAAAGTATATGTACAAAAAACACAAGGAAAAAAATTAGGCCAAGGGTCTACAATACAAGGGATATGGGCATATGTCACTAAATGTAAGAAAACAAGACATACTAGGACATGTACAAATGTCCACATATGCAAACAACAAGCAAGTTGGATTAGAGCTACATAGAAGGCCATGTTCAAATGTCCACATAAATAATCAAGAAATCACACACAAGGACATGGGCACATGTCCAAAGCATATATACTATAAATAGAATTGGCATAGAGCCAAAGAACAATGACATATTCAAATGACCTAAAATAAAAGAAGCATAGAAATATAACCAAGTCTAAACTAGTTAAGCTAGAAATGAAAGTATGCATGAATATGTAATAAAAATTTGTGTTAGAGTGAGGATATACATATGTTGACTCTAATGTAGAAATATTCAATAAAAAATATGAGTAAGAGTAGCATGATAAATATCAGGATATAATAATGATAAAGCTAGAATGTGTAGTATAGAAAGATAAAACTTCGTAATCAAAATTGTGTATAAGATGCCTGTAAGTGGATGAATATGCTAGTAAAGATGCATTTATTGGTGTATATGCCTATAATAGGTAGATAATAGCAAGTCTAGATTGATGCAATATACCTAAGTCCTATAAGTAATCTGCAATCACTTGACAAGAACAAGTGAAGCATGTATGTATGATAAAATTAAATATTCTAATACATACATACATACATACATACATAGATATATATATATACATATATATATATATATATATATATATATATATATATACATATATATAAATATATATATATATATATATATATATACACACACATATATATATATATATATACATATATATATATATATATATATATAGATACATATATATATATATATATATATATATATATATAGTGTCTGGAAAATATGAGAAATGTAAACATAGCAACACATACAATATATAAATTTTATGATTTCTAAGTAATTATTTGAATGTTTTTATTTTTTTAGATGTTACACACACACACACACACACACACATGTACAAGGAGCAAGATAGAAGTAATGTACGTACAAGAAGAGAGAAACCATACAAACCAACGAGTCTCATGGGAGGCTCACTATCATTGTGACTTGTGTCAAATAAGGAAACTATGATCATGTGTGCAATGCGAAAGGGAAATTATGGTCCCATAATCTACTGTACTGAGTGATCTATATCTATATTTGTATGTACTTGTGTAGTGGTTCTAGGAATATATGGCATTGATTGTGGTGTCTTATGAAATATAGGGGTATTAGGAACCCTTATGGTAGAATAAGCTATAGGTGATAGAGGTTCCCTATGCAAAGAACCTAAATAACCCAATAAGAATGATCTTAATAAAAAGTGAGTGGTGGAAGGCTCTATAGAATCTATAACATATCCTTGATGTAGGGGTCTCTCTAATAATGGTCTCCATGAGAGAGTATGTGTGCATGTTAATATTATAGGAGTAAACCTTGCTTGTGTTTGTGGCTCTACTAAAATTTATGGTGTATCAATAAGAACTATGATATGAGCTATAACTAATAACTATGTTATGTCTGGTAACTTTTTTATAACTATAATTAGTATTGTGTTGTAAATATTTGTGGAATAGGTAGAGGATACTCATATGGAAGACCCTCAACTTTGATCACATAGTTTGCATGCATATATTTTAGTCATATGTACAATTTTTATGGGATGGATTGTAGATTTTATATCAATGGCCTACCCAATAACATATCAAACATGCATGTACTAGGTACTACTAAGAACCAAGTGGCCACATGTGTGGGGCCAACCTATAATGGAAGAACAATCTCGTAGATTGAGATATGAACATGACCACTAAAACCACTGCTAATTATGTCTATAGGAAATATATCCTAATATGAATACCCCAAATGATGTATAAGTGTCATAGTACACATGTTAATGCTTGACATATTAACAACCATAACACTCTAGATAAGATGGTGATATATGTAGGTTAATATAAAGAGTGCATGTAAATTTGTATCATCATCAACAATCTCCTATTCTAAGAGGGTGATGAGTGGTATAGATATAACTATAGTGTGGTACATTCAAATGATATTTTTAAATGGGCATGCCTCCTCTATAATAGTGTGATATGAAGATAGTGGTGGATGTGACTAATATGTGTAGTAAACACATGTAGTGTTCCTTGCCTCATTTTTTATGTGATTTAGAAACAAATCTAATAATATATTTAATGCCTTAGCTTCTGTTTGATGTACTTTTGGTGCCTCTTTGGGTGCATCCACATTGATAATGTTAGCCTCAATCAAATCTTATATCTTATGTTTTCAAGCTAATTATATTTTTGTTGTATGGCTTGGTACATTGTGATACTCACAGAATGCATTGGAATCATATCTCTTTGGAAGAGGCCATGTAATATCAACCTATTTGATGGGAAGGAAATATATTACATTGCATTCCAATAAATGATGTAAAACCCATGTTGGCAATGTTAGAATGTTGGTAAAGACTCTATGTGGAGGAGCCGATAAAATGAAGTGATGAAATGGCTCTAAAACTGTGTTAACTATAACCTTTTGATTACTCTTTTTCTTTATGGACCTTACCTTATATGGAGGATTAGTTAAAATTTTATAAGTTTGTTCTAATCTAGTGGTATATTTCAGTTTGCCCATTCATATAATCTTGAATTATATTTCTTTTACTATTTGGCACAAATCTATGAATGTTGGAAACTTCTTAAACAAGATAGGTTCATGTAATGTTGGTAAAAGACTCTATTTAAAGACATCTTAAAGTTCTTTGGCTACCATTAGGGTATTCAATTTAGCTAATATAGTCTTTTATTATAATACATACTCTACAATAGGTTTATTTGAATTTTGTTGCAACTATGCAATTTAAGCATATGAGATCTTCTCACTGATATTTATGAAGTAGTGTGATAAAAACATGTTTTCCAAAGGATTGAATGTTATAATAGATTGATTTGGTAAGTCATAAAACCACTGTAAGGCATAATACTTTAAAATGCATGGAAATAACTTTGTGAGAATCTAATCATTAGACATGTAATCCAAACATTTTGTGTGAAAATATTGGATATGGTGATTTGGGTCACCCATAATTTAAATAATGTAATTTTAGGTTCCACAAATCTAGATGGAAAGGGAGTTACTGCTATGTGGTGTGCCAAAGGTGTATACAAGATAACATTAAGATCCAAGGCATGTGATGGCATAGTGGCTCCCTTCTCAAGATGTAACACCTTAGCTTGTAGAGTATGAATGTCATGCATAAGGAATTGTACATCTAGAGTGGAAGAAATATCCATAAGAGGTGTAGTTATCCCTAAAGGTTGTTGAATTAAAATTTTTGGTTATTCTAGCTGAGTTGGCCCCATTGTAGGTGTAACAATGTTATTAGCTTGGGGAGCTGAAGATTGACCATTGTTTGATTTATTCTTAATTTCCATTATGGATTGTGAAATTTTTGCATGATCAAGGTGATGTTCCTAAATTCTATCTCCAAATATTTGTAGGATCTCATCCTTATTGACAACAAGGTTGTCATTATTAAGTGGGGGGAGAGTGTCCTAGTTTCCAGTTTGTCTATCCTCTTTTTTCATTATATTGTTCATCTTCAGATGCACTAGCTTTTAAATCCACATAATCAATGTGTGAAGGATCAAAAATGGAAGTTACAATAGGTCCCTTATCCATGTTATAAAATCAAATAATAGGAATCTGAATATGCTCTAATGGATTACCACCTATCCTAGCACTTCTTCTTAATGGAAGTTAGATAAAGCATGCCATATTATAAAAAATTGAAATGGAGATACTAAAATAAAATATATGAAATCTAAAAAACTTAAATAGCTAATGAAAATAGGAAAAATAAGGATACAAACCCTAGGAGCATCTAGGGTTATGGTTTGAATAATGATCGAAGTATGTTGGTTTCACCAAATGTTTTAACATTTTAGGAATTAACAATGTGTAAATCCTATGTTTGTTAAAGATATGAGTATACTAAACTAGGTAAATAATATGCAATAAGTATAGCCATTGATTTGTTAAAAAATTGACTAGCTTTGACTTTTTAAAAAGTCATAATAAATAATGCAAATAAAGACTTAGCTAGAAAACACCTAATATAAATGATATGAGTGTTGAAAATTGAGATGGAATCTAGTCTAATTATCATAAACTAGATCCCTATGTCAGAACCTCTCCTATTAATCAGGACCATAATTAGATAGTAGTTTCATTATTGATAAAGTGGTGGTAGTGTCATGATATTGGAAAAATTGTTCTCTATGTAGGACTGTCCCAAAATTATGGGTGCACTTATTTTCAAACATCTAGGGTTTTTTCTTACACACATGAATTATGTAAACCTATATTATTTATGTAATTATTGATTTATTTTACAAACCCTAATCCTTCATATAACTAGGGCATGAGCTAAAAAGTGTGTTCATTAGTAGGATAGGCTAGACATCCTCAACACCCTGATATGAAGAGATTTTCATACATACCAATACTTTGAGGAGGGATCAATACAATGTGGTTCTCCCCACCTAAGTGTTGGTGCAAGTGATGATAGTATGATAGTGTCTTTGAGTGCTTTGAGTGTACTTGAGACTAAAAATTAGGAAAATATAAGATTAGGGATGTTGTAGATGGTATTAGGCAAAATTAGGGAAGAATAGGGATTGATGACCTTAACTATGCTTAACTTGTTCTATGTTTGAATGTGTATCTTGAATCTAATTTCCTTCTAGTGGATAGAGGGATAAAATTCATGTATATTTCAATGATAAAATATGTCTAGGTCAACCTTAGGAGGCTTCCATTTTGACAATATATCCATTTGGGAAAAGTTAGGGAAAAGGAAATTAGTGCCATTTTGGGCAAATCAGTGCCACATGGCACTAGTGTCTAGCTAGCATAACACTAGGCAAAAAGGGCCAAAATAGGGAAATGAATTTTTGGGACTAATTTGTGGCTACCTAGGGATGCTTGTGGCATGCATGAAGGCTGAATAATGTGATAATAGACTATATGATAGGTATAGGTCTAATATATGGATTGGTAGTCTTATGTAACACTCTTATCACTCAAATACCACTTTTGGGTGATTACACAATCTGAATTTTCCATTTTCTAAGTTTCAAGAGTTATATCACAAGTTACATTGAAGGATAACTATTACACACATACATATAATAGGGAGAGATAAATGTAGTTTAAAGTACCTCATCAGAGCATTGGATATGTATGTAGTGCTCAATCATTCATCATGGAGTGGTTGAGGTCAACTCAACCCATGATTCTTACCCTTTTGCAGCCTAAACCAAGTATCAAAAGTGAACATAAGGTTTCAAAGAGGATACAAGATTCTATATATTATGCACATAGTGAGCATTGATATTTCAAGCATATAGATTAAAATTAGGTGAAATGGCCTATATAAAAATAGAGAGGAACAATTTTGTAAGAAGAATTTGGTAGCAAACATATTCTAACATCTATCAAGAATGTCTAAAAACTATTGAATCCATTCAAATGCATCTAGATAACCAAATTTTGATATGTGTGGCTCTTGAACTAGTTTTAAACACTTTTTATATCCTACAACCAGTCTCAATCCTACATAAAAATAGAAACACACTAAGTGTATAAATCCCTTAGGTCATTTATATTTATATAAAGTAAATGGTCAAATCATATTATGCCTTTTTACATTGAAAACCATAATCTATTGTAATATATTAAATAATTTCAATATTTAAAGATTTATGATTATTTAGATAACATAAATAGAAGGTAAAACAAATAATTATTATAATATGATAACTTGAGAGATAATTGAAACAAATTTTCTAGCAAATTATGTGAATTTTTTTTGCATGCAATGGATGTGAAATTTAGTTGTAATAAATAAATAAATGCTAGAAATAAAACTATTGATTATTTAAACACTATTTACATGTTTTAAGAGGAATCTTATTCACCCAATTAAATGATTAAGGAAAATAATTTCTGAATGAATTGACTACTCCTAATGAAGGGGATGAACAAAATTCTAGGAAAAAGTAAAACCAAGAAGCAAAGAAACTAGTATAAAGGATACTTTCACTAATAAAAATAATCTAGTAAAGTATACTAAATAGTTTTCCAAAGAGGATAATATGAAAAATCATGAAATGGTATTTTATTTTATCTAAGAGTGCTACAAAAATAACTCTTCTTTGACTAAACAACTTATGTAAAAAAAATGCAAATGAATAAATGTTGATCATTATTTAAGGGGAAAATATTAATGTGCAATTGGGTTTAGTTTCATATTTAAATATCATTGGAAAATCAATGATGAATATTAGAGAATCATTTTGAAATGAGAGGCGACCCTTATAGTTTTTATTAGTCATTCTAACTTGGGACCAAATAGATGCAACTATATTTTTTGGTTTCCTCTATCTACTCCTAACGACCTCGCTAATAAAATGCTTTGATAATCAAGATCTAATTTTTAAGGATTATTATAAATACAAATAACTTTCCTTATATATGTTTTAAATCATCATCCTTATGTCTTTTTTGTGATTCTTAATCTAATATATCATCATGTGTAGTAGTAATCCTCTCACAATGTTCATTGCACATGCATTCATATTTATAATAGGATCACTTGAAAAATAAATATGAGTGAATTAGACCATAATATACTACTAATGAAAATTTACAACACAACCCAAAAAATACATCCCATTAAGGATAAAATCAATAAAATTAGATATAATTGGTATGTTCAGTTCTTATTAGGATTGCATGTGGAGAAAAATAAGACCTTTAATATATCTATAAACTTGTTTCATGAACATACTCATAAAATGACATACTTAAGAACTAGCTGAAACCTACATAAAATATTAGTTCAAGGTATAATATGGTAATTTTTTAATATTTATCCATAATAATTCAATGTTTAGTATTCCCTCAAGTTTATATTAAAATACTTACTTAAATCAAGATTGCATAGACTAGACTTACTCTCATTTCATATTGTCTTAACACTTGTAGGTTTTACCCCAGATATAGGTAGATCTGAAGATCACTTGTGTAAATAAAGTACCATAACATTTATGTAAATCATCTAAAATATTTTATTCAATTAACAATAGTTAAATTTATAGGAAATAATCTCCTCTAAATGGGTAGATCTTCCTAATCTAAAATCTTTAAAATCTCTACCTAATATAATCCCTAATTATCTCACACATTTATTCCTATTATCTCTCTCTTAATATATCTACACACACATATTCTCAATTGAATATTACTCATATAATGTTTTAGAAAATATTTTGTGGATTATATACCACCTTAGTCTTATAAACTTGGAAAATGCAGAACTTTGTTATTCCTCTTAGTTCTAGACCTTTACCTCTTTTTGAATTCTCACATCTACTCTATCTTGTGCCCCTTAGCCTATCTCTTAGTCCAAATAGTATTATGTTGATGGCCCAAACCTTATATATTACCTAAAATGTATAAAACATTCTTATCTTACACCTCTTTATGTTTAGAGTATGTACTTACTTTCCTACTACCTAGATAGTAACTTCCAAGATAGACACTTGCATTGATGCTAGTGTCCTAACCCACTATAAGTGTCTAGTGACCTAAATTCATCTAATTTACAAATGAAACATATCCTAATGGTTGGCCTACATTATTTAATGAAATTTATTTACCTAAAGGGATAGATACAAATAAAATATCAACCCTCATTCATACCTAACCTACACTTATAAACTTATTACCTACTCACCAAACAACTTTAAAAATGCATTCAATTAAGCACTCAAGTGTTCAAAGATTTTATGTTTTCTCCTATGTCCATACGAGTCATAGGGACAACACATATACAAGTTTAGAGTACTAAAGGAACATCCCAAGATCCAATTTTCCAAGCTACAATCTATGTCGCTGTTGGACATGCTTTTCACATATTGCGTGATTCAGACACAAACCAACACATAAGGGATAAATACATATATTTTAGGTCCTCTTCAAAATATTGGATATGTAGGAAGTGATAATTAAGAAAGGGGTCTTTGGGGTCATCTCAACACCATATGCCCATAAACCCATTTTTTCCCAAGGTCACATGAAGATTAAGAACTA
Organism: Torreya grandis; assembly: GCA_037957365.1. NCBI lineage: Eukaryota > Viridiplantae > Streptophyta > Pinopsida > Cupressales > Taxaceae > Torreya > Torreya grandis. The sequence continues at coordinate 171,036 of JARHVA010004296.1, forward strand.
TGATTTTGAAAATTCATGAGGAATGATAGTCGATGACCTAGATTTAGATGCACCAGAGTGAAGGCAAAGTTAAACCCAAAATAATCTAGGTGGTTGCATCCTTTTCCATCATGGATTATGTATTTGATTGACATTGGTGTCAATAGCTTTAGAATATTCAACTATAGATTCTGATGATAGTTACAGAATCATCTTCTAGTTTGATTTCTACCTTTTATAGATCCATAATTGCATTAGCATCAAAACAAGATAAGTACATTACTTCTTTTCCATTTATATATTTAACATATTTATACTTACTATTTTATCATAACTCAATTAATAAATTCAATATATGTTTATATCTAAGTTTAGCACCTAATCGGTGCACTATATATTTGATGATCACCCTTATGCATTATTATTTCTATATTATTAACCCTATATACCTACGTAAAAAGAGACTCCTCCAATTTAGGGTTAAACATTTGGTGAACCCAATATTTAAAAATTAAACGTTTGGAAAATAATGATTTTCTTATTTTTCCTCATTGTCTTACATTATTAAGAAATTTAAATCTTTAATACGTGAAGCAATAGAGAATTTTAATGCAAAAATCTGATTTTAAATGGAAGATAAAAGAATCATTGATTACTCATCTCAATAATAACAAGATCTTAATGGATGAATTTATGTATGATATAAGATATGAAATAAGTAAAAATGATAAACCTAAAGCTTCTTCACCTAGTTATGGTGTGTCTTTATAGGGTAATACAACTGATTCCATACCTATCAATCCACCTACATATAGTGGAGGCATACATTATGTCTGCCAAACTTTGTTTTTTAAAATTACTATTACTACATCTACCATAGAATTACCCATAATCTCAACTCAAATACTAGTTTCAATGCTTATTACTACTCAAACCAATCTTACATCCCCATTGGTGACTACTAAAATTGATACTCTTAATCTCAATGGGTCCAAATTTGAAGCACCCATTAAAGTTATAAATAACTTGGAGGACAAGTTTAAAAACATTGAACACAATGCTTTAAAGTCTCCTAAAGCTATTGGTTCCCAAGATGTGTTACATAAACCTCTTTTACTTGAGATATCTTTGAACCATTTGCAAACTAGTTTTATTGCACCTATGTTCACATTTTATGATGGCAAGGGTGACCCTAAACAATAATTTTGAACATATTATGTGTCATGCCTTGACAATACCTCCAATAATAAAATTTTCACCAAATTATTCCCAAGAAGCCTCAAGGACTATGATTTAAGGTGGTTATATGACTTACCTCTCCAATCTATGAAAGCATTCAAACCTATTGCAGATCAGTTTTTAGAAAAACATTTCATTAATATTTACAAAAGCAATTCCTATTCTCAAATTTACAAAATCAAACAAGGAACAAATGAACCTATCAATTAATATGTCTAGAGATACAAGACAATGCTAGATAAAATGACCAATCCTATGACAGGTAAGGAGTTACAAGACATATTCAAGCAAAGTTTATTTATTCCTTTACACGAGTTCATTATTTTCAAGAGTTTTTCAAATCATTTGATGATCTATGCCATGTTTTATGGGGATATGAAATGAAGTTTATTTCATTAATTAATCTTAAGTATGTGGCAAACACATTAGTTGAATCTACATCTATTATTAGGTTTACAATAAAATCAAGTTATAAGGTAAAAATTTTTGAGCCTAAATAGGAAACAACCACCATGGTTAATATAATTTCAAAATAGCCTAATCAACTTATCCTATTTAATGCACCAAAGAGACAATTTACATAATTACATGAATCTCATACCTCATTGCTCCCATGTTTAGTAGAGTGTTAGCTTATATCTCCCCCACATCTTATAGAAGTTGATATAAATTGAACTCTACCTAAAGGATATGATGTGAATGCTTATTGTGATTATCACTAGGGACCAGGATATTCTAAGAATAGATGTTTTTCCTTGAATAATAAGATCTAATACCTAATTAATGACCAAAATATAACATTTGATGATCCTCCAAAGGAATCCTGTTCACAACTTGGTGATCACCACAAACATAAAATAATAAAAAATCTTTTACAAGACTATTGTAAGAAGGAATCAAAAGTAAAAATGGCATATAATGCACATCCTCCTCCATCACATTATGGGTACCTATTAAATGGGATTATTGGCACTTAAAAATAACATACATCTCCTATCATTCAAATGACTTATGTTTATTTTGATGATAGTGATATTAAGGATGATGACTCTGATCTTCATTATTTATTAATTTTAGTATCCTTTGATAAATAACCTATATGCAGTGTTATTATTGATAATGATGTAAGTGATAATGTTTGAACCATGACGTTACCTATACACTTAGGTTATACTCATCATAATTTTCATCCTTCTACTAGATTAGTTAGAGCGTTCAATGGTATCTCCCAAATGGTTCTTGGTGAGATTGACCTACCTATATAGGTAGGTATCACACATGTGGTTACTACCTTCTTATTCATGCCTTCCATGAGAATATTTTATATTTTATTGGGAAGACCTTGGATCTATACACTTTGAGAATTATCTTATATAGTGTATGGATGTATTAAATACATTCATGCCAATAAAGTAATTATAGTTTCCTCAGTACCATATAAACATCCTCTTGAACATGAAGAACTTATACACGAGAAACTGAATATCAAATCTATTAAGGTTAATCTACTGTAAAAGAGTAAGTAATAGAAAATTGCCTTTATCAGGCAACCAATACTTGAAAGACCATCACATCAGAGACATATAGTGGATTCTATGGAATCCACATCCATCAAGCACCATGTTCAAATATCTAGAGGACATACACATGTTCCTATTATTGGCATTCAAAATAAACCATAGATCACTTAATGATGGGTTTCAAAAAACCTTAATATTACTCCTATTTTTTCTCTGAGACCACAGAGTCCTATTTTACATGTGTAAAGGATCACAAACATTAAAATGAATATATTACACCCATACATTATCCTCAGCAATGCCACCAAATTTTCACACTAGGTTAACAATGGGGAGATATATATGATGACCCTTTGAATGGGATTATGGGATATCCTTTACCTTTCATATTCTAAAAATACTAAAAAATAAAAAACATTCAAAAATATAAAAACATTTTCAGTATCTACATATTCTATTGGCTCCATGGCATCTATGTGTTAGTTCCATGTTAATGTATGGCATATGATTCAATCCTACATACACATGTGTGTCATGATTATATTTCAGGGTGATACTGACATACATATATACATGATATATTCCTATTTAGGATGTTGGGACCTCCCTCTACTCATGTCATATAGACATTGGAGGCATCCACCTCTATGATCATGATACTTCTAGGTTATATATTCATTCTATGTCATGCTACATTATCATGTTTTGAGATCCTATATATACTTACACATGGATTTATTTAAAATTATATCTTACATAGGGTACTTGATATGGTATGCACTTAAAATTTTTGCTAACACATTTGATCCATGGGCTACTATGACATGTTTATGATGGTTGCTTATGATTCTCTTCATGCACTTCCTCGAGTGCCTTACCTTGTTATTATATTACTTATTTATAGCCCATGTGCCTATGTATGCTTTATTTGAAAATTGAATATGACATTTTTAACTTTTTTGGACAATTGAATATGTCATTCTTGATTTTATGAACATTTGACTAAGTCACATCCTTTCAATTGTGCAACATTTTGAGTGCTAATGTGTGTTTATTTAATTTTATTTTTGATCTTGTATTATTACTATACATACATTTATATGATGATTATCATGTACCTTAAACCTAACATGATCACATTTTTTATGTGCCTCAATGTTACATAGTTCCAGTTATAAATTATACAGGTGTCTTATTATTTTAAGGTGAATTAACTATAGGTTTATATTCTTCCCTCACCCCAAAGGGGGTAAATATCAGTGGGGGAATTTCATATAGGCATGTTCTTCACATTTGGCATAGTTTTTATATTTAGTGGGGGTATTCATTGGAAGCTTGTTATCCACACTCATTCAATATTTGGTACTTGTATCAATTTTTAGATTCAGTGGGGACATGTCATATAGACATGGCTTGCACACACTCATAGTCTCATATTTAGTGGGGGTATGCTTTGGAATCATTTTATCCACACTTATTCAATATTCAAAATATCTAGATTATAATGGAGGCATTTTTGGAAACACATCCTCCACATTAATACTTATTTTAGTTTTAAAATTTATTCATATATATTGGGGGCATGCTATGGAATCATGATATTCATGCTTAGTTTTAAAACTAGTCAAAACACATAGTTATATAATTCACATTCATAATTTTAATATAAATATATAAATTGATACTATTGTTAAACACAATTTTAGCATGAAACATATCAAAGGTGCATATGTTATGCAATGCGCACCTAATATTGCATAATACAAATTAGTTTCAGATTTAAAAACACTCGATGGTAATGTAATCACCCAACATGATGTACTTTTATACATTGATATCCAAGATGTACTTTTATGGATTGTATAAAACTAATAAACTGTAGTAGTTAGTCTGCCTTTAGTATGGTTGAGGTGATTAGATCACTCAATATTTCCAATTTTTCAAGTTGGGCTTGATTATATCATTTAACCTTAAAAATTTGACCTTATGAGTTGAATTTGTTCACTCATGCCCATTTTTTTATAAGTATGACCGGGTTTCATGATTAAGCTAATCTCAACTACCAAGTGGCAACTCACCTTTTCTCCAAGGATGAGGGCATGTACCTTCCAATATCTCTCTCTATCTCCCTTGAACATATTCAATTTACAATATGTATATATATATATATATTTGTGTGTGTGTATGTCCTAATATTAGTTTCAGATCCTTACAATGATACATCTCTCAAATTGACTTGCCAATAGGCAAGGTGGTTACAATGATACACAAATGTACCCCTAAACCATGTTATTTAAATTTAAATATTTTAAATTACTTTCAATTATATTTATATGTACTGATTATGTATTATAACATTCTCTTGGTTATAGGTTAGTCATCAGTAAAGAACTCATGTTGGGATCAGATAAAGACAAGGTGTGTTATACACACCCAGGTACAAATTCATTTCCTTTAAATTAAAAGTTTTATTACTAGATTAAATAGGGGAAAATGTAGATACTGTTTTATGGATTATATAGAACCTCAATATTGTACACTTGGAAAACTTAGACCTTGGGTTTTCCTCTTAATTCTAGACCTTGCCCACTTTATGGAGTCTCACATTTGCTCTATCTTGTGCCCATTAACCTATCTCTTAGTTTGATCAGTCTTATTTTAATTACATAGATCTTATATATTTTCCCATAATGCTTAAAACCTACTTATCTTACACATCTAAAAGTTCTAAGTCTATACCTACTTTACTGCTCCCTAGACACTAAAATGTAGGACAAAAACCTGCATCGATGCTCATCTCCTGATCAGACACAAGTGTCTAGTTCCCTAAAGTCATCTAATTTACAAAGGAAATATATCATAGTGGTTGGTATAAGTGATTTAATGTGATTTATTTATCCAAAGGGATTGATATAAATACAACATCAACCCTCACTCATTCCTAACCTATAAGACCAAGAAACTTATTTCTTACTCACTAGGCACCTTACAAAAGGCATTCAATCAAGCACTCAAGTGAGAAAAGCTTCTTTATTTTTCTCCTATTTCTATATCAATCATAAGGAAAACACAAAAATAAGTATGAATTAATGAATGAGTATCCCAAGATCCCAATTCTCCAAGTTACAAGCTAGGTTAGTGTTGTACTTGCTCTACATATATTACAAGATTCACACATAATCCAACACATACCTCAAACAAATACATCAATCTAAGGCCCTCTTCAAAGTATTAGGTATGTAAGCAATGTTCATTTATATATGGGTCTTTGGGGTTAGCTTGATACTATGTTCCCACTTACCCATTTTAATGCAAGGTCACCATGAAGATGAAGAATTAGGGTTTTAAAAATTTACGAGGAGTAATAGTCCACAACCCATATCTAAATTCACTAGAGCAAAGGCAAAGTCAAACCCATAAGAAACTAGTGGTCTCATCATTTTACAGTAGGTATTATGTATAATACACTTGCATTGAGTTTAAATATTATCATCAACACGACCATCCCAAGATGATGTTAGTTTCTATGACTCCAAAAGTGTCAAATCCATAATCTGATGATTGTTCAAGATTCCTCTTCCAGTCTACTTTCTACTATTCTAGATAAATAATTACATTAGCATTAAAACAAGGTAAGTACATTAGTTATTTATCATTTCTATACTTAACATAGTTTCACTTACTATTTTTATCCTGTCTTAGTTAATGAATTTAGTATATGTTTATATTTGACTTTAGCACCCAATTGGACTGTTGTATATTTGATCATAACCCTTGTGAATTATAATTTATATATTATTAACCATATATACCCAAGTAAAAAAACATTCCTTCTCTAATTTAGGGTTAAACAAATATCATATACATTATTAAATTAATCTATCCACATATGAAATGCATGCGCACACATGCATGCACGCGTGCACGCGCACACGCGCGCGCACGCGCGCGCACACACACACACACACACACAAATTAATAATTAATAATGTAGATTACTAACCTCACTAATTCTTCCAAATGATGACTAATTATTAACATTCCCCCTAGTGGTCATATGAGAGAAAGCATTAAAAAAACATCTTTCTAGAGCAAGCGCATGAGCATATTCATTCTTTTCCTTCCTAAGTTGCTTATGTCATTTCATGTTCCCCTTCCTTTGTATTCCCCCTCAATGTAAAGAATTTTTGCACGTTAGTTTCCACCAAAAATGCATCAAAGCACAAATTTATAGTGACTCCATTAAAATTTGTCAAAAAATTATTATATCTACCTTTAAAATATTGTTTGACAATATACTCATCTTAAATATCCTCCTCTATAAAAAAATATTAACCCCATAAATTATCTATTAAAAATTTATTTATTAAAAATAATTTTATTAATTTATAAATGATATTTGTATTCTCTCAAATGTACTTAGGAAAAACTTTGTTTTATAGTTTTAAATTATTGGGTTTTGAATTAAATAATAAATCCTTTACCCACATGATCTCGTGCTTTTCCATTCAAGGCTTTGTAATGATGTAGTGAAGGTGGGAGAGTTATTTATGGACCACTGAGAGTCATTACCAAAGTTGAACTGATGGATGGAGTGATCCAAGTAATCAATGGATACAAATCCACTGAGTTTGAGATTGGGGTGAGTTAAATTTTTCTTAATATATTGATTATAATATATAATTGAGATCAATGGTAGATATTTCCAATGTTTTAGGGGAAATTATTGGAGAGATGGAAGACAATGTAGTCAAGGTGTTTCAATAGAAGGAAACTTGCCATTGTATAGCTCACCAAGTCAAGGTTGACTTTAAGTCTATTACTATTTTCATGGATAGCTCAATGTGAGTTGAGATAAATCTATCAAGTTGAGACATCAACTAAGAATGACCTAGAATACAATTTTCCAAAGTTAAAACCATGCTTGAGTTATGTCCACTATGAAGTAGATATTAGAGAAGCAGTCGAGTTAGATCGATAAAATGGAGAACTCAAAAAAATTAAGAGCTCACTTCAAATTCAAGTTATCTATTCTCTAAAAATATAGATATATGCAAAAACAAACCCTCAAATGAAGATTGAAAATCATATACAATACCAATCTTTCAAACCCTCAAGTGAAAATATTCCAAGATCAGGAATAATGGGGTTGTGCTTAGGTAGAGCCTATGGTTTCACCCAAAAGATGTATTTTTTTTGATGTTATTTTTCCTTTTCAAATCCTCATAGAGATCTAATGTATCTAAAAACCTAAAAAAACCCCAAATATCCTCAAAATGACTTAAATATAAATATGCCTTGTTTATAGTCAATCTAAAGGGGTTTACATGTTTTAAATTCAAATATAGGGTCCATTTCACTCAAAAATCTTGAGAACACACCTAAACTATGCTAAACACACCTAAATCTAGGCATGAACAAATTGGACAAAAATGGATTAATTTACCATGGAAAGAGTGAATAGAATGGATGTGAAGGAGATCACATAAATGGTGCATGCCACATGGTTTCACATGTGGTCTACACTATTTGAATATTGAAAATGTGCAAGAAAGGTTTAAATGAACAAGAAACGGTTTTGAAATTGGTCTGCACTACATATCCATTATGTTGATTTGATAATTAATTATGAGTGGAGGAAAAAAATGAGCAATGAGAAGAGAGGTGTTTGAATAAACATTCTCTGATACCAGATGTAGGTTTTATCTCATATCTAGGTAGAGTTGAAGATTAGGTGTGCAAATGCATCACCAAAAGTTTTATTTCAACCATCCAAATTATTTTATTCAATCAACAATAGTTAAATTTATAGGCAATAATCTCATACAAAGAGGGATATCTTCTTCATCTAAAATATTTAAAATTTCTCTCTAATATACTCCTTAAATCTCTTACATGTTTATCCTTATTATTTCTCTCCTAATATCTCTAACCTACCTATTCCCATATAAATATTACTCATGTAATATCAATTACATTTTTGAATAAACCTCTCTAAATATCAAATACAAATACATTACTTAATATTTAATAATATGGACTACTAACCTAAATTCACTAATGTTTGCATGTGAGAACTAATTCCTAAAAAAACTAAATAACCTTAACACTACACTCATTTTTGATTTCCTATGAATAAATAATGACATAAATAACTCTTTAACACTCTTATTGAGATATAATAATCAAATTGTATATCTTTGAACTATTTAATTGTAATAAAATTATCATGGTATAATTAATAATAATTCTTTGAATTAGGACAAGGCTCTTTAACCTAATTATTAATAAAGGTGCTATGAATTTAAACCATTTTCATAATCAAAAGGTTAATGTGTGTGTGTATATATATCTGTGTGTGTGTGTGTATAAAATTAAATTAGCATCTATAATATGACCTTTTATTAAAGCATGAATCACCTTAGCGATTATGTTACTAATGAAAGCGTAGAAGGATTTTTTACCTACCATTCTAAGTGGCTTCCAAATTTATCCACACATTATTCTATAAATAGGTTATATACTATTATTTTTTAATTATAAAATAAACAATTATTTTTATAAATCAATTATCTCAAGGTGATTAATAACCAAAATGTTTATATAGATTGATTGCTTCACTTCACATAAGATATATTGGCAACCATTATCTCAAATTTACTCCACCCATCTTTTCATTCTCGAGAACTCTTATGTTACTAAAAAAAATTCATTCAAAAATGTCATTTGAGTCCCATTTATATTCATAGTGATTATACACATGGAATTAAGTGAATTTACTTAGCACTTGCATTAATACAAGTATAAATATAATACAATAGGTTATAAACTAATGGCTTTATTATTATGGAGGATTTACAAAACCAGTTTCCATGACCTTTTGCCATCAAGATCATTTATAAAATATAAATAAAATAAATCACTTTATCTAAATAGTGATAAATAAACATAACAATAACTCCCTATAAGGGGCATACCAAGCCATTAATAGTTGACAATGTCTAAATGGACATTTAGAATCATATTCAATTCAATACTATTGGCCAAATTTGTCACACATATAAATCTTTTGCATTGTTTGATGGATTGAGTAGACCAAAGGTTAGAAGCAAGCTCCAAAAAACTATAAATTTAGGGATCCAAGTAGGTCCTCATAAGGTTCATAAGAATTTAAAGGCTTGAACCAGGTTGCAATAATCTTATAAATTCATCAGAACCTTGAAAGATTTAGCCAAAGATCAATGGGGAAAGCCTAATGAACCAGACAATCACTGGGATGTCTTCTATAAATGAATGGAACAACTAACTTAAGCATATAATAAATGCACCCCATAAATCCTCATGAGACAAAATAATGTAGCACCATTAATTTCTTCATGCTATGAAAATACTCTACAATTTCATGTCTTGATGAGGTTTATAACTCAAGATATAAGCTTTCAAAGATTGACTTGCAAAATGGGACATTCATGTAGAAATAAAAATAAAAATTATAATTTATCTATTAGGGTCTAAAATATTGATGGTCATGTGAACATCAATAAAATTCACATGAATGTCAAATGACAGGTATGTAGATGTCAAATTTTAGACATGGAAAATAGCCATTAGGATCCAAAGATCCTAAAAACATTCATGTAAACATAAAAAAAAATTCACAAAAATGTCAAATATGGGCATATAGACATCAAATTTGGGTCTCATTAAATATCCATTGGGGTTTAAATGGTGGGTCTAGGAAAATTTGATGATCCACATTTAATCGTTAATCTTGATCTATTGGTGCAAGCTTGAGTCAACATGTCAAAGGAGTTAGAGGATCTAAATCAGTGGACCACTTTCATTCATAATAAAGAAACATATGATATGAAGGAGGTCAAAAGGTCAAGATATGATAACAAGGATCTATGAGACCAATGGGAGTAAATATAGTTTGGTGAAATTTGTTTGGCTCGAGCAGGTATCAATAACTAATGAAATTAAAGGTCGAGAAGCTAAGGGACTTCCTAGAGATCTAATGCATAACCAAGGTCAAACTTGGACAATATTTTCGAAGGGAACATGCTTCCATTAAAGCTTAATCAAATTCCATGAAAAGGACATGATGATGTAGTCAAGTTAAAAGAATATAAAAGTACACCATTTAAGGTAAATATATATATCTAGTTTGAAGATTCATGGCATACAAGGTTCATTCCATGACCGTGTTCACCATTCATTAAAGAAGACATGTATATGATGAATTTATCATTTTATATAGACACTTAGAGGTAAAATAGGTCTTATATACCTAATCAAGATCAAGAGAAAAGCTATGCAGTCTATCAGTCTGCATCTATATATGTGGCTATATGAAAACCAATAAAGGGGATTGGTTTTCCATCTATAGAAAATATCTAGTCTATATTTTATCAAGGATAGATATCCATGATATTGAAGAATCTCCTCATCATTTGACATACCTATATCTTTGACAAGTAAACACCTAAAATAGACATGGCCATGTTCCTGTCAGATCCATGAGTATGAAGTTTTGTCTTCAAGTGGGAGATGGTGTGAAGAATCAAATTAAAGGATCTAGTGGTTTAGATTTGTATCTAATTCATTCAATGCATCCTCAAAACCTTTGGGGACTTTCCCACTTGGTAAGCCACAAACTATGTACTGATTGGTAAAAAGGGTGGTAGAGCATTCATTGGGGAATGGTGGAATCTCATTCACTAACTCTCTAATAATGTGCTCCTACATTCTTTATCTCTCTCCCTTCTCCTATATATCATATTCTCTTCTCCATGAGAAGGGTTGTCAGACTTTAGAATTTTCATCTTTTTAGGAGACAAGGATACTCATTGAGACCCTTGCAAAAGGGTGCTTTGATTAGTGCTTAAGTATGCTTGTGCATGATGAATTCATGAAGGAGAATATTCCTAGTTCATTGTCCTTCTACTTGCCTTCTTCAAGGTGTTTTCAAGCTATTGAAGGTCTCGATTAATGTTCTTCCTGAACCTCTTATATGAAATACTTATGAAACTAGTAAGATTATGAGGTTGTGTAAGTTATGGTTTTCTTATGCTGGTCTAATGTGGGTTTAAGATTTTGTGAGTGTCCATTTAAGTTTGGTGCATCACCTTGGTTAACTTTCTTAGGATACCTTATCCTCTTTATAACCCTTTTCCCTATATAAGCATTAGTTTAAGTGAGCATCAAGAAGAATTTGGCCTTCTCTAGAGGTTTAACCACACCATAGGTTAGCCACAGCCTGGAGTTGTCCCAATATTATGGATCAATTATAAGGGGCTTGAAGAATCCCCTCCAAGGGTGTAGATTGAGTCCATAACACTTTTTGGCACACCCAGTGGGACAAAGTTTATCATGCACTAAATTAAGAGTTTTAGTTTTCTCTTCATTCAATCAGCCTTTGGAGGCAAGTATGTAAAAATCAATGTTGACTTCAAGTATTCATTAGCTGGTTTAACTTGCCTAGGTGCCTAGTCATCTTAATCTGTATATATAATCAATCATCTTTTAATCAATATGTTTATTGTTTACCTTATAACCACACTTATCAGACAAATAATGTTTATGTGTTCCCCCCATGTGGACCTCAAACAACTTATTAACCTTATTATGGCCTTTGTCCTCCTCCCACCTTTACATATGACCAAGGTTTGCCTATTTTGCATTCAAACCAATCCTATTTTCCCCTTGTTAGGACCAAGCTTACCTTGTTACATCTTTCTCAAGAGTCAAGCAATAATTATTAGTTTATATTGAGTTGATAAGGGATATTGGTAGGGGTTTGGAGTTTTATCTAGTTATCCCAATCCATGTTTTACAAAAATCAAGGACTGTCCTTCAGTTAGTCAAGAATAGATGGTCAGTTTGTGAGATTGAAAAATGGTCATCTTATAAGAATGAGGACATATCAATGATGAGAAACATGGTCCAAATTGCAAACAATATGTTAATATCTTATGAATATCAGTAGGATCATTTAGATCAATCTTACATGTCCTATTCTCTCTAAGAGCCTCAAGCTCAACCTTCAAGAGTTCCTGATCAGCCTCTAGTCAAAGTCCATCCTTGTCAAAATTAGAGAGGAAATATTAGACCAAAAAATAACAATCATGAATATTAATTAGGGGGTTAAGCTTGGATAAGAATTCCTTATTCATGCCATGGAGGGGATAAAGATCTTCTTGAAATTTTTTTAGAATGTATGGGAATTTATTGAAAATTTTGAAAATCCACATGTTGAAAAGTAAGAGATGAAAGGGTGGGTATTATCGATTTAAAAAGTGTTTGGGTAATGGGAGAAAGAGTATGTCAATCTTGAGCCAATCAGTTTGCCTTTTCCTACCCCTATGCCCATTCCCACTCAAGAGAATGAAGTTATTCCATCATGGATCTTCTCCAAAACATTTGAACTTGGCTATGTCATGCCTTCAATTGTGAGACCATCCTCTCCTATAACCATTCAAAAGGAAGCTAAAGTGTCTATTCAATACTCATTTTCATCATGAAAATCAATGTAGAAGGGCATAAATAAGAAGGAGGAGGTGTTAGTTGAGGTAGTCCAAGAACTAGTCCTGGTAGAGGAAGAGTTAGTTATGTAAGAAATGAATCAAGAAATCATAGCTCATCTCAATGAGATTTGCATACAAGAGTTCTGAGACTCTCTCTCCTTTCCTCAAGAGCCACTAAAGAGAGCCTTCAAGGTCCCTTGTTAGAAGGATACTCTCCTAAGCTGCAAGTGAGGTGAACTTCTTCACCCTCCCACCATATCCCTCATAAAGGAAGAACCTTTTTTACAAATAATAAAGTAGGAACATGTAGCTATGAGTGAGCTTGAAGAAGACAATGAAAGTGTTTGTAATGAGGAGATCATAATAGGAAACCCACTTAATCCAAAAAGGGAAAAGTCAAGTTTGGACTAGTCTTATTGGCATGGATTTGATATAAAGGAACTGTATCCTGATGAGGACAATCCTCAAGTTGAAAATATAGTATATTTTGAATGGAATACTGAAGGACCATTCTACATAGATCAAGAAGAAGATCAGGACCAAGTATCTGAAGTGGGTACACTTCAATATGAGGTACCAAATGAATATAGCTTTGATAGTTTGGAGCAAGAGGAAAATAAATTAGAGCTTGAGAAAGACAAGTGTAACATTTTGGATCTTGGTTGGTTAGATCAAACCTCATTTATAATTTAATAATGAGATGAAACCTTGAGTTAGGTTAATGAAGAGGACATCTCAAGTGCTCAAGTAATGTAGTTCGATGAACATGAAAATGAAGAGCATAAAAATCATGATGAGTTAGACCTTGTTTACAAATATGATCCTCCCATCTCTTTAGAGGAATAATACCAATCTATCTATTATATATTGAGTCTTGATGAGGTTGAGATTGACATCCTTTCCAATGACCAAGAGGAAGCTATCTTCTGGGAAAAACTCAAAGATTTTTATTCAAGTTTGAGTAACACACCTATACCTTTAGGTAAGTAGGTCTAAACAAAAACTGATCAAAATGTGCATATTGAACATGATCCTAATGAGTCATCAAAGGTTACAATTGCAACTATGGTCACATTGAAGGACTCATTTCCTCCCCAAGGAAACTATGATCTGATTATGCCTGATGAGCTTAATGATGGGGAATCAAAATGTAAGATCTAGATAAAATATAATTGCTCAACATTTGTATTAACAAGAGGATGCCCTATTAGGTACTTAGCTTAGTTAGAAGATAACAAAGAGGATCCATCACATGTTGTGCTTATATTAGAGCACAAAATTGAGCCATCAAAAGAGAAGGTTGCAAGTACTTGTATAGCCAATTTTGGAGCAAGGCTTAAAGAAATAGACCAACATGTCTACATTTAAGAAAGGTTTATGCCAATTCATCCACTTGAGATCATGCCAAAATATTCAACAATCAAGCATCTCATCTCACATATTATGAGCTCTCAAATGCAAGGTGTTTTCCATTCTAATCCATCACAAGTAAGTGATGTTGAATATTTTCCATTTGATATAGGAGGAAGATATTTATAAATTACAACCTTATATATATTAGAGTAGGTTCATGATTTTGTCTAAGTGCCTTTATGCACATTTATTTAGGAGGTTAGTTGTTTTTTCTTTCTTGTAGGTGCTTGCGTGTAATTGCCCTTGTTATCTTGTTTCTTATTATTCTTGTTTCTCTAAGAGAGAATTTATCTAGAGTTTTTGGAAAGTTTCATCCTTTTTTTAAGCTTTAGGTCAATATATTTAACTAAAGAGGAGGATCCATACCTAATGGAATAGACAAGGAAAAATGGTATGGTTTATTTTTCATAGATAGGCATGCAACCCCTGTGAGTTGCCAAATATGTTGTACAAATTTGGCTCACATATAAACCTTTGGCATGGTTTGATGGATTGAGTGGATCAAAGGTTTGAAGTAGGCTCAAAATTATAAATAGAGGGATCCAAGTAGGTTCTCATGAGGTTCATAAGCATTCAAAGGAATGAACTAGGTTGTAAAAATCTTATAAATTCATCAGAAACTTGAAAGATTGAGCCAAAGATCAATGGGGCAAGCTTAATGAACCAGACCATCACCAAGCTATCTTCTCAAAATGAATGGACCATCTCACTTGATAATTTAATAAATATACCCAAAAAATCCTCATGAGCTAAAATAATGTAGTGCCACAATGTTTTTCATGTTGGGAACATACTCTATACATTTTGTGTCTTGATAAGGTTTCTAACTCAAGCTATAATCTTTCCAATATGGACTTTCAGAATGGGATGTTTGCATGAACATCAAAATAAGTCTCAGCATTTATCTATTAGGGTTCAAAATATTCATGGTTTTATGGAAGATAATGACAATTGCATGAATGTCAAATGATGGGAACACATACATCAAAGTAAAGACATGACAAATAACCATTAGGGTTCAAAGATCCTAAAATGTTCGCATAGATGTCAATTTTTTTTGCATGAACATCAAATATGGGCATGTAGACATCAAATTTGGGTCTCATTAAATAGACATTGGGGTCAAATAGTGGGTCCAGGAAAATTTGACGGTCTACGTTCAATCATGCATCTTGATCCAATGGTGCGAGCTCGAGTCAACATGTCAAAGGAGTCAGAGGATCTAAACCAATGGACCACGTTCATTCACACTAAATAAATATATGGTGCGTAAGAGGTCAAAAAGAAAAAATATAATAGAAAATATCCATGAGACTAATGGGAGTAAAGATAATTTGGTGTAATTTAATTTTCTTGAGTCGATATCGACAACCAATGAAATTAAAGGTTGAGAAGCTAAGGGACTTCCTAGAGATCGAACACATGACCAAGGTCAAACTAAGGCAAGATTTTCAAAGGGAACATGCCTCCATTAAATCTTGATTAAATGCCATGAAAAGGACCTAATGATGTAGTCAAGTTGAAAAAATATAAAAGGGCACCATTAAAGCTAAATATAGATCTATGGTTTGAAGATTTATGGCATATAGTGTTCATTCTATGACTGTGTTTACCATTCTTTAAAGGAGACCTACATTTGATGAAGTTTTCATTTTCTATAAATACTCAGAGGCAACAATAGGTCTTATAAACTTAATAGAGATCAAGAGTAAAGCTATGTAGTCTATAGGTTTGCATCGATATATGTGGCTACTCTAAAACCAATAAAGGCGACTAGTTTTCCATCTATATAAAAGATCTGGTCTATATTTCATCAAGGGTAGATATCCATGATATTGAAGAGGCTCCTCGTCCTTCAACATAGCTATATATTTGACAATCAACCACCTAAAATAGACATGGCCATGTTCCTGTCAAATCCATGAATATGAAGTTTTATCTTTCAGTGGGATGTGGTGGAAGGATCAAAGAAAAGGATTTAGTGGTTGGGACTTGTAGCTAAGTGCATTTGATGCATCCTCAAAAAATTTGGTGACTTTCCCACTTGATAAGCTACAAATAGTGTCCTGATTGGTAAAAAAGGTGGTAGAGAATTCATTGGGGAATGGTGGTAGCTCATTCATTGAATCTCTGATAACTTTCTCCCAAGTTATTTCTCTCTCTTATTTCTCCTATATATCCCATTATCTTCTCCATGAAAAGGGTTCTCATATTTTAGAATTTTCATCTTTTTGGGAGACAAGGATACTCTTTGAGACTTTTGTAAAAGGGTGCTCATTTGATATGGTTAAACCTTGTCAAAATATTATAATAACTACATCTTGAAGTAATAGGATTGACTCTTTGCCTATATCTTGCCTTTGATTAGTTCTTAAGTATGCTTGTACATGATGAATTCATGAATGAGAATCTTCCAAGTTAATTGTCCTTCTGCTTACCTCTTTGAAGGTGTTTTAAAGCTATTGTAGGTCTAGATTAGTGTTCTACCTAAACCTCTTCTATGAAATAGTTATGCAATTAATAAGATTGTGAGGTTGTGTGAGCTATGGTTTTCTTATGCTAATTTAGTGTGGGTTAAATATTTTTTGAGTGTCCATTTAAGTTTGGTGCATCATCCTGGTTAACTTTCTTAGGATCCCTTATCCCCTTTCTAACCCTTTTCCTTGTGCAAGCATTAGTTTAGGTGAGCATCAAGAGTAAGCTGACCTTCTCTGGAGGTTCAACCCCACCATAGGTTACCCATAGCTTGGGGTTGTCCCAATATTATGGCTCAATTAGAATGACCCTAAAGAAGCCCCTCCAAGGTTGCAGATTGAGTCCATAAAAAGTACATTACCATCTACTCAATAATTATACTCTCATGAGAATAAAAATTGAAAAGGAAGCATCGATAATAAGAGTATAAATTAATTGATAAGAGAATAATAGTATCCACCATCATCATATCCACATTTTATATAGTTATCTTTCCATTTAATTAATTATGTGTAATAATGTTATTTTCAAAATTCATAATTGTATTTATATTGTCAAATCTAATATAGTTATATACATGGGTTGATGATAAATTAATTGACTATTTTTTTTGGGTAGGGATGAATATGAATTTCATGTTTTTTATATTCCAATATGTAGGGAGTAATTTTTAATGGTATGATTAATGAGCATTCAATATAAGTAATATAGGTAATGATTTTCCTCTTAGCATGTCCATCAATTATTATTGAAAATTTGGTATGATTATCAAGAGTCGATTGAGATTTGAAATATATCAAGGAGACATAAGATAGATTCATTTCTCACACCACATTCCATCAATGCAAAGTAAGAATACATGGATATGGAAATTCATACAATCACTAGTGATCAAGAAATTTTGATTATTAAAATAAATTTATAAATAGAAAGGTAGGATTCAATAAGAGTAGTATATAAAATCACATTCATTAAATTGGCAGAACCACTATATATTTTAAGTTAAATTTGATGATCAATGATTCCATAACATTTTAAAGTTTCTGTACGATTATTTTAATCTCTTGGTGAATCCTTGCATGAAGACCTTAATCATGGGGGCATATAATTTTAATTCACCATATCTATAAAAATTAGGGCGTCTCTTGTTGAAAAGTAAGTGGCATTGTAGTTTTACGACTACCCTCTAGAATCACAATGATAAACATAAGTCAAATTTTGGGTTTTTGAAATTTAGTGATTATAAAAATTGTGATTAATTTCATTAATAAAATGAAACACCAATTTCAAAGGAGTTTAATGGCCAAAAAATCAAATGAATCTTCATATATTAAAGGAAGGCTTTCATCAAAGATGAAGTTTTTTGAATTGTTGTGGGGTTATAGGTGTAGCTAACATTCCATTCAAATTCTAGTTAATAAGTGTTAAATTAATTAGTATGGTTTATATTATAATTATGTGATATATTTTCAATCCATAGTTTATTTCAATATTAATTTAGAGATGTTTTCATAGGTTCACATAGTTTTATTAATGATGCTAGATTGAATTGCAAAAAAAGTATTTTTCAAAATTGTTAAAGGTGAGTAGAAGTTAAAGGGTCATTTAGTTTCCATTTTATCTTAAAAAAATGTAGTCATTTCGTAGGTAAATAGAGATATATGTTATTACCATGGTTAATTACACATTTAAGTTGAGATTTGATAAATAGTATAAAAAAGCAAACATAGACATGCATAAACACATAGAGAGAAAGTTTTCACCAATAATTATTATTGTTGGGTGTGTATTTGAAAGGTTATAGAATAAGTAGGGAATCATACAATTCATAATTTTCCATCTAATTTAAAAATACTACCAAAAACCATTCTTGTCTATTGATATTGCATAATATAATGTTAGCTTTAGTGGATGAAGAAGCCAATAGAACTAAATTTGCTTTTAAGGATGAAAATAATTTACATACTAATGAAGTAGGAGTGGATATAATTGGGAAAATAGGTCATCAAGCCTTAATAGATTTTGTTAATGGTAATGGCACTGATGTATGTGCAAAGTATGAATCCTAAAAGTACATTATTTTATTCCTTTAATTGATTTATTTGAATTTGTTTAGTTTGATTACTATCGATATGTTTATTTTGTTGAAAAGATGAGGTGTATTTTTTAGATATAAATCATCCAATATAATTTTTGAATATTATGATGGCAAGAAATGGAGAACATAAATAGATAGAACCACTCTCCAAAATTATGAAACATGAAAATAACAATTAAATTTTTTAGAAATATATTATTTATGTTTATGTTTTATGACACATTTAAAACTATAATAATGAAATTATACATACATACATACATACATACATACTAAAATTATGATTGTTATTTTGAATAAAAATATATTGAATTATCCCATACATTTTTTAATTCTAATCTCTATTGTTCTTTTGTTGTTTGTGTCCAATTATTCTTTTTTGATTTAGAAAGTCTAGAAAAATAATTTAGAAAATATCATTTATTGATTATCTTTGCTTGAAATTGACTTTTCAAATAACTCATCAAAAAAATTATTGATTAACATTTGTAAAAAAATGATTATATCTACCTTTATAATACTTTACAATAATATTTTCATCTTAAATATCTTCCTCTAAAAAAAAAAGATTAACCCCACAAATTACCTATTAAAAATTTCTTTATTATTATTTTTTATTAATTTCCAAATGATATTTATATTCTTTCAAACATACTTGGTAAAAAATTTATTTTATTTTTTTAAACTATTAGGTTTTGAATTAAATAATAAATCCTTTACCCACATGATCTCATGCTTTTTCATTCATGGCTTTGTAATGATGTAGTGAAGGTGGGCGAGTTGTTTATGCACCACTGAGATTCATTCCCAAAGTTGAATTTATGGATGGAGTGATCCAAAGAATCCATGGTTATGAATCCATTGAGTTTGAGATTGGGGTGAGTTGAGTGTTTCACAATCTATTGATTAGAGGATATAATCGAGATCAATGCTAGAGATTGCCAATGTTTTAGGGGAAAGTATTGGAGAGATGGAAGACAATGTATTCAAGGTTTTCCAATAAAAGGAAAATTTCCATTGTATAACTCACAAAGTCAAGGTTGAATTTAAGTCCATTAATATTTTCATGGAGAGCTCAAGGTGATCTAGGATGCATCTGTCAAGTTGAGACATGGACTAATAATTAGCTAGAATACAAATTTCCAAAGTGAAAACCATGCTCGAGTTAGGTCCACCATGAAGCAGATATCAGAGAAGCACTCGAGTTGGATCGATAAAGTGAAGATCTCAAAAACATTAAGAGCTCACTTCAAATTCAAGGTATCTCTTCTCTGCAAATATAGAGATATGAAAAAACAAACGCTCAAATGAAGATTGAAAACCATATACAATACCAATCTTTCAAACCCTCAAGTGAAAATATTCCAAGATAAAAAATAATGGGGTTGTTCTTAGGCAGATCCTATGGTTTCACCCCGAAGATGTATTTTGTTTGATGTTATTTTTCCTTTTCGAATCCTCATAGAGATATAATGTAGCAGAAAACCTAAAAAAACCCCAATTATCCAAAAAATGAATGAAATATAAATATGCCTTGTTTATAGTCAATCCAAAGGAGTTTGGATGTTTTAAATTCAAATATGATGTCCATTTCACTCAAAAAGCTTGATAAAAAGTTGACTCTCGTAAGTGCTTAATAGAACACACCTAAACTATGCTAAACGCACCTAAATTTAAGCATGAACACAATGGACAAAAATGGGATGACTTACCATGGAAAGAGTGAATAGAATGAATGTGAAGGAGATCACATTTATGGTGCATGCCAAATGGTTTCACATGTCATCTACAATGTTTGACTATTGAAAAGGTGCCAATAAGGTTTGAATGAATAAGAAATGGATTTGAATCTGCACTGCATATCCATTATGTTGATTTGATAATAAATTATGAGTGGAGGGAAAAATATGAAAAGATAGGTGTTTGAATAAACATTATCTAATACTAGATATAGGTTTTATCTCATATCTAAGTAGAGTTGAAGATGAGGTGTGCAAATGCATCACCATAAGTTTTCTTTCAATCATCTAAATTATTTTATTCAATCAACAATGGTTAAATTTATAAGGAATAATCTTATACAAAGAGGGATATCTTCTTCATCTAAAATATTTAAATTTTTCCTCTAATATACTCCCTAAATCTGTTACATGTTTATCCTTATAATTTCACTTGTAATATCTCTACATGCACCTATTTTCATATAAATATTACTCATGTAATATCAATTACATTATTGAATAAACATATCTAAATATCAAATACACATACATTACTTAACGTTTAATAATATGAACTACTAACTTAAATTCACTAGTATTCTAATGTGAGAACAAGTCCTAACAAAACTAATTAACCATAACACTACACTAATTTTTGATTTCCTATGAATAAATAATGACATAAATAACTCTTTTAACACTTTTATTGAGATATAAGAATCAAGTTGTATATCTTTGAACTATTTAATTGTAACACAATTATAATGATAGAATTAATAATAATTCTTTGAATTAAGAGAAGGCTCTTTAACCCAAGTATTAATAGAGGTGCTATGAATTTAAACCATTTTTATTATATATATATATATATATATATAACTTTTAAGCATAAATGACCTTAGAGATTATGTTACTAATGGAAGCATAGAATGATTTTTTACTTATCATTCTAAGTGGCTTCCAAATTTATCCACACATTATTCTATAAATAAATTATATACTATTATTTTTTAATTGTAAAATAACAAATTATTTTTATAAGTCAATAACCTCAAGGTGATTAATAACCAACATGTTTATATAGATTGATTGCTTCACTTCACATAAGATATATCGGCAACCATTATCTCAAATTTACTCCACCCATCTTTTCACTCCTGAGAACTCCTATGTTACTGGAAAAACCATTCATTCAAGAAAATGTCATTCGATTCCCATTTATATTCGCAGTGCTTCTACACATGGAACTAAGTGAATTTACTTAGCACTTCCATTAATACAAGTTTAAATATAATACAACAGGTTACAAATTAATGGTTTTATTATTATGGAGGATTGACAAAACCAGTTTTGATGAACTTATGCCATGAAAATCATTTATAGGATATCAATAAAATACATCACTATATCGAGATGGTGATAAATAAAATATAACAATAACTCCCTATAAAGGGCATACCAAGCCATTAATAGCTGACAATGTCTAAATGGACATTTAGAATCATATTCAATTCAATACATCACCAACTGCTCGATATTTATACTTTCATGAGAACCAAAAGGGAAAAGGAAGCGTCGATAATAAGAGTATAAATTAATTGATAGAGAATAATAGTATAAGGGCATACCAAGCCATTAATAGCTGATAATGTCTAAATGGACATTTAGAATCATATTCAATTCAATACATCACCAACTCCTTGATATTTATACTCTCATGAGAATCAAAAGGGAAAAGGAAGTGTCGATAATAAGAGTATAAATTAATTGATAGAGAATAATAGTATCCACCATCATCATATACACATCTTGTATAGTCATCTTTCCATTTAATTAATCATGTATATTAATGTTATTTTCAAAATTTATAATTGTATTTATATTGTCAAATCTAATATAGTTATATATATGAGTTGATGATAAAATAATTGCCTAATTTTATTGGGTAGGGATGAATATGAATTTTATGTTTTTTATATTCCAATATGTAGGGAGTAGTTTTTAATGGTATGATTAATGAATATTTAATATAATTAATGATTACCCTTTTAATATGTGCTTCAATTATTATTGAAAATTTGGTATGATTGTCAAGAGTTGATTGATATTTGAAATATATCAAGAAGGCACAAGATAGAGTCATTTCTCACACCACATTCCACTAATGTAGAGAAAGAATACATGGATATAGACATTCATAAAATCACTAGCAATCAATAAATTTTTATTATTAAAATAAATTTATAAATGGAAAGATAGGATTCAATAAGAATAGTATATAAAATCACATTCATTAAATTGGTAGAACTACTAGTTAAATTTGATGATCAATCACTTAAAACATTTTAAAGTTTCCTTATGAATTATTTTAATATTTTAGTGAATCCTTGCATGAAGACCTTGGTCATTGGGGCATACAATTTTAATTCACCATATCTATAAAGATTAGGGTGTATCTTGTTGAAAAGCAAGTGGTATTGTAGTTTGATGACTACCCCTAGAATCACAATGATAAACATAAGTGATGTTTTGGGTTTTTAAAATTTAACGATTATAAAAATTGTGAATAAGTTCATTAATAAAATGAAACACCAATTTCAAAGAAGTCTAATGGACACAAAATCAAATGAATCTACATTTATTAAAGGAAGGCTTTCATCAAAGATGATATTTTTGAATTGTTATAAGGTTATAGGTGTAACTCACATTCCATTCAAATTCCAGTTAATAAGTGTTCAATTAATTGGTATGGTTTATATTATAACTATGTGATGTTTTTATAATCCATAGTTGATGGAAATATTAATTTAGAGATGTTTTCACAGGTTCACTTAGTTCTATTAATGATGCTAGACTGAATTGTAAAAAAAATATTTTTCAAAATTGTTAAAGTTGAGTAGAAGTTAAAGTGTCATTTAGTTTCCATTTTCTCTTCAAAAAATAAAGGAATCATTTTGTAGGTAAAGAGAGATATATTCTATTACCATGGTTAATTACACATTTTAGTTGAGATTTGATAAATAGTATAAAACACACACACACATAAAGTTGTCACCAACAAGTATTATTGTTGGGTGTGCATTTGGAAGGTTATAGAATAAATAAGGAGTCATACAATTCATATTTTTTACATCTAATTTACAAATACTACCAAAAACCATTCTTGTCTATTGATATTGCATGATACAATGTTAACTTTAGTGGATGATGAAGCCAATAGAACTAAATTTGTTTTTAAGGATGAAAATAAATTACCTAATAATGAAGTAGAGATGGATATAATTGAGAAAATAGATCGTCAAGCCTTAATTGATTTTGTTAATAGTGATCGCAGTAATGTGTCTGCAAAGTATGAATCTTAAAAGTACCTTTTTTATATTTTTTAATTGATTTTTTTTTTTTTTAATAATTTGATTACTATTAATATGTTTATGTTGTTGAAAAAATGAAGTGTAGTTTTTAAATATAAATTATCCAATATAATTTTTGAATAAAGAAATAGAAAACATAAATAAATAAATCTACTCTCAGAAATTATGGAATAAAAAAATAATAATTAAAATTTCTAAAAATTATGTCATATATAAAATTATATATATATATAATAAAAATTATCAAATTATCCCATGCATTTTTTAATTCTAATCTCTATTGTTCTTTTATTGTTTGTGTCCAATTATTCTTTTAAGGTTTTGAAAGTCTAGAGAAATAATTTAAAAGATAATCATTTATTGATTATTCTTGCTTGAAATTGACTTTTCAAATAGCTCTTTTCTGACACAGTGATACTTTTCAACATATGGTAGAAAACATAAGTTTCATAGTATATTATTTTAACTTTACAGAAATCCCTTTGAATTGATAAAATGTTACATCATTGTGGCACTATCTGAGTGAGAGAATGCTTTTAAAATTATCGAATAGTAACTATATTCTATCATTTTTACTGCAGGGAATGAGGAGTACCAACAAATTGAACATAATTTTTTAAAATTTGAAAATTTTTTTTTCATTACATGTTTGTGTATACTTTTATATCGGAACATTCATCTATTTGTTTAGGTTTTGAGGTTAAGATTTAAAAAAATCATATTAACCATTTAAATATTGTAATATTTTTTAAAAGTAAAATTAATTATTTTCTACAAAATTTTAATATTAAATGTAATATGTAATATTTTTATCTTTTTCATAACATTGAAATGACATGATTTGCAACTTAAAAATTTTATTTATAAAATAACAAAACACTTTAAAAATATATATAAAATATGAACCATAAATCACATAAAGAATTATTTATATATGAAAAATTTATATATAAAAAATTTAGAAACTAACAATTTCATCTTATCTTGTAAATACTTAAAATTTGATTTATTTTTATGTTAATATTTTATGTATAATATAATTATCATTATGCACAAAATAAAAGATGTTAAAAGTATGCTAATTAAATACAATTTTTGTGAGCCGATGAAACCATTCAACCCCACCCAAAAAAAAAAAAATAAATCGTAGAATATTTCGATAGGTATCGTTAAGAAATTTTAGGAACAATATAAGACCAACCTATGCTTAAAAATGTCCCTATTTTTTCTCAAAGGAGGGGGACATATTTCAGGAGCAGCAGCACATGGAAACATTAGGTGATTTTGGGTTATTTCATCATTTAAAGCACAAACATGTGCACACAACCCCCTCTACTGACTTGGACATATCATCAGCTGGGTGAGACACAAAAGACGCTTTCTCCACAATAAGCCCGTCAAATGAAACATTAATGGGACGTATTCATGACGTCAGTCAAAACTACGTTGAAAAAACGAGAAATTCCGCGAGATTGTAGGCCAAACCATCCAAAATTTCAGCCAAAAGTATGGTGTAGGTATATGATATCAATAAAGTGGGATGTTTGACGACGCTCAAGGATGCGGTCGTATCACCCAACGTTGTAATTTAGCTGCGAAGCGCACGCCGTAAACGCGGGTGCCCGCAGGTTGCGATACCCTTGCCTACTAGAAACTGTTCCATATCGTTTTCAGGTCATTTTTAAGCCGGAGGCTTATACAGTCGGCGAAGTTCGTAGATTCGTTTCACAAAGAGATAAAATGACATATTTCGTTATAAATAGTTCGATTTTGAATGATGATGATTTGGGAGAAGTGATGATGCAAAACGGTTTTATAACGCATAATACCGTTTATTATTAAACGTAAGAAACAGACGTGAAATGTTTCTCCCAGAAAAAACTCAACCACCGTACATATACATTATATATATGTCCTGTCCAGACATGGAGATAAACACATATTTGTAGTCTGTTGAAAGTGCAGAGGGGCTTTTTGAGTCCGTTGAAATCCTTGACTGAAATGGAATGTGGTTCCACTTGAGTTGAAACAGCTGAGATAAAAAGAATGGTGGCAGTGTTGCTCTTGGGTTGAGTTAAAGAAAACAAAAGAACAAAATTTAATTTAGCAATAATGTTAATGCTGTTGGACGAAAACGTTACTTCGAGAGGTTCGAACCTTGGTCATAATATTAATAAAATATATATGAATAGTAATGCCTCCACAACTGTTGAGTTGTTCACACAATATTTGTTGATTTTCTTTTGCTTAACCCAATACTAAATCCACCATTGCAGTTGGTTAATTAAAAACACTACAAAGAGAAAATTATTCAGTATTTACATTCTAGAAGAAATAAACATTCAAATTATGTAAATCTATGTAACGAGAATTAACAATCATAACAATTAACCAATTTTTAATTTCAAAATAAAAAAATTAAGGAAATGCAATTATAAAGTATAATTTTCTATTTTTGGTTTGGACATTATTTAGAATGGAGAGGATAATTTTGGGGGACTTGTTCAATCGTCATCAAATATTTGAGTTAGTTCCTTATTATTTATGTGCATGTATTTCCAATTTCACTTTTTGATGACAATCATTAAATTATGAAACAAAATCAAATAAACTTAAATTTTATGTGTTTTTTTGGGAATATTTTTCCTACTTTTAAATTTGAAATTAGTTAATATTCTTAATTATTAAAATCAATATTATTTCCATGATCCATTAAATTTCTAATGAATGTTTTGAAATAAAACTTAAAAACTTTCACAGGTGTATTTAAAATTACTCATTACATTTATTAAAAAATTATATATTTTATTTAAACAAGTTAAAAGTATATGAATATTTTTATTATAATTCTATTTATCTATATTATATTTTGATAAAATCTCTTTCACTACAATATATAGTTTATTCGATGTCACCCATTGGTTTAAGTTAGATGGATATGTAAATTTAGTGTAATGAAAACATAAATTCAATGCTTAAGGAGACATTATTTGTATAATATTAGTATCATAATTTGTTATATTTTAATTCAGGATTTCTTTATATTTTTTAATATATGGTATTTTGATGATGATGATGATGATGATGATGATGATGATGATGATGATGATGATGATGACGACGACGACGACGACGACGACGACGATGACGATGACGATGACGATGACGATGACGATGACGATGACGATGACGATGACGATGATGATGATGATGATGATGATGATGATGATGATGATGATAAAGTAAGTTTATTTATTTTGTTACATTATTTAATTTTTTAAAAATAATTTAATATAATAATATATAAATACACTTTTAAATATAGAAAAGTTGAATAAATAAATTTTGATAAAATAATTATTTTAAATTACCCACAATTTACCAATTGTATCATATTTTATTTATATATTTAATTTAGATAATAGGTCATAAACATTTATTTTATAATCTTGAGATTGTTTAAAAAAAATGTATTTTGTGTTATACTTAGTATATCATCCTTGAGTGGTTATTATATATTTTCCGTACATAGTCTTTATTTAATATTTATATAGATCTCTTTTTTCAATATGAGATTTTTCTTAAAAATGGACCATGTTAATCAACAAACATATCTATAGAACGTGAATTTGTATGTAATAATAATATTTTAATAAGTTTTTAAGTATGTGTGTGTTTTATTTTATATATAGGAAGATTCGTCACAATATTATTCATTTAGTTTTATGTAATAATAATATTACCATAATTTTTTGAAAATTATGTTAATATTTATTTCAAAAAATAATATTTTATCTATATATATATATATATATATATATATATATATATATATATATATATATATATATTTCTATTTTATGTATAGAGAAAGTCATTATAACATCATGGAACCAATGGTTGGAGAAAAAGAAGAGAAAAAAAAACACATTAAAAAAATAACTTCAAAAAATAGTAATTTTTTTGAAGTTGATGAAATTTGTATATATGATTTTAAAATAATTTCATTTTGATGATGATGCTCATAAATATTATGTTGGAATAAATTTAATACTTATGTATATGATATTTAATATTAAAATAATTATTTTAATGTTCAATTAGTTCAAAGAATAAAAAATAAAAAGTAAGAGCTTTCATTTTACCATTATGATAATGACATGGATCCTGGTAACATTGGAATGACTCATTAAAAAACATCTTAATGAATTTTATTGAATGAATATTTTTATTTTTGTAGGATATAACCACATCTTCATGAAAATTCTAGTAAAACTATTCTTCTACTGAAAATGTTCCAAGAAAGGTCAATGGGCTTAAACATAGAGTAGATCATTTTTATAATTTATTTTCCACCATTATTGATGATCACCATTATGATGAAGATGTGTATGATTAGGGTGGGGATGATATAATTAATAATAACATAAAATCAATGATAATCCTTAGGAAATTAAACAATATTTCTTTTGAAAAAATTTCAAACTCTTTTTCTTACATTAGTACATTTCAAAACATTAATGTTCATCATATGTGTATGATTAGGGTGGGGATGATATAATTAATAATAACATAAAATCAATGATAATTCTTAGGAAATTAAACAATATTTCTTTTGAAAAAATTTCAAACTCTTTTTCTTACATTAGTACATTTCAAAACATTAATGTTCGGTTGTATATTGTTATTGATGCTCCTAAGAATAAAGTTTGGAAGGTCAAACACCAACATGAATAATTTTTTTGATGTTAGATGAGATTTCACAAAATATATAAACATGCATTGTGTGTTATTTATCATTCCATTTAATTTAATAAAAAAAAAGAATTATGGGCTCTTTCACTAGTTTTTTTTTCAATGAAAATTTGAAGAGGGAAAGTAATACTACAATAATCATCAATACATTAATAAATAATATTTGATATAAATATATTAATATTTAAATAAATAATTTTTTTAAAGAGATGAATGAAAATATTTAGAATAATTAATTGATAAGGGGGGTTTACTATTTTATTAGAATTAATGTGATAATTAATTTTAAATATAGAAGATTGTTTTAATCAATTTGCGATAAGCAAATTAAAAGAAAATTATTGATTTTGAAAAAAAACAATCAAATGAAAAAAAACTAACTATGAACAAAATAAAATACTTAGTTATTTGCTTCTACGATCTGACTATGTGAAACTAATGGATGGACATGGATAATAATGACTGAATAAAAAAATCCATAAAGACTGAGACTAAAATTGATGAAGGACATGGTCATCCAAATTTGGACAAGAATATCTTTTTCTATTGTCCCCTCCTAGACATTTTTGTACTCTGATAAAAATTACGAAATCGGGACACAATCATTTGTGATAACTTAAATCATGCATGTGTGGAGATATTTTACGTAAGAATGCACATGAAATACCTATAAATGGCTTATTTAAAGTTGAAACTTTAAAAGGGATTGCAACGACTAAAAATTGGTAAAGAGGAAAAAGGAGGAGTGTAATAGGCTAAGCTAACATAGATCAACCTCATGATGATTGAATATTTCCTACGTATATAATTTACATAAGGAGAAAGTAAAGTTGAAATAATTTTCACACATAGAGTGATTTTTGCAATTGTGCTTCTTTGACTATATGAATGCATTTAGATATGGATTGAATACTTGATCATAATTCACTCTAGCTTGGATAAAATAGGGTCTTGACTTGACTAAAGATGTCATCTAGATTCAATTGTCACTTTTTTCCTCAGTTCCTGAATGCATGATCAAAATAAAATGGAGAAAGGCCATTCTTATACCATTTCTAGAGATAGAAACGAATATTAAAAGCATGTCATGAATATATATTATGTCCCTTGAATTCAAAAAATAACATGGCATGCATGAATCAATATCATGCCCCCATTGTGATAATTATAAAATATATAATTGTATGTATATTAAAATTTGTAACTTTTGTGTGAAACTTGTACATGAATCTCTATCATGCACCCAAATTTTTATTAATATATAATTTGTTCTTATAATGTCATCATATATTCCTATCATATACCACCATAATTTTTAGCAATAATTGAATTTTTAAACCATTCCTAAACCTTCAAAATTGTATTTTATACCCAAAACTAAAATTTTTCTCATGGAGGATTATCTCATGTGTGAAAATGCCACTAAAATTACCCACTTTTGAGGTGATGGAAGTATATCCTGAAATTCAATAATCGCAAATGGAAAGTTGATTATGTTGTGTAGTAAGATGTAACAATGTAGCATATGTGAATAGTATGCCAACATAGGAAGCTATGTACAATCCAAATCATGCATATAACATATGAAGAAAGGGCTATATAAATTTATAAATGAATCTCATGGTAGTAGATTATTAAATTAGTATCCTATGCATAGTTACTACATGATATGCATCATGAAACTTATCAAACTTAAAAAGATCAAAAAACACACATACAAAACAAATGTAATGTCATACAATAAGGCCAAGGGTGACATATAAGGGACATATTAAAATGTCTTATAAATAAATATTTCACATATAAGGCCAAGGGACACACACAAATGACATGAATAATCTCACAAACAAGTAAAATGTTCAAATGTCAGACAAAACAAAGGGCCAAGGGCCACAAACAATGGACATGTTCAAATTTTGTACATACCAAATAATGATGTCATCGAGATGTTTAATAAATTTATAGATAAGGGCCAAGAGCCATACATAATAGACAAGGAAGATATATTCTACTATGTACAAGTAATAATCTCAATGAAACATAGAACTAGAAAAATAGTCTACACCATGTATATGTAATCTAATCATATCCTAAAAAATGGCATATCCATGTATAAAATGTAAGATAAAAATGTTAGCAAGACATTTATAAAAGTGTGTATAGCTCATAAGTATAGGATTGATATATCTTTAACACCTATAAATAATGTAATCTATGTAAATAATGCCCCCAGTTTAGGAAGGCAACTAGGTAGAGGCAAGTCCAACATCTTACTTCATGTAAGATCTATATGTCCTTCATAACACTCATGATGTCACATCTTGATTTCTCACTAAGATAATTTATCTGATTTTCCATGGATTATTATGGTTGTTAAATTGATTAATTACTATTTAATTAAGCTATAAGTCATATACTATTATGGGACAATTGTATGTTGTTTTGATTACATGATTACATTGCTAAGATTTAGTTGTATTTGTATATTCTTTACATTATGATCATGCTAATTAGTTATTATAGAATCATTTTATGATATATATATATATATATATATATATATATATATATATATATATATATATATATATATATATATATATATATATATATATATATATATATATCATGATGTTATGGAATAAATACCTTATTATCATGAGTTATATGTAGGAGAGATTCATTCCTTAGATCACGATGGAGGGATAATATCATAAGAGAAGATGGCATAGATGGAGGTGTTGGGGGATGATAGAGAAACAATTAGAACCCATGCACACACCATGTTAGATAACACTCATAATATGCATTGTTTAAATTATTAGCTTTAGTACATCTTTGATGTTAGCTACATTTAGATAATTACTTATGTGTGTTAGTTGTGATTTAGTTAAGTTTAATGCTTATGTGGAGTTAATCTTGTGTGATTACATTGTGGCTATTATATTTAGGTTGAGTGTATAATGTTGTTGTATGATTGTTAATGTTTTATGAGAAAGTAAATTTGCATGAATAATATCTATTTACTACTGTATATAGTCTAACTAAAATGTCTTTGGAATATCTTAAAGTATTAGCTGGTTACTATGATATTCATGAAATATCATTGTTTTAGCTTAGTGTTTTTGTGTATACAAGGTTAATTACATACATTTGAAAAAGTCTATATAGAGGTAATAGAAAATATTAATGTTATTATAATATCATTTTGTTTGATGTTAGTTTAATGGTTGTTTGATTCATTATTACAGTCGAAAGCTTTTTATACACTTTAAATAAGTCAAATTGTTATCGTAAGAAATTAATCCTATAAAAAAGGATTAATATAATTGATGATGGTCTTTATAATTGTATACATATTGTAAATTAATATCTTAGTGATGTTGAAAACCTTAGCCAAAGGCAATAATTTACTAATGCAGTCAATCCCTTAGTACAAGATCAAGTGCATTGATAAAAAATAGTGTGCTAATTATTGTTATATTTATTATAGGAATTGCCATGCTTTAAAGGCTTGTGGAAGTTAATGTTATATGAAGTTAAGTGGAGTTTTATATATATCATTTATTAAGGAATAGGAAGGTTAAAAATTAGAATCTTGTATTTAACATTAATTTATTTAGTTGATTTCCATGCAAGACTATCATTGTACGGAAGTGGAGCAAATTTTTTTGGGGTAATCTTTCCTCAAGTTTGGGATTTTAATTTCTAGTTTAAACTAAGCTAAATTATTATTATATTATAATTAGAAAAATATGCATGGCAAAAGCGCAAAAATGTAAAAATAAATTTGATGTGTTGAAAATAAATATTGGCGATGTAAGAGGAGAATAAGAGGAGGAAGTGGAGATAAAGAAAAGAGAATGAGACACAGACAAAAGATTTGCATAGGAAGTAAGACAATGACTTGGAAGGTCATGTATTTTGGCTTTTATCAGGTAGGGTTTTCTCTATATTCATAACGATATATATAGAAGGATATGGTATGTAGAATTGTTAATGTTTTTAAATTGATTGAATGAATGCACAACCATATAGATGCATTGATATATTTACACCAAAACCTTGATCTTAGAAATAAACTCAATAGAATATAGAAATATTTTGCTGTAATTATTTAGGAAATAAAAATTCAGTGTTAGGCACTTTCATAGAGCCACAACAAAGGTAATTGTTTGGTAAAACTTTGTTATCTGATAAAACCTTTGAAGAATTTATAAGAACACTATATTAAGTCAACATGCAAAAATATTATACAACAATACACACACACACACACACACACACACACACACACACACACACACACACACACACACACACACACACACACACACACACACACACACACACACACACACACACACACACACACACACACACACACACACACACACAGAGAGAGAAGTGGATAAAACATATAGTGTATCTATGTAAATGAATTGCATAAGAAATAGGATTTAGATGATTTAGTAGTAGATAGAATTATGTGAAAGTGTTTTGGTTAATAAATAGAGTTCTATGTAATCAATTTGGGTAGTTAAACTTCCCAATGTGAATTTTGAATGGAAATTAGAGAATAATTGTAGAAAATTAGAATTCTTAAAATCATTATTGTGAGCCTTTTTATGTTACAAACTAGTCAAATTATTTAAGCGTAGAGCTGGATAATAAATTCATACATTAGGATGAGTAAAACACAAGCTAAATTTTAGAGTCCAACTGATACTCATAAGTTTATATAAATAGTAAATTATAAAACTTCATTACATCAGAAATAAGGAGATAAGGGCTGAGCGTAACACCTGAAGGGTAGCATAATAGGTGATAACGAGAATTAGCTAAGTTATATAATAATAATAATAATAATAATAATAATAATAATAATAATAATAATAATAATAATAATAACAACAACAACTTAGCTAATTCCTGCTATCACCTATTATGCTACCCTTTAGGTGTTACGCTCAGCCCTTATCTCCTTATTTATGATGTAATGAAGTTTTATAATTTACTATTTATATAAACTTATGAGTATCATTCAACCTCTAACTAAGTTATTATAAGACACACACACACACACACACACACACACACACACACACACACACACATTTATGTATTATATACATACATACATGTGTGTGTGTGTGTGTGTGTGTGTGTGTATACATACACACACACACATGTATGTATGTATATACATACATAAATGTGTGTGTGTGTGTGTGTGTGTGTGTGTGTGTGTGTGTGTGTGTGTGTGTGTGTGTGTGTGTGTGTGTGTGTGTGTGTGTGTGTGTGTGTGTGTGTGTGTGTGTGTGTGTGTGTGTGTGTGTGTGTGTGTGCGTGCGCGTGCGCGCGCGTGTATGCGTGTGCCGTGTGTGTATGTATATACATACATAAATGTATGTGTGTGTGTGTGTGTATGTGTGTGTCACACACACATACACACACACACACATACATTTATGTATGTATATACATACACACACGGCACACGCATGCACGCGCGTGCATGCGTGCACGCACGCACACACACACACACACACATTTATGTATGTATATACATACATACATGTGTGTGTGTGTACCGTGTGTGTATGTATATACATACATAAATGTGTGTGTGTGTGTGTGTGTGTGTGTGTGTGTGTGTGTGTGTGTGTGTGTGTGTGTGTGTGTGTGTGTGTGTGTGTGTGTGTGTGTGTGTGTGTGTGTGTGTGTGTGTGTGTGTGTGTACACACATTTATGTAGTGTACACACACACACACACACATTTATGTATGTATATACATACATACATACATACATGTGTGTGTGTGTGTACACACACACACACACAAATAAATAAATAATTAGAGAAGATGTTCATATATATATACACACACAAACACACACATATACATATACATATAGACATACACACACACACACATTTATGTATGTATATACATACATACATACATACATACGTGTGTGTGTGTACACACGCACACACACAAAAAAATAAAAAATAAAAAAAATAAAAAATTTAGAGAAGATGTTCACACACACACACACATGAACATCTTCTCTAATTATTTATTTATATACACTTATGCGTGTTGTCTACTCGTGTATTTCAGAACTGTAGATATAGGATGAGATCCTCTTGTAAATAAATTAGTAAAATTATATTCACCAATGTGTAATTGTTTAAGACATGTTTTTTTGAGAGTTACATAGATAATAAAAAAAGTAAGCACTACTTGTACAGGGAAAGTTTATGTATTTGTCTAGTAATAGAACAAAACTTCTATATGTGTACTTAGTTAAATGTTAGCATACGCTTTGGTTGAATATGAAATAAACCTATGAGTTTAATCAACATAGATAAAGTTATTCAACTTGGAAGAAAAATTATGAACATTTCATTACTAAATAATAGAGTATGAACATTTGTATAATGTTTAGTCAAAATAATAGACGTATAGTTTTTTGTGATTAAATAAAAATAAATTAAAGTTGTTTTAAGACTGGCTTAATGTTATTTATGAAGAAAAAGTGTATAAAAATTAGTTGCAATGAATGATGTTATTTTAGTTGTTTTTACGTAAAGAGTTACTTTTGTAATTTAGTGGTGTGTAGAAAAAATATATAATATACCTGGGGTATGAATAATACTTGTTTACATATTTTGATTCATTTCATATGTTTGATGGACTAAATATATGTATTATGATTATTTTTGTACTTAACATGTTTTATACTTGCTATAGGAAGTAAACTGATTAAACGTATTGGTTATGTTTATAAAAATAACTAGAATATCATATTGATGGTATTAAATAGGTGGTGAGAAGGAATTTACTATATTATTTAGCATCATAAATTCAAGATGAAGGTAATCCGATCAAGTGGTGTGTATAAATTTGACCGAGCCTAGTGATCATAAACTCTTTGAAAACTTTGGCCAAAGTAATTTTTAGTTGAACATTGTCATTTCATATGTATGATTTACATGTTTGTGTGATATCATGTTAGAACGTATTTTATTTATGGTATATAACATGTTTCAAATATATTACATCATAGGGGTACTATTATGTCTCTTTGGATTTCTGCATCATCACTATCTATCCATTCATGAAGTGAAGGCCATTCCCTAGTTGGGAAATTGTGTAGGGGATCAATTATCTATGGTTGGTGTGAAAAGGTGCTTAGATGATGCTCTTCTTCCTCACAATAGTAATTCATTGCAGACAACACTTGAGATTACCAAAGGATACTAGAGTTCATTGTAACTCATGCTCTATGGAACCTTGAATCTTATATTGTAATTAATATTGTGATATTATTCCTGATGGAAATTTAGTTATATATATGTATATGTACTTATACAGTAGTGGATTTTGAAATGAATCAACAATGTCTACAATAATGCAATTATTTTTTGGAAATATATACATTTATGTTATGTTTATTATAATGTACTGATCATTAGCATAATAAGTGTAACATGCCAAATTTGTCAGTTAACATTTTCAGCTTGGTTATGATAAAATCATTAATTATATTGTCGTGATGAATTCTAAAGTTTTTTTTGGTGGAATAATTTTTTATTTTTTTAAAAAAAAATTGTTCATTTTTCTAGTATATACTAGTGGGGATGTTACTTGTGGGATGAAAGTTAAGGCTTGAACTCTAGGACCTAATGAGTCCACTAAAAATTTTGTATCCTTTTGTTTCCCAAAAAGGAGAATGGTGTGAGCTAGAGTATCTCATGAGGGTCCTTCTAATGTCAATGATAATAACCCTGCATTTGATCCTAATCAATTTGCCACTGAGCAAGTAGCAAAGTTAAATCAGATTATGACATCCATGAATGAAACTAGGAACTAAATTTTATCCCTAAAATAGGAAGTTCATGGCCATGAAGAGGAAGTACACTAGGATGTACCTAAATAACATCCCACTGAGCAAGAAATGTCTCAATATGTGAGAGCATAGGTAGTTGTAGAATTGGTTAGAGCTATGAAAAAGATGAATCCACCCAATTTCAATGGAACCATTTTAGGTGACAAAGCTGAAGCATGGTTGACTAATATGGATCAGTATTTTAAGATTCAAAAACTAATTCAAAGTCATAAAAGTAGTTTGGAAAACTTACCAGTTGGTTGCAAAAATAGCTACATGTTGGGCCAATAAAAATTTGAAAATAAATCTCAACTCGACCACCACCACATGGCGTTAGTTTGTAGCATTGTTTATATCTCAGTGGCTTCTATAGTTATACTTTGATCAAAATCTTACATATTTATATAATATAAAATAAAGAGAACTATCAATGAATGACTATTGGGAACAGTTCACTAAACTTCTAATGTATGTACCTCAGTATTAGGTAGATGAGAGGTTCAGAATAAGGAATTTCATCATGGGATTAAAAACCCATATTGGTGGATAAGTAGAAATTCATGGACCATATACCATGTACTAGGTCTTTGAGAAGGTAGTCAATTAGGAACATATGTTGAAATCTCTTGCTCAAGTCAGGGACAAGTTTAAGAAAAACTTTGGAAGTTATAAACAAGCTTTTAAAAAGAAGAAATGGAAGCAAATGGGTGGAGACTCCAAGAGTTAGCTCAAAAATCAAAATTATAGATTCAATAATGGTTCAGGTAACAAGAAACTATGTAATGGTTTTGAAGGCAATTCTAAGGAAAACCAAGAATCTGATAGGAAAGGACCACCTGGAGGTTGTTTCATTTGTGGAGGTGACCATTTTTCTCATGACTAAACCTAGGATAAGATAAAGAAGAGAGGTTCAACTCCTCAATAGGAAAATTTTTAGCAATGCATTTATGTGGCAGTTGATAATCAACAAGCCAAATTCCAAGCTTCACCCATAGAACTATCAGGTATTTTGGTTGAATATCTAGTTTTGATTTTGATAGATACAAGGGATACAAAATGTTTTATAGCTCTTAGAATACTTAATAAGTTATCTAGACAAGTTAGAGTAATGGTAAATACATGGTTAGTAAATATGGGAATGAGTCCAAGGTCAAAGTTGACAAGTGTTTAGTTAAAGGTGAGATTAGATTTATTGAATTCATAATAGTAGTGGATCTTTATGTAGTATTGCTAGGGTCATATGATGTGATCCTAGGATTCAATTATCTTATGAATCATAAATCCAAGGTTGAATACTACTACAGTAAAGTTGAGTGTTAGGATGATTTCAAAAATTAAACACAAATTCAGGGATAGAGAAGAGAGTTGAGGCTTAGGTATATATCTACAATGCAACTCAAGAAGGCTCAAGGAAAATAGTGCCAAGCCCATTTATCTTCAAGATAAATGAAATAGATGAATCTAAGAAACTATCTCTTAAAGATTATCCTTTCCTTAGGAATTTCCATGATGTTTTTCAGACGAATTACCTAGATTGCCTCCTAAACATGAGTTTGATTTCTCAATAGATATTATAACTAGATTAGAACCTTAGTCTAAGGCACCGTATAAAATGATAACTACCAAATTAGTTGAATTGAAAGCTCAACTTTAGGATTCATCATCAAAAGGGTTGATTAGAACAAATGTGTCATCATGGGGTGTACTATTTGTCTTCATCAAGAATAAGTATGGTACTCTTTGCTTTTGCATTGATTATAGAATGTTGAATAAGGTGACTATCAAAAATAGGTATCCACTACCTCATATAGATGATTTTTTTGATCAAATGCGAGAGGTAATGGTGTTTTCTAAGATTGATGTTAGAGTAGGATACCATCAACTAAGGATAAGTGATCATGATATTCTAAAAATAACATTTATAACTCGATATGGGCACTATGACTTAATAATGTTACCATTTGGGTTGAAAAATGCTCCTACAACATTCATGAATATTATGAATAATGTGTTCAGAGATTATCTAGATCACTTCATTATAATCTTTCTTGATGAAATTCTTATATATTATAAGGATGAAGAAGAGAATATTCAACACCTAGAACTCATTTTGTAGTGGTGGAAAAATCATAAGTTGTATGACAAGTTGCCTAAGTACACATTTTTCTAGTAAAAAGTGTAATATCTAGGACATATTATCTCTGTAGATAGTATTTCAGCAAATCTGATAAAAATAAGAGCTATTATGGAATGGCTAGCACCAAATAATGTGCATAAGGTAAGTAGTTTCATTGGATTAGTGGGATATTATTAGAAATTTATTCTAATTATTTCTAAGATAGCTAATTTGATTACCTCTATATAACATAAGATCCAAAGTTTTATTTGGTCAAATAAGTGTGAAGTAGCTTTTTAGTAATTGAAAATGAGGCTTACTTTAGCACCAATACTAAGATTTTTTGATCCTAATGGTCAAGTTTTAATGATCATAGATGTGTCTAGGGATGGACATGGAGGATTTTTATATAGGATGGTGTAGTGGTATCCTATGAATCAATGAAACTAAAGCCTTATGAGGTAAACTATGCCCATCATGACCTAGAACTTGTAACATTTATGCATGATTTGTAATTTTGGAGGCATTATTTATTAGAAAAATTATTTGAGCTCAAGACTGATAAATTGGGACTCAAGGACATCTTCACCCAATTGAATCTGAATGGTTGTAAAAGGTGCTAATTTGAGTTCTTGTCTGATCATGATTTCAATATCAACTATATCAATAGCAAGGAAATTAGAGCCACTAATGTCATAAGTCATGGGAGGTATATAGCAATCATGGATACTATAAGGATTAATTTTAGGGATCAAGTGATAAAATTCTCTCTAAGAGATGGATACTATGATTAGGTTAAGAAAGCATTATTTGAGAATGCATAAAATACTAAGTATAAATTATTAAGATTAGAGAATGATGGTATTTTATAATACAATAGAAGGATATATGTACCAAATAGGGAGAATTTAAGGAGCATGGTACTAAAAGAACTTCATAATGCCCCACATTTAGGACATCTAGGAGTAACCAAGCTCATGACAGAGATTAGACCACTTTATTTATATAAGAGAATCAAGAAAGATACAATGGACTTTGTGTCTTATTTTCTTGAATGTCAAGGTGTAAAATTTGAACATGTGCATATGGCTAGATTGTTGTATCCACATGACATACCAGAATGGAAGTGGAAGGTGATTATTATGGACTTTGTCCAAGGTTTACCATTGTCATAGAACATGCATGACATGATCTTGGTATTAGTTGACAAACTAACCAAGGTAGATCATTTTATACCTGGTAATTTGATAGATGATGGACCCACTCTTACAAAGAGATTCATAAAGATAGTGTATTAGTTTCATGGATTTTTAGAGAAGATCATTTGAATAATGATATAAAGATGAATTCTAGGTTTTGGTTAACTTTGAATAGTTTTGGGTATGTAATTAAATTTTAGCACTGCATATCACCTAGATACTGATGGTCAGATTAAGCGAGTTAATCAGGTATTAGAGGATATCCTTCATTTATATTGCATGGATCAAAAATATAAGTTGGGGGAATACCTTATATTGGTTGATTTTTTTTATAATAACTCATACCAATCAACTTTGAATATGACACCATTTGAATCATTGTATGGAAGAATGTGGAGGAACCAATCGATTGGGATAGGTTGGAAGATAGGGTAGTCTTTGGGCCCGAGATGCTTTCAAAAATATAATATCAAGTCAAAATAATCAGGCAAAGGTTGGTCAAGGCCAATTATAGATAGAAGAGTTATGCTGATTTGAAAAGAATAACTAGGCAATTATTAGTAGGTGATAAAATGTTTTTGTGGGTTAAGATATAGAAGAGCTCTATTAAATTCAGGAAGTTAGCAAAAATTTAACCAATATATATGGGACCCTTCGAGGTTTTGAAAGTGGTCAATAATGTAGAGTATAGGCTTGTCTTTCCACTAACCATAAATATTTTAAATAATATCTTCTATGTATCTTATCTTAAAAAGCATATAGTTGATTCTTTGCACATGTTTGATTGGAATGCTTTATAGATTCTTGATCCTAGGGTGATCATGGTAGAACCAATAAGAGTAATTGACACTCGTAAACTTCATTTGTGTAATAGAGAAGTGTCACAGTACAAAGTCTTATGGGACCAATAATTTGAAGATTGTGCTACTTGGGAGGACTATGATGAGTTCTACATATTATTTTCATATTTGTTTGTTTAATTTGATGCTTTATACTATGTCAATTTTTTGCTAGTTAATATTTTTTATTTAAAATTAATGTTTGAATAAGTGTCATCGAGGTGATGACCAGTTTTAGAGGAAGGATGTCACATCCCAATTTATTAATTAGCTAATTTATCTAATTTTCTATGGACTATTATGGTTGTTAAATTGATTAATTACTATTTAATTAAGTTTTAAGTCATATACTGTTATGGGACATTTGGATGTTGATTTGATTACATGATTGAATTTCTAAGAGTTAGTTGTATTTGTATATTTTATTACATTATGATTGTGGTGATTAGTTATTATAAAAATATTTTATTATATATATATATATATATATATATATATATATATATATATATATATATATATATATATTGATGTTATGGATTAACTAGCTTTTTGTCATGAGTTGGATGCAGGAGAGATTCATCTCTCAGAGCATGACAAAGGGAGAGTATCATTAGAGAGGATGGCTTAGATGGAGGTGTTGGGAGATGATAGAGGAATATCTACAACCCATGCACACATCACATTACATAACACTTATAATATGCATTGTTTGAATTGTTTGCTTTAGTATGTCTTTGATGTTATATGCATTTAGATAATTAATTATGTGTGTTAGTTGTGATTTAGTTCAGTTCAATGCTTATGTGGAGTTAATCTTATGTGATTGCATTGTGACTATTATTTTTAGGTTAAGTATATAATGTTGTTGTATGATTGTGTCATGTTATTGAATTAATGATTTTTAATGTTTTACGAGAAAATAAATTTGCATGAATAATATCTATTTACTACAGTCTATAGTATAACTAGAATATCTTAAAGCATTAGTTTTTTACTATGATATTCAAGAAATACCATTGTTTCGACTTAGAGATTTTGTGTATACAAGGTTAGTTACATACATTTGAAAAAGTCAATATAGAGGTAATGGAAAATAGTGATGTTATTATAATGTCATTGTGTTTTATGTTAGTTTAATGGTTGTTTGATTCATTATTAAAATCAAAAGCTTATTATAGAATTTAAATAAGTCAAAGTATTATAATAAGAAACTAATCCTATTAGAAAGGATTAATATAATTAATGATGGTCTTTATACTTGTCTACATATCATAAATCAATATCTTAGTGATGTTAAAAACCTTAGCCAAAGGTAATAATTATTAAATTAGGACATATGCAGGCAATCCCGTAGTAGAAGATC
This sequence comes from Torreya grandis, assembly GCA_037957365.1. Classification (NCBI taxonomy): domain Eukaryota; kingdom Viridiplantae; phylum Streptophyta; class Pinopsida; order Cupressales; family Taxaceae; genus Torreya; species Torreya grandis. The sequence goes on from JARHVA010004296.1 coordinate 213,552, forward strand.
GAGTGCATTGATAAAAGTTAGTGTGCTTATTATTGTTAAATTTATTACAGGAATTGCCATGCTTTAAAGGCTTGTGGAAGTTAATGTTAGTTGAACTTAAGTGAAAATTTATATATATCATTTCTTAGTCAATAGGAAGGTTCAAAATTAGAACCTTGTACTTAGCATTAATTTATGTAGCCGATTTCCATGCAAGGATATCATTATACAGAAGTGGGGCAAAATATTTTAGGGTGAACTTTACTCAATTTTGGGATTTTAATTTCCAATTTAAATTAATTTAAAGTATTTTTATCTTAGAATTAGAAAAATATGCATGGGAAAAGTGCAAAAATGCAAAAATTAAAATGGTGTGCTTTGAAAAAAAGATTGGTGACATAGGAGGATAATAAGACGAGGAAGTGGAGAGAAATAAAAGAGAGCGGGACACAAGTAGAAGATTTGTATAGGGAATATGACATAGGATGACCTAGAAGGTCATGATTTTTGGCCTTTATCAGGGAAGTTTTCTCTATATTCATAATAATATATATAGAAGGATTTGGTATGTAAAATTACCAAATTTTTTAAACTGATTGAATGGATGCACAACCATATAGATGAATAGATATATTTATACCAAAACTCTAATATTAGAAATTAAGTCCATGAAATATACAAATAGTCTACCTTAATTATTTAGGAATTAAATTTTTTGTGTTAGGCACTTTTATAAAGCCACAACAAAGGTAATTGTTTGGTAAGACTTTGTTAGTTGACGAAAACTTTGAATAATTTATAGGAACACTATATTAAGTTGACATGCAAAAATATTATACAATAGGATATATATACACAGGTGGATAAAATGCATAGTGTATATGTGTAAATGAATTGCATAGGAAATAGGATTCAATGTAGATGATTTAGCAGTAGATAGAATTATGTGAAAGTGTTTTGGTTAATAAATTGAATTATGTGTAATCAAATTGTGTAGTTAAACCTCCCAATGTAAAGTTTGAATAGAAATTAGAGAATAGTTGCAGAAAATTAGAATTCTTAAAATCATTATTGTGAACCTTTTTATGTTGCAAACTAGTTTAATTATTTAAGCATAGAGTTGGGTAATAAAATCATATACTAGGATGAGTAAAACATAGGCTAAATTTTAGAGGTTGACTGACACTCAATTTTATATAAATAGTGAATTATAAATCTTTCTTACAACTGAAATAAGGAAATAGAGGATGAGCATAACACCTAAGGGGTAATGCAATAGGTGATAGAGGGAATTAGATAATTTATTATATATATATACATATATATATATATATATACATATATATATATATATATACATATATATATATATATATACATATATATATATATATATATACATATATATATATATATATACATATATATATATATATATATATATATACATATATATATACATATATATATATATATATATACATATATATATATATATATATATATACATATACATATACATATATATACATATATACATATACATATACATATATATACATATATACATATACATATACATATATACATATATATACATATATATACATACATATATATATATATATATATATATATATATATATATATATATATATATATACACATAAACATATATATATATACATATATATACATATACATATATATATACATATAATTATTAATTTATATACACTTTTGTGCATTGTCTACTTGTGTATTTCATATATATATATATATATACATATATATATGTATACATATACATATATATACATATATGTATACATACATATATGTATACATATATATATGTATATATATATATATATATATATATGTGTATATATATATATGTGTATATATATATATATATATGTATATGTATGTATATGTATATGTATGTATATGTATGTATATGTATATGTATGTATATATATATATATATATATATATATATATATATATATATATATATATATATATATATATATATATATATATATATATATATATATATATATATATATATATATATGAAATACACAAGTAGACAATGCACAAAAGTGTATATAAATAAATAATTAGAGAATATGTTATATATATATATATATATATATATATATATATATTCTCTAATTATTTACTTATATACACTTCTATGCATTGTCTACTTGTGTATTTCATAACTATAGATATAGGGTGAGATCCTCTTGTAAATAAATTTGTAAAATTATATTCACCAATCTTTAGTTGTTTAAGACATTCATTATTGAGATTTATGCAAATAATAAAAAAAGTAAACACTATTCGTAGAGGGCAAGTTTACATATTTGTTTGGTAATAGATCAAAACTTATATATGTGTACTTAGTTAATTATTAGCATACATTTAGGTTGAATATGAAATAAATCTATGAGTTTAATCAGCATAGATAAATTTATTCAACCTGCAAGAAAAGTATATGAATATTTCATTACTAAAAAATAGAGTATGAATATTTGTATAATGTTTAGTCAAAACAACAGATGGATGATTTTGAGTGATTGAAGAAAAATAATTTAAAGTTGTTTTATGATTGTCTTAATACTATTTGTGAATAAAAACAAAGAAAAATTAGCTGAAATGAATGATGTTGTTTTAGTTGTTTTTACGTAAAGAGTTACTTTTGTAATTTAGTGGTGTGTAGAAAAAATATATAATATACCTGGGGTATGAATAATACTTGTTTATGTATTTTAATTCTTATGTAATAAACAATATGATTAATATTCATTGAATATGTTTGACATACTAAACATATGTATTATGATTATTTTTATACATAGCATGTTTTACACCTACTATACGAAGTAAATTGATTGAATTTATTTATTATGTCTATAAAATAACTAAAATATCATATTAATGGTATTAAATAATTGGTTAGAAGGACTTCACTAGCTTATTTAGCATCATAAATACAAGATGAAGGTAGTTTGATCAAGTGGTGTGTATGAATGTGATCGATCCTAGTGATCATAGACTATTTAAAAACTTTGGCCAAAGTAATGTTTAGTTAAACATCATCATTTCATATATATGATTTACATGTTTGTGTGATACCATGTTAGAACATATTTTATTTATGGTACACAACATATTTTAGAAATCTTACAACACATAGGTAATAACTTGTCTCTCTAGATTCCCACACCTTCACTATCTACCCATTTGTGAGGGGAGGGCCATTTTGTAGTTGGGGGATTGTGTGGGGGATCGATGGTCCATGGTATGTGTAGAAAAGTTCTCAGATGATGATCTCCCTCCCCACAATAGTACTTGATTAGAGACAACACTTGAGATTACCAAAGGATATTATAACTAATGGAAATGTAATTATATATATATATATATGTGTGTGTGTGTGTGTGTGTGTGTGTGTGTGTGTGTGTGTGTGTGTGTGTGTGTGTGTGTGTGTGTGTGTGTGTGTGTGTGTGTGTGTGTGTGTGTGTGTGTGTATCTGTACTTATACACAAGTGGTTGTTGAAATGGATCAATGGTTTCTTAAATAATGTAATTACTTTTTGGAAATATATACAATTATGTTTTGTTATGGATAGATTCTCGTGATGAATTCTAAAGTTATTTTCCATGTAATCAATTGTTTTTTTTTAAATAATTCATTTTTCTAGTAAATCCTAGTGTGGATGTTACACATGAATACCAATGAAATTCATGTGTGATATAATAATAATATTTTATTTACCAATCATGAGATAAATAGTATATGATGATTATGTAAACTAGATATCTATTCATGCTTAGACCTGATTTTTGAGTTTTAGAATATTTTTAATGTTTTTGCATTTTTGGGATATTTCATTTTTTAATACTTTTTTGACTTTGGTAAACTAGAGCCAAATAAAATACTAATAACCATGGGTTTGAAAGTACAAAATGCTGGACAAATATGAAAAATGCATGACATGTGTCAATGTGTAGTATGCTCTAGAAATTATGGCATGGCCATGGGTGAGAAATATTCTCCCATTGTATATGTGAATGTAACTGAAAACATTTAGTAAAAATAGATATGAAAATGAAATATTTTACATCCTCATATTATCAAATATACATCTGTCTAAGTGTGTAACATGCATGAGAAATATAACACAAGAAAATAAAGATTTTGCATGTATAAGTATTATTTTACATACTAGAATTGAGTGAAATATCAATAAATTATAGCTATTACAGCTTTGTATTCATATATTTTGATTATGTGTCAAAAAAAGATACAAGATATGATCAACCAACTTAGGACAATAATAGAATTTATTCCTATCCATTACTGGTCAATAGTATCCTTGTTAGAAAATGTAATTTTATCATTACATAAAATGAAAAGAGTAAGGTACATAGAATAATATGGTATAATGAATTTGTGTGCTAGATTGTTTTGATCTGTAATCTTAAAAGGAAGAATCAAGTGGAAATAAATCATTAAGATGTAATGGATTAGAGTAATTTGATCAAATTGATCACATGTGAAAGAAGTATAAGAATAACATGATGAGAAAATCAATATATTATCTACATTAAATTGTGCTAAAGCAAGACATAAATCTTATCAAGGGAATGCCTTTTTATAGGTCTTATATGATAACTAGTATCATACCAATCTTATGTATAGTTTGAATCATAATCATCAATGTACTCAATGTCATTACATAGATAACTAATTTATTAGGTTGTTATTAAAATTGTGATATGCTACTCTAATCATATTTTATATCTTTATATAAAAAATGAACTACACAATAATTTAGAACTAGTTTATTGGATTTTTGTGGTTCTTTAGTATATTCATCATTATGAGGATATTTTATTTCATTATGAGTTAGAGATGAATCATGTATCATTGGTTGAATACAAGGAAGACAACTAATTTTTTATTTAAATTATTTACTTAAATAAGTAACCATGGCTTTGGCATTATCTTGGTCTTTATGCATGAATTAGATATAGTACCTGAATCCTTAGAAACCATAATTTTACCATTATTATTTTTAGGAACATATAATTGTTGAACTTTGGTCATGACAAAACTTCTCAAAAAGGTTATTCTTTCTTATCTTGAGTTTGTTCTTGTAATTCTCATTTGGTGATTGGTCATTTAGAATTCTCTCTATATAACTTGTGAAAGCTTTCTTGTTCTGAATTTTCCTTTTATTCTACCTGCACTTGTTCTTTATGAAATGCATTCATAATGTTAATGGGTGTCTTGATATATTTATCTATTTTAGGATCACCACTATCAATGATACTTTTTATTTTGTCCTTCAAATAAAAAAAAACTATTTGTATGATGTCCATATATTATAATATTTTCACAGTAGTATTTTGATCTTCATAAAGGATGTATATGTGGTAATGCAATTAAATTGTATCCAAGCATTTCTCTTAGAATCTTAATTAAACTCTTATTATCATTTTATACAATTTTTGAATCAATAGTTATAAATGTATGTTTATTATGAACCAATCATTTAGAGTATATCTTTTAAGGCACAAAATAAGTGGATGGAGATGCATATATATGATTACCATTGATATGGTCTATATTTTTTTTGTATGTGATCCTATGTTACAGTGATGTGAATATTAGCTATAAATATCTATTTGTATTTTTCAACTCTTATGAACTTTCTCATAATGATCATTTTATCATTAGGCTTAAAAATCACAATCCATAGGTACTCCTAATCAAACATGCATAAAAATAACATAAATAGGATGTGTGGGAAGTGGATGGAGTTGAGGAATGGCATAAAAAAATGGAGGTTGTAAATTAGGCCTTAAATTATCTTGAGTATATGATTTATATTATTCCCCATTTCTTACTTCACCATCAAATATAAACATATTATTTTAAAATTTAATATCCAGTAATAGAAAGCTAAAATGTAAATATAGATACTAAATCTGAATAATTATATCATCTTGATCTTGTACATTTAAAAATTATAAATCAGGGTTCTACCCTTTTATTATATACCTCCCCACTATTGAAAGGCTCACATTAACCATCTCACTTTGCATAAATTCTTATCTCTTAGTCTGATCCATATCATTCTGATAACCCATTGTCTCTTTAACTACATCAAAAGCTTAAAACTTGATAAAAATCTTCCATTATTAGTTTTATATCCATACTTATTTTATATCCCTGGACACTTTCGACCATGGATAAGTGAAAAAATTTGGGGGATAAAAAGGGGTCTACCCATGGACATGATTTTCTTAAAATTTCAAAAATCTAAACTTCTGTAGATAATTTGAGATATCTACACTCCAAATTTGAATATGGTGTAAGAATATAAAATGTAGCATTTCGATTCTATTTTTTAGAGTATTATTTATTTTAATGTATAACTAGGTTAAACATCTAAAATTTAAAGAGGAACTCTTTATTTTAAGAAAATAGAGTAGATAGAGAGTTGTACAATGCACCATTTTTGAGTAGTGTTTAATATTTTTTGAAACACTTTAGTTAAAATTTAGATAAGATCTAGCTTGTGAGCTATATTTTTTTAGTTTTTTTCAATGAATACTTTATTTTAATGAATTTTTCAAGTAAATAGATCCTAAAAATTGACAAAAAATGGATAGCCACCTATATGGCATGACTAACTACCTTAAAAAAATGCTAATCAATTTTTTTAATTTTGTGTAGAATCAAGGCTAGTTTGTGACCATATAACTTGTTTTACAATCAGATCAACAGAAGATAAATTACATGAACATGTATATGCATGTATGTTTGTAGCATGTAGTGTCCTAAAAAAGGTACAGTTAGAAATTAACATAGTTTGAAACCTTAAATTAGTCCAAAAATTATAAAAATCATATTTTTGAAAAGAGGAGAGTGTGCTCATCATTATAGTATTAAGTTTTTGAATTTTTACCATTGAAATTTATAATGTATTTGGTGATCAAAGTTTAATTTTATCATTTTTATCATAACTTTTGGACTTGAATATAGATTGATTGGTCCAAGCCTTTGGCTCGAGAATCAAATCCATTCTCAAGATAAAAGTCATGGTACTTTGAATTAAAATTCAAATAACATGATCACATCATAATGTATAACATGATCATGTTAATAGATAACACAATCATAGTATTATAAAATTAATAACATGATCATGTTACTATTGTTTTGTACATTAAATAATTTGAACATGTAGATGGAATCAAATGTTGGTTAATAGATAATGTGATCACGTTATTATAAAAGCATTAACATGATCATGTTCCTATTATTTTGCACATAAAAAAATGTGGACATTGATGAGCCCTATAATTTTCATGTTTTTGTACTCATCTGTGATGCTCACCCTTCTTGTCTATCATGATTCTAAATTACTTTCCCCTAAGTTTTTATCCTCAAATAACCATATTTTGCAAATAACATCATGTTCTCATAATATTTGAATAGTTATAACTTTGTCTTGGAATCAAGTATATTATATATATCTTTTACTTTAGGATGATTAAATATATATAATGTGTTTTAAAGATGTTTTAAAGCAATAGGTATATATCACGAACCATCCTATAGCAAAGGGATATCACCATGAGAACATATCCTATAGTCACTATATGACTAAAGTTACGGAAAAACATAATTTGATTGCTAATTGAACCATATCATAGAAACTATAACAAATTTTATGGATCATAATAAATATTTGGTTGAAGATTCGAACAACTTTATTTGTCCTAAAGCAATATTGCAAGATTCACATGAACAACAAATTTAGTAGAAGGAACTAATTTTTGTTATCCTATAGCCAAATGTTTTTTAGTTTGGAATGTATGTTGTTTAATAAAAAACAATCTCACTTGTTGTATATATAGGTAACAACAAGGTTGAGAGAGATTAGGTATCAATTAGACAAATATAGCAGAAGCACCTTTTGTAAGATAGTTGTTATTATATTTTCCTTGTAGCATTTCTTTGCTGTATTTTGATTAATATGAACAATCATTTCTGAGTCCATTTCATTATTATAAGAGGATGGATTGAAGCTAGTTTTAGAAGGAGGAAGGTCCCCCTTTGGAAGTCTTGTAGAAAAAAATTGATCCATTAATTAGCTAAGCATGTTATTTAGTTCAATTATATGTTTGTGTTTCTTTGAATTATGTGATTTCTAGTTTTGCATAGAACTATTTTAAGGAAGATTTCAAATATAAAATAGTGTAATAATTTAATTTATAGTATTATATGATTATTAAATTCCAACATCTCATTTCTTACATGATTTTTATCATCTTAGATTACCATCAACAGAAGATCAAATTAGAAGATTGAGTGTGCACATATAGTGACATCATCCTATCAAGTTTACATCCTCAGGTTGACATTTAAATGAAAGTAGAAGATACATGTATATGGTAACTCTCCTTGTTCATTTAGATCAAGATAAGTCTATTTGATTGTGAATTTACTGCTATTCATTTTTGGCACCATTATTAGGGAAGGGTGTCACACACTTATAATCTTCAATCCTGATAGTGATTATTTCTAGATGTTTATTATTTTTCTAATTTTTAGAGCTTGCTATTTTATAGATTAAATATTTTCCATTTTTATATTTTAAATTTTCCTTTTTTCAAGTATAATAGTGGAAAATTTCAAAAACCTCCATATTACTAACCCTATGAAGGTAGAGTGGGCAAAAACTTGAGAGAGAGAGAGAGAGAGAGAGAGAGAGAGAGAGAGAGAGAGAGAGAGAGAGAGAGAGAGAGAGAGAGAGAGAGAGAGAGAGAGAGAGAGAGAGAGAGAGAGAGAGGTTAACATACATGTAAATAGAAGGGGACTATATAGGAAGATTTTTTCTTGAATCATCAACCATTATTTCAAGATCATAAATTTATCTTACAAAAGTTGAGGAACATGAAGAAATTCCTGAAGATTACTCACAATTGTTAATAGAAGAGGTAGAAAAGGAGTATTTTTTGGCTAGGTTGGTAGCACAAGTTGAAGACATTGAAGAGGTTCATACCCATGGAAGAGACCCATATGTACCACCCTTAAGAATCCCCACCTTATCACCTCATACTCAAGAATCTTAAGTTTAATTCCCTTCATCACCCAACTTTGTTGCTAAAGAGGCATTCAAGGTTATTCTTACTCCTAGAAGGAATACTAAAGCAATAAAATCTTCTGATTTAGAAAGAATATTTGCTGAGACACAAGCTAAATATTTTGGAACCTCTACATCATCCCCATTATATAAAAATACATATATACCTAAGAAAAAAGATAAAGTCTCCATCTTCTACACTCTAGGAAATAGAAGAATTGATAGGAATTTTGAGAAGTGGGTGGCAACAACTTCCAATATATCAATAAAAAGAGTATTCATAGAGGATATTTAGGAAGAAAACACTGCTAATGATTCCACTACCTTTAAATTTCCTATCCTTACTCCTAAATAAAATGTACCTATGAATAATATTCCTCATTCTTCCCTCCCTAATTTTAGGGGAAAAACATCTGGGGATCCAGACACATTTATTTTTGAGTTTGACATCATATGCCATATCTATTATTATAATGAAGACACTCATAAAATCAAGTTATTTACAACAACACTTAAATATGAAACACTTAGATGGTTCATGGGACTCTGAAAGGATGCCATTTCTACTAGGGAAGAATGAAGGAGAGGTTTCTCATGAAATACCAAGACTATTGTAGAGGCAGGAACTACAAGAGAGATGACCTATTTAGAATGCCACAAGCTGATGATGAATAATTGGAGGAATATATGAAAAGATTTTTATTTAGCTTACAAAATTCCAAATAGACTATAATATAGAAATAATATATCAAGATGATATTCCTGAAAGAAATTAGAGATCATTATCTAGAGTCACTAGACTTGATGTTTGGTGGTGATCTTTCTACACTATCCTTTAATGAATTAATGGTTCTATAGACATATTACTCTAGATCAACCATGAACAAAAGTAGGGACAAAACCCTTTTTACATCTATATTAGGACTATAGGTGAAGTCATTAACTTGTCGTAGGAGATGAACTAGGACATTATTATCCACCCAACTACTCAACTTGATACATTACATACATGGAGGAAGCATGAAAAAACTAAAACAACCTTATCCACCTATTCACTTGAATTCATAAAAAATAAGGTGGAATGCACATGCCATTTTATGAAAGCCTGGGTAGCCAACATAACTAGGGAGAATATTGAAATAGTGGAGGTACATACCATAGGAGAAGATTGGAATCAAGTGTTTTATGTGGCTCAATAGAAATCATGGGTGCAAAGATCAAGTATGCCATCAAACTCTATGTTTGTAAATTCTCAATTCCCAAATAATCCTCAATATGGTATGTTTCTTGGATGAATATGCCTAACAAAAATTACCCCCAGATAAATTAGTAACTACCCCAAAATCAATTATGGATGTAACATAATGGACAATAACCTCACCCTAGGTGGTTTCAAAACTAGCAAAAGATATTTTGCTTTAATCCATGGAAATAATAATGGAGAGGTAATCAAGGGTTTCTTAAAAAAACCAACAACTGCAATAGTAGGCCTTAATTCCAAGCACTCAACAACCTACTAGAACCACTCAATTACCCATCCACCTTATCCGTAGCTCTGCTAATAAGTTGGTTCAACCAACATAATCAATTGAAATAATGCAATATCCAACATACACCTTGGATATCAAGAAAGTCTAACTTTGCTCAGGATGCATTCTTCCACAAACCACCTCACCCATAATCAATTTTTTTTTGAACCTAATCCACTCCATACTAATCCATAACCACCTATGGCCAATCCTAAGCCAAGTCCAATAGAAAACAAAAGAGAATTTGACAATCCTCCTTTTCTAGAGAGATTGAACATATCACATCCTAAACTAGAACTCAAATTCAATATATTAGGAAAACTAAAGAACATGTGCATAAAAAGTCCACTCTTTTAATAAATAGAAGATGTTCCTATCTATAATAAGGTTGTTCGAGATTTATGTTTGAAAAACTTAGGAGGAAAGAAAAAGGATCCTAAAATAGACCAAGTTATTAGCCAACTAATGGATATTATGTTGGGAAACATAGTTCTCCCAAAATATTCTAATCCTAGAAGTCCTATAGTCAATGTTAGTATCCATGTCCAACATATCTTCAATACTTTATTTAACTTGGGTGAAACCATCAATGTAATGACCATGGAGACCATGTAACAACTGAAACTTATAAGTCTCTATCCAACATCCACTATCCTACAAATGGTTGATAGGTCAACTATTAAGCCTAAAAGGATTGTTGAAGACCTAGTTATCACTATGGATTCCTATCAATATCCAATAGACTTTATTGTCCTATATACAAAACATAACTTGGGAGGTTATCCTCTCATCTTTGGTCACCCATGGTTGGCTATCGTTGATGCTTTTATTGGTTGTAAGTTGGAAAAATTGTTAATTTCCAATGAAAATGACACCAAGAAATTAGTTTTTTATCTACTAGCCTAGCCTTCCCATAAGGATGGCCCAATGCCTTGGATTGATGACTTTAAGGAAGACATCTCCTTGAAAACTTTGTGCACAATTGACCAGATTACAACTTTGTAGGCCCAAGAAGAAGACATTATTCCTACTAGTATCCTAAAAAAAATCTATCAACAAGATCTTGTAGCCATAAACATGTTAGAATGTACATCATGCCCACTTCAAAATACTTTTCCTAAAAAATACCTTACTTAAACTGTAAGAGACATTTGTACATTCCATTAGTTGCTTCCCCATAAATGTAGTTACGCTCTTTTAATTACCAATATAGAAACCATGATCTCTTTAACAAAGTAAGTGGACATTTTGCCGAATAAACCTCTCAACATCAACACTTATTTAACACTCCAACAAGAAATATAGTTACTCACAATGCTGAGAAAGTACACAAAAACATTATCCTAGGATGACAATGACATGAGAGGAATACCCTTAGATTTATGCACATATCATATCTATTTAAAATGAGAATGCAAACCGATTAACCAACCCCAACGATGAATGAATCCTCTACAGTTAAAGACATTATCAAAACAGAGTTGCCAAAACTCTTGGATGAAGGATTTGTTTATCCCATTTCGGATAGCTAGTGGAGATCTCCCATGGTTATTATTTTTTAAGAAAGGGGGCAAATGAAGTATTTATGTTGGCTACCAAGAATTGAATTCTACTACTAAGAAGGATCACTTTCCCCTTTCATTTATTGATCAAGTATTGGATACATTAATAGGGAAAAAGTATTTTTCCTTCTTATATGGCTATAGTGGTTATAATAAGATATGAATATCTCCACAAGACAAAGACAAAACCATTTTTACTTTCCCTTGGGGAACCTATGCCTATGTCATCTTACTTTTTGGTGTTTGCAATGCCCCAACTACTTTTCAAAGGGTTGTTTTAAGCATATTTTCTAATCTCTCCCATGACTATGTTTAAATCTACATGGATGATTTCACTATCAATGGGCATAAATTTGAAGAAACTCTTACCAACCTAGAGAAATTTCTTCAATACTACCAATTATCTTTGAGCAATTAAAAGTGTTATATGATTATGAATAAAGGGATTGTGTTGGGGCATCACATCTCCCTTTTTGAGATTCAAGTTGACCTAACAAAGATAAGTATCATTAAGGATATACCCACACCAAAGAAGTAGAAAGATGTTAGAAATTTTTTAGGACATGCTGGTTATTATAGATGATTCATCAAGGACTTTTGTAAAATTTATACCCCATTATTTAGATTGATTACTAAGGATGTTGAATTTAATTGGACTAATGATTTGTTAGGTTGTGGAGCTAAAAGCTTCACTGATGCAAATGGAGGAGGTTGCTGAGTTATAGAGCAACTGATGTTGGTCTGATCAACCGACATTAGTCATATCCAGTTACAAAGCAATTGACATTGGTTAGTAGTTAGCCAGCATCGATCAGATAGGAACCGACATTGGTCATCTCTAGATAGACAGGGACCGATGTCGGTTATTTGTGTGTTCCAAAACTGGTCTAATTTTAGACGGACAGTTTGTTTGCATGTAAAGACTAATTTTAGTCTTGAGTCTACGTTTCTAATTATTGTAATTGGGAAGTCTAACTATTGTTTGTATGGGATCTATTTAATAGACCCATGGGACTGTATTTTAATTAAGGACAAGGAAGAGATCCTTCCAATTGTAAGATCAATTGATTTGCAGGTAGCAAGATCAGGGAGATCTACATGGTAAGTAAGATCAGTTGATTTGCAGGTGTGAAAGATCAAGGGAGATCTACTTGGAGTACTTTGAGTACTTGGTGGATTGGAAGTAGGCAATAGTGGTTGAGTTGATTGTCACTTACTGGTGGAGGGAACAACTCAGTTATTGAGTTGTGGTTGTAATTGGTTTAGAGAAAGAACTCTTGAGGGAGAGTTACTATATGCCCAAGAGGTGTGGGAAGAGTGTAATTTCTTCATTGTATTTCATTATGGAAGAGTTTTAATACAAGATTGTATTGTCTCTCATATTCTGTGCTGTTTTTGAATTCTAGTTACATATTACTTCTGGTTAAATTCCATGTTTAGTTGCTTATACAAAGGTAATAAATTGTGCTCTTAATCCTAACAAGTGGTATCAGAGCCTGGTTCGGAGAAGGTTAGTGTTTGTTGATTACAGGTCACTCACAGGGGTTTTCTATTTGAGTGGGAGTAAAGCAATGGCAGAAGAAAGTAAGCTAAGAATGGAGAAATTCAATGGAAAAAATTATCAATTATGGAGGATGCAGATAGAATATTATCTATATCAGAAAGATATGTACTTACCGTTGGGTGGGGTTGCATGCAAGCCCACAGATATGAAAGATGAAGAATGGAATGTTCTTGATCAAAAGGCTCTGGGATCTATAAGGTTGAGCCTGGCATCGTCTGTGATTTCTAACTTATCACAACCAAAGAAAATGATAGAGTTAATGGAATCTTTGGCAAATTTATATGAAAAACCCTTAGCTTCGAATAAGGTATTTCTTATGAAGCAATTATTTAATTTACAAATGCAGGAAGGTGGATCGGTACATAGTCATCTTAGTGATTTCCATGGATTAGTAAATCAATTAATTTCAGTCAATATAGCTTTTTATGATGAAATTAAGGCTCTCTTAATCTTATGCTCTTTACCTGAAAGTTGGGATAGTTTGGTAATGGCAGTTAGTAATACTGCGTCTGCTCTAAATATCTTGAAAGGTGATGATGTTGTTAGTGTAATCTTGAATAAATAAATTCATAGGAAAAGCACAGGGTAATCATTAGGTAATGTTTTAAGTGTTGAAAGCAGGGGAAGGCAAAGAGAGAAGAGCAAGTGAGGGAAATCAAGGTCAAAGATAGGCAGTAGATCCAAATCCAAAAATGGCAATATAATCTGCTGGAACTGTGGAAAGAAAGGGCATGTAAAGAAATATTGTTGGTTGAAAGAAGATCAGCATGAAGGAAATGAAGAAGCAAAAGATGCAGGTATTGTTTCATAGGATGCTCTTGTATGTTCCTTGGATAAAGTGAAATCTTGGGTTTTAGATTCTGGTGCCTCTTTCCATGCAACCCCAAATAGAGAAATTTTTCATGATTATGTCCATGGAGACTTTGGAAAAATTTATTTAGGGGATGGTAAGCCTTGTCAAATGGTTGGCAAAGGGGAAGTGTAGCTGAAATTGCAGAATGGCAACACATGGGTGTTGAAGGATGTCATGCATGTCCCAGTCCTGAAGAGGAGTCTAATTTTTGTAGGAAAGTTGGGTGAGGAGGGTTGCACAGTAACTCTCACACTAGAATCTTGGAAAGTTTTTAAGGGTGCACTTGTATTATCAAGAGGTAATAAAGTAGGTACTCTTTATCTATCTACTTGTATTACTGATTCTCCTTCTATTTTATCTACTTCAGATGTAGATGCAAAGATGTGGCTCTATAGGCTTGGTCACATGAGTGAGAAGGGAATGGATGTTCTTAAGTCAAATGGTAAGCTTTCAGGTTTGAAAATCATAGATCGAGATTTCTATAAGCAACAAAAGAAAGTGAGGTTTCTTGAAATTGGGTCAACAAAGAAGGGAGTTTCTATTGAAGGATCACAGTATTGCATAAAGAGGAAATCTGATGCTTTTGACAATGATAAGAATAGGAAAGCCTTGGTTTTCCATGATAAGATGATGGATAGAGATCAGCTAAAGAGGCTAAATAATTTTGAGTAGGGTAGTGTTGATTTGGACAAGGTTATGATCTAAAATGAGCTCGTGAGTAAAAATCATCACTCACAGGAAAACACAGTTATCGACATCGATCAAGTGAGAACCAACATCGAATAGGAAAGAATCGATGTCGATCATGTGTAGAACAAATTTAGTGATGTCAGGTAGGTGGAAATTGATGTCGATCAGGGAATTGACATCGGTGATCAGGAGGAATCGACATCAGTCAGGTGCAGACTAAGGTCGGTCAGAGGTGACCGAGATCGGTCACTGTTAAAATAGATTTTGGGCAGACAGCAAGCTGTCAAGGAGTCTCAAACACCCATGAGGAGGAATGAAAGGGTAATTAAGCCTCAAATTTGTTATTCCCCTTATTTACACTACTTGTTGCTTACTGATGGTCAAGAACCAAGAAGTTTTAAAGAGGCAATGCAGGTAGAATCCAGGAAACAGTGGGAGCATGACATGAATGAGGAAATTGATTCCTTGGGAAAGAACCAAATGGGAGATTTGGTAGAGTTGCCAGTTGGGATGAAAGCATTGAAATATGAATGGGTTCATAGCTTAAAGAAAGGAGAGAATGGATAGGTGAGATAAAAGGCCAGGTTATATGGTCTTGAGCAAGCTGCAAGACAATGGTGTTTAAGGTTTGACAGGTGTATGACAAAGCATGGCTTTAGTTAATGTCAATGTTACCATTATGTTAATTTTTTTTAGGTTGGATAATATTAGCTACATTATCCTATTACTATATGTAGTTGCAGGGTCACACATGCAGGAGATTGCTGAGCTAAAGGTAATGTTAGTTTAGAGGTTTGCCATGAAGGATTTGGAAGCAATAAATAAATTCTTTGGCATGAGTATTTCTAGAGACAGGGAAAATCACAGGTTGATTTTGTCTCCAGAGGATTATGTGAATAAGGTAGTGGAGAGGTTCAATATGTAGGATGCAAAACTAGTTAGTACACCTATAGTTAGACAATTCATAAAACAGTGTCCTGAATCACATGATGAGGTTGAGTACATGTGTACTAGACCTGATATTACCCAAGTAGTGGGATTTGTCATAAAGTTTATGGCCAATTTTGGAAAGGAGCACTGGAATGTAGTTTAGTGGATTCTCAAGTATCTAAGAGGGACCAGCAGCAGGTATACATGCTATGCAGGGTTAAGCACTTCTCTACATGGGTATGTAGATTCAGATATGGCAGGTTACTTGGATGATAGGAGAAGCACCACAGGATATGTGTTCACTATTGATGGTATGGTGGTTAGCAAGGATATGAACCCTGCAGGTATGTTAACAAAGGAGAAGTTGAATATTCATTCAACTTTTGTTGGTCTTCAAGATTAAACTTGAAGAGGGATACAAGCCAAGAAACAAAATTAGATGATATACAGGTATAGGTACAGGTTCAGCTATTTATCTCCAAGTGGGAGATTATTAGGTTGGGGAGCTAAAAGCTTCACTAATGCAAACAGAGGAGGTTGCTAAGTTGCATAGCAACTGACATCAGTCTGATCAACTGATGTTGGTCATATCTAGTTACAAAGAAACTGACATCGGTTAGTAGTCGGCTAGCATCAGTCAAACAGGAACTGATGCCAGTCATCTCCAGATAGACAGAGACTGACGTTGATCGTCTGTGCATTCTAGAACTGGTCTAATTTTAGACAGACAGTTTGTTTGCATGTAAAGACTAATTTTAGTCTTGAGTCTGTGTTTCTAATTATTGTAATTGGGAAGTCTAATTATTGTTTATATGGGATCTATTTAATAGACCCATGGGGTTGTATTGTAATTAAGGACAAGGAAGAGATCCTTCCAATTGTAAGATCAATTGATTTTTAGGTAGCAAGATCAGGGAGATCTACATGGTAAGTAAGATCAGTTGATTTGCAGGTGTGCAAGATCAAGGGAGATCTACTTGGAGTACTTTGATTACTTGGTGGACTGGAAGTAGGCAATAGCAGTTTAGTTGATTGTCACTTACTAGTGGAGGGAACAACTCATTTATTGAGTTGTGGTTGTAATTGGTTGAGAGAAAGAACTCTTGAGGGAGAATTACTGTACGCCCAAGAGGTGTGGGAAGAGTGTAATTTCTTCATTGTATTTCCTTCTGGATGAGTGTTAATACAAGATTGTATTGTCTCTCATATTCTGTGTTGTTTCTAAATTCTAGTTACATATTAGTTCTAGTTAAATTCTGTGTTTAGTTGCTTATACAAAGTTAATCAATTGTGCTCTTAATCCTAACATGATTGTCAAACTATATTTCAAAAACTTAGAGACCTTATCATAAAAACTCATGTTCTGAGAGGGCCTAATTATAATAAGCCTTTTCACATGCACATAGATGCATCCAACACCACTTTAGGATCTATCCTAGGCTAAAAAGATGAATGTTTGAGTTAGTAATATATTTTATAAATAAGAATCTTCAAGGGTATGAAGTCAACTACACTATAATAGAGAAGGAATTTCTTATAGTCATCTATGCCATCAATAAATTTTGACACTACATTATAGGTTACCGAGCATTCATCCACACAAATCATGCAACAATCAGGTATTTGATGAACAAACATGTTGTAATAGGAAGGATAATTAGATGGTTTATTTTTCTATAGGAATTTGATAATACTATTATGGACAAATCAAGTAAGAATAATGTAGTAGCATATTTTCTATCTTGACTAAAAAATGATGAGTAAAGTCATATTATTGATGATTCCTTTCTTGATGAACATTTGTTTGCAGTAACTATTCAATCTCTTTGGCTCACAAACATTGCTAACTATCTTGCTACAAGATCATGACCAAAACATTCTCACCTAGAGAAAAACAACATATGATCCAAAAGAGCAAACATTATTCTTGGATTTCAAGATATCTCTTTATCACTAGACCAAATTCAGCTATGTGAAGATGTATCTGAGAAGATGAATCCTATGACATTCTTAGAGCCTACTATGATGAACCCTGTGGGGGTCATTTTTCTACCAAATGAATTGCTATGAAAGTATTTACTGCTAGATATTATTGGAATTCTTTTTATAAGGATGCCATGATGTATATCAATAAATATGATCAATGTCAACATATGGGGAAGCCCACTCACTTTGATGAAATACCATTATAGTCACAACTAGTTCTAAAACCTTTTGACAAATGAGGACTTGATTTGAAGGCCCCATAGATCCTAAATCTAACAAAAAGGAATATATAGTCATGTGCACTGATTATGTCACAAAATGGGTCAAGGTCAAGGCCTTAACCCATGCCCAAGAAGTAGCTAATTTTTGGTATGAATAAATCATCACCCACTATGGATTACCAAGAGAAATAGTAATAGACTAAGGACCATAGTTCACATCAGATCTCACAGTCACCTTGGTAAAAAAATATGAAATCAGACACAAAAAGTCTACCCCTTGCCATCGATAGTCAAATGGTCAGGTGAAAGTTACAAATAGATAATTGAAAAATATAATTACTAATAATTTCAGTCTACATAGAAAATATTGGTCAACTCATCTTTGGAACCAATTTGGGCTTATAAAATCACCTAGAAAACCACAACTAGTTTCACTCCATATAAACTAGTTTATGGTAAAAGGCTTGTTTTATCCATTGAGTTTGAGCATAAAACATTAAGAATAATAGTTGATTTGGACTTGGATCTTTACCAAGATCAAAAAGATAGGATCATTTAGATTAATGTGCTTGATGAAATTAGAAAGGAAAAAATTCATCACACTGAAGTAGTGCAAAGACAATGAGTGGGTTGGCATGATAGGAACATCAAGATTAATAATTTTAGATCTAGTGACTAGGCACTCCTTTTTGACTCTAAATACAAGGATCATAAAGGAAAGATTCAATCTAGATGGCTTGAGCCTTATAAGATCAAGCAAGTTTTTGACAATAGAGTTTTAAATCTCATGACCATTGACTCTATTCAGTTTTGACTAATTTTTAATGGCCACAGGTGCAACATGTATAAGAAACCATTTTTCAAGGAAAATCTCACTCATCAACTTATTGAAAAAAAACATAAGTCTATTCTTCATGAATCAAATCAACCTATTCCTATAGCCAAAGGGTATTTCTCTCAACCCTTATCTAAAAAATTTCAAGAGCAATAAAGCTTCCTACAATAAGAACAAGCCATTCACAATGACTTGGTTCAAGCTGAATAAAATCCTACCTCCTAGGCTTCTATAATTCCATTTGAGTTGGGAAAATAAAATCTAACAAAAAATTGAGAAAATTTAGAAACAAAAAACTTTGGGTGTTACTAATGGTTGTTGTATCAAAAAACCAGGTCACTAGCTGATGAATATTCATTAAAAAAATATAACAATAAAAACTTTTATTCTCATATGTTTTTGATTATATATTCATTTGGGGATAGAAAAACACTTTTATTTTACTACAGGATGAAATTTTTACTACATGATACTTATTATTACAATAGCATAGGAAACATTACTCATTGCCAAATGAATTCTTAACACTCCCTCATACATTGCATTTCTCACAAAGATTTTTTACTTTCGATCAAATGCCGACACATGCCAATACACCTCATATCCACCACTTTGAGTCATCATTTATGCATCAATGAAAGGTATTCATAAAAAGTATTAAGGTAATTATTTTAAACTTATTTCATGTCATAAGTTTTAATTATTACTAAGATGATGGGTCTTAATGCTATTAAAATGTTCCCATATCTTCGTTTCCTTACACCATCCTGAGATATCTTCTCTTTCACTGATTGACATGACCATTGAAGTGTTACTTCTAGCTCCCTTGTCATTTTCAAAAGTCATTAACACATGTCAACTGCATCCCTTAAGGACAAGTGACAATTTAAGTTGGTGGTATTTCCCATAATTCAAACTAATTATCTCTTTCCCAAAGCAAATGATAAACATTACACCCAAACCTATAAAACCCTTACTATAAGAGCACGTACCTTGCAACCCAAATTCCATCATATAATATGAGAGGGGACTTGCTGAAACATTAGCCACTTGATATCTCTCCTTTGATGAATAACCTACACATCCTGGTCCTATTTTAGAATGTAGGATGGGCCTAATATTTTGAAATGATAAATGATCTTGATCAAGGAAATGCATAAGAATTTGTCGGTTCATTGAATAACAATGTGAGAATAGTGTGAGGAATAGAAATGAATCTAATTGAAATCATAGTTATTAGATTAATTGGATTTCCATGAATATGGGAATTATGCAAGAGAAGTTTGATGTCAAGGAAGAGAGGCAGAAATTCATTAGAGGAGATGAAAGCTTGAAGACTTCAAAAAAAGGCACTGTATGATTATCATTACTATGAAGATGGGCCAAATCTACTATATTTATCTTTAGATATTTCACCTATAAAGGGAGATACTCCATGTTGTACGGATTTCACTTCAAATTCATGAACCATTTATAGCATGGTATTTCTTTAAACATTTTCAACTTCTTTCTCAACATGATCACAAAAATGGCAGAAGCATTTCAAAAAAGTAATCCCAAAGTTCTCTCTCATCATTATTTTATTCAAATAATTGTTGAAGACTTCCTATAGAAAATTAGGTCTAATATAAGTTGGGAAGATTTTCTAAAAATACCTATAAATGTAGAAATTAATAGTGAGGAAGATGAAGAAAAAGAGATAGGGGTAGAAAAGGAAATGGAAGTAGAAGAACATATGGAGACAGAAGATCTCCTTGTAGTTACACAAGAAATTGTAGAAGAAGACCTTCTTACAGCTATATAAGAAACTATAGAAGAATACCTTCCTATAGCCAAATAAGAACCTATAGAAGAAGACCTTCCTGAAGCTACACAAGAACTTGTAACAATGACCAATCTTGTAGAGGAGGCTTCCATAAGAAAATAATATAGAATAAGGAAGATGAAACTCATCCTTCAACTTGACTCTAAGGAATTTAAGGAAGAGCTTCCACCTTCCCTTAAAAAGGTTAAGGTCACATCTACTCTATGAAGATCTCATAGAATAGGAGGAAAGATGAGAGGTAAAACAATAACTAAACCTTCTTCTATTATAGACATTAGTGAGGAATATGGATAAAAACAAACTACCAATAGTAATGAATCACTCGATGCATTTAGTTTTGATAAAATAGAGACTGGTAAGGAAGATTGTTCTTAAGAAGGTAATATGGAGATAGAGAAAGATGAACATAGTCTTAAAGAATTGTGATAAGAAACAAATCAAATAGAGGTAGAAAAATAGAGTAAACCTCCACACAAGCAAAATTTACTACTTTGGAGTGATCCCTATATGAAATAGAGTGATTAAGAAGAAGCTACATGATCAGTTAGGAGGATGACTAGATGCATTTGCTACATTAGCTTCTTAATTACATCCCTCTATAGAAAATCATCTTGTAGTTGTTGTTTCATAGTTTCCCATAATAGAAAAGAAATAAGAAAGGTCCATAATTGCCCAAGAAGTCAGGTATAATTCTTCATCTACTGTATCTTATAAATTGATGAGATGGATAGACCATCAGTATGAAAGTTTTAGCTAATTAACGAAATAAAACAAGAAATTAAAGGAAGAGGTTAAGTTTAAAGAAGAAAGGATCTTCAAAATGTATCAAAAATTTAAAGATCTAGATGGTCTTACTCAAGAGATACTTGAGTAAAGACCTCCTATAAGGGTTTATTTAGTTTATCTTGAGGAACAATAGCATAAGTTTACGTTTATGAGAATTTACTGTGACATGAGATGTGAAGTAATCACTCCTCTTTCTTTCTTTCAAATATGTAAAGAAATATCACAAGAAGAAAAATTATAATTATTTGAGTTCTGTCTTCATAACTATGTTATGCCTCATGACAAGGAATGGAATCCTAACATGTATGTTAGAGATGTCCTTTTAAAGGTATTTTAATCATATCTTTTGAATGAATATAGGAAACAAAGAGAGATTACTGAATATAAGAAAAAGGAAAGGGAGAGTCAATTGGTTATTAGAAGAGAGTCAGTTGCACCTGAGATTACGTTGGTAGAATGGGATAACATTATGCTGTGGAAGGAAGTCAAAGCTTGGTTTTCCAAAAATAATGATGAAGCCCATAATTTCTAATTAGGGTTGGGAAATTCTATTGGACCTATAGAAAAATAATCCTATATAGGAAATTGAATGAGATCATTCCTGAGATAAAAAGGAAAGAATATTGCCCTTTTAATTTAAAGGAAACATTTGATAGAGTAACAAGATATATTTTGCTTGTAGGTGAACTAGGATCCCAACCATTGAGCATAAATTCTAGCCTCCTCTATTTTGGTACCTTGTTTTAGATTGGTAGGATAAAACTCCATTAGATTAAGCCAAAGAATTCAAACACTAGTAGCTGTATAAACATAGATGTTGGCTAATAGATTTGTCCTTATCTAAAAATATTTTATTTTGACTTCATACCCTTCTTATTTCAAGAAAAAATAAGTTAAATAATAAATGGGTGAACTATTAATACTAGTTCTCCTTTAAAATAAGGTACAACTCCCTTTAAAGATTTTTAATGAATTCAAATATTCAGATACACTTTTAACCAGAAAGTGTTTAAAGTTAAACTAACATCCATACATCATCATGCTATGAATGTGAGATTTTATTACAACAATGGATAATAGAATACACATATTCTATCTTTAATAACAATCAAATAGATAAACATATATATTGTTGAACTAGTAAGGGATAAAACACATACAATGAATTATCTAATGGAAGAGTAATTACTATATGAAAGAAGATTACACATAGAAAACCTAATTTCAAATACTCAAACACATAGATCTAAGTATGCAGTAATTGACTCTCCTTTTCATTCACAGATGAAAAATGTTTCAGATAAACATCACATATATTATCAACAACAGTGGTCCAGTTCTAAAATTTCCTAACTCCTTTTCTTTTCTATATTTTTTCTTCGTGCCTTTTACAACTAAATATATATATATATATAGTTGCCCTAATTAATCAATCTTTCAAACTAAACTAGAGTTAAAGTAACTCTAACCCATACGGGATTTATATATTTTTTAATAAATTCACTTAAAGATCAAGTTTTGAATAGAAAAGCAACTAAATAACTGAATAAAAGAAACTATTTAAGTAAAATCATTATTGAAGTGACAGATTAAGATCTCGAGATTTGATGTGTTCGGTTAGGTAGACACATTGAGCTTTCCACTCCTAAAATACTGTAACAAACTCCTAGATTTTTTAGAGATTGGGAATACTGACATGCTTTACTCTTGCCTTCTAGATATTTTCTTCCCTCCAAATGTTTCCCATCTTTTTTGCATGCTCCGGGAGTGTGTCGATGTAGTGACAAAGAAGTGATTCTACATTTGAAATTTGAGAGAAATTTTTAGTTGATAAGTTGTCACTTTATTTAATGATATTGCTCTTTTCCCTAAAGGATTGAATCAAAATATTGATGTTCTTTTCTAGTTTTTCATCATCCTTTATGTATTTGACATCAATACACTGTAGATCATGTTGTAATGACTGAATGAATTTAGTTATTTCTTTGATCATTTTTGTGATTTCAATTCGCCCTTGTCGAGATACTGAATTCCTCCATTCAATGCTTTTCTTATTTACATATAATATATCTTCATCCAGTCCTATCAAATTCTTTTCTAACAAAAAAATTATTATTCATACTTTGTACCTCATCAATCTGGTTCGTCACACTCATCCATTTTTCTACATATTTTATCCAAAGAGCATTTTGTGTCTTCAAATCTTCAATAGTAATTGTGGTTAGATCATATACATTCTTTAATTTATGAATGTATTTCATACCTTTCTGGATGATGCCATCTGACCAATTATCAAATACCCTGGCACCCATTTTGATTCTGTGTATCTGATCTAGTATCTTTTAATTGACAGGGGATTTTGGATCAAAAGATAGGGGTATTTAGGCAATCAGTTGTGGATCTGGATTATGAATGGCATTGATGTACTCAACCATTAACCACATGATCTATTTTAACTCCCTTTTATCTTTTTCATCCTTCCAAGTTTTGTTGACTATCTTTTTGGTGGATACTTCAAGGTGATGCACATATGTGGCACGTGATGTAGTCCCAAGATCTACATTTTCAATTGTAAAATCCTAAACTGTAGGATCTTGAAATTCCTCATTGGTTCTTGGTTGGGCTATTTCTGCATTTTAGTTCCATGTGTTAAGGTCAATGTCTATTCTGGATGTCATTTTTAATTTCTTGGATTTAGTATTTTTTCCTAAACACTTACCATATCCTCCAAGGGTAAAGAAAAAAGTACTATTTTCTTTTTGTTGTTGATTGAGCTTTCCAGCCACTTAGGTGCAGAGATTGAGACTTATTTATCAAGATTTGGTTGATCAGAAGGCACATTTGAAATAATCATCATGTCAATAGAATCAAAACCAATATTTGTCTATTGATCTACACTAACTTCCTCTGCCATTGGTGAATCAAATTGTTTATCACCTATGGCTTCTCCTAAATCCTCTTTAGAATTCAAATCCATAATTAATTTTTCAAAAATCTGACTCTTTCTCTTACTTTGAGTCCTTGATCTAGTGGCATGAGGAGGTAGATTAGTTATAAGGGCCTTCTTAGATCCTTTGATGATATGATCCCTTCCAGTTTTTGACTTGGAAGTACTTGCATCATAGATAGCAATAAGCTGGTTAGAGGAGCTTATTGGGGATGGTGATTCAATTATTGATGTATATTGCTGAGAAGCTTTGTTTTGAGCTCCCCTTAGTTTCTACTCTCTCAACCATTTCTTAGATTTCCTTATCACCAAGAGGGTCTTAACCTTAATTATATCTTCTTCATTTTTATCCCAGTCAATTTCTAGAATAGGTGATTGTTTTATTTATTCAAATTGTGGACCAGTCACCTATACTTTATTGTCAAAAATTCTAGAAATGTCCATATTTAAATTAAGGGTAATAATTTGCTCTAGGGAGAACCTAGACCACAGTCTTCTTCTAACCTCAAATTCATCTGAACAATTATCCCAATAATCCTCTAATTGAGGAATATGTGAAAACCCTATTCTAAGATCCAAGTTATCCCTGGCAAAACCTTTGCTATCAAATTGTGATCTGACTGTGAAGTATTGAAAATTGAATTTTTTAAGATCCAATTCTAAATTCAAAGCATCAGATACTGACTTGCATGAATAACATCCAAGTTTGATAGGAAAAGATATACCATATTTCTTTTTCATTGGGAATTTTTTATCCACATGTGCTAATTGTCTGTAGACTTCTATTAACATAAATCAATCAAAAACATACCTAGGTAACCTCAAAGGTTCACCGTCAAAACCCCCAACTTTGATATAAGTGAACTTGGAAAAATGAATGAAGAAACTACCATAAATGTTGATCAGTTGCATAGCTTCATCAGACAACCTTTTATTAATGTTGTTTGTTAATTCAGAAGTCATTCTTATAGTAAAAACATCATTAACCTTGCTTTGATCCTCATAGCAATTATGCATTTGTAACTATGAGTAATAGTCATAAATTTTGATGACTTCAGCCAAGGGTGCATGAGGTAATCCTACCCATTTTCTTGTAGATTCCAGGCAATAGAAGAGGTACGAAGACATATAAAACTCTTTATTTTCCAAATAATTACTTAAACCCAGATGCAAACATTTAGCTGCAATTTCTGCCCAATCCAAATATTGCTCTTCTTACAGGATCACCTATATGAAAAAGTACATCCAGTCTTCCCAATAATATGCATGAGTATTTCCCTTTAGCTTGTGTAGTAATACTATAATATCTTGTACTTCTAGAATCATGTGATTTCTTGTTAATGGTCTGGGCAGTCTTGAACCCCCTTTTTGGAATTTTAAAAGCCAATTCCTTGTAATCACGCTCTTGTAAATTGATTTCTTTAATGAAAAATAACCATAGAAAGAAGTAATACTGAGGTCAGAATATGGTTCTTTGGGAGGAATTCTCATCATAGACATTAGGGTTTGTCTGTTGATATGCAGTAAAACATTACCATCTACAGTCCGGATGCACCTGTTTTGAGGTTCATATCTATTCATGCATTCTAGAACTAATTTGGGGCATTGTACATCCATGGGAAAGGCTACAGCTTCAACCAAACCAATTTATACTATCTTCTGCATTATAGGATTTAACACAGGATTTCTAGCCCTTTCCTTAAAATCTTCCAAGTCATATTGGACTAGAGAAGTGTCCCTCATTTTAGGAGGAGAACATATGAGACTAGGACCATGCTCGTAATCAAGACATGCAGATTTTATGGCTATAGGTTGGAGGATATAATGAAAATAAATTTTTTTGAACTTCTTAAATAATGCCATAAACTCAAAAGGATTCTTCTTTCCAACTAAGTAATGGAAATAGCTTATAGTAAGAGTAAAAATCACCTTAAATTTACCTGAAATCACTATGAGTTTGAGCAACAAATATCTTATACCACTTGTGTTATTCTCCTTTGTATCACCCAATATGCTTGTTTAATAAATTTGAATTTTTCTCCCTTAATACATATATTAACTAGATTGAATAATTAAACCGAAACAATACATGTTAAATATGATTGATAAGACATGCACTCTGACATATGCATTAATTTCAAGCATTTTTTTATGCATGATTTTGATGAATAATGATTATCTGTAACCTTGTGAAAATTTATTTTTTTTTCTTTATAATGAGTTTCGGATATATCCTCCTCTAAATCTCTTGCTAATTTTAACTTAAAGAAAGCCTCAGGGTGAGATGAAAGTATAGTCATTGAACCATTAAACCTTTGAAATTTTGGAAATGTGGTTCAACTTCAAGGTTTAAAGATATGAGATGAACTGCATAGACTGACCAATAGTCACATGAACTTTCCAAAAACTTTGAACTTTAAAATATTAAACCGTTGAACTCTAGAACTCTGCTATAAGGTTCAAGTGATAGGTTTAACGATGTATTAATTTATACATGGGAACTGAGTAAACATGACTCTATACAAAACATCAAGTATTGAATTCTGAAACCATTGAACTCTTAAACTCTGAAAAAGGGTTCAAGTTCAATCGAAAGGTTCAATTCTTGATTGAAATACATAAAGGGACAAATAGTTTGCTTTGAGAAACATTGAACCATTGAACCTATTGAACCATTAAAATTTTTAACTCCAAGGATGGTTCAAGTTCAATTTAAAGGTTCAATTATTGTAAAAATTTCACATAAAAAAGGTGATAAGCGGGTGAACTTTTTTTTGGAAAAATTCACAAAAAAATTGAATAAGGGAGACTCAAAAGGTAACATTGGCTCTGACTGGGGACTACATTTTATGGTAAAATACAGAGAACTTAGAAACTCTGGTTACGTAGACTAGGACATAGAGATAGAAGAAAAGGAGAAAGATAAACCAAAAATGGGAAAGGAAAACATAAAACATGACAACAAGGGAAAGGCTATGTACAAAATAGGGGACACCTATTTCACAATCGATACAACTTAAGATCCTGTCCATTATAAGATAGGGGTAAAATAACTCCATCTGGAGATTCCAATTTAAATGAATTAGGACCAAGTACCTGATGAATTTTGAAAGGCCCTTTCCAAAGTGAATCAAATTTGCCATGTTCTCTTTTAGGTTCTCTCCTTCTATCCCATAGCAATACTTCATCTCCTTCCATGAACTTTTTAGGTCTAGTTTTCTGACAAAAAATCTTTTTAACCCTAGTTTGATGAGCAATAATATGACCAACTAGTTCATTCCTCTCCTCTTCAATCTTATTTAAGTACATAACTCTTTTCTCTAAAGAATCTTGAAAGCAATGATCTTCAATAACATTTTGTATTTTAGCTGCAAATAATTCTAGAGGTAATGATAATTGTGCTCCTATACCATAAACCATCTCAAACTGTGCCATTCCTATTTCTCTTTTTGGGGTTACCCTGTCAGCCCAAAGTGCTTCATATAGTTTCTTATGCCAATCTCTGGGGTTATCACTTACCAATTTCTTCATGATGGATACCAATTTTTTATTACTGGACTTTGTTTGTCCATTACCTTGAGGGTAATAATCTGATGAGTGAGAAAGAGAGATACTATGTTCATAAAAAAATGAAGTAAGTTCCATTGAAGAAAAATTGGTAACATTATCTTCCATTATTTTTTGAGGAACACCAAAATGTACTAGTATATTTTCTTTGAGAAAATTACATACCAATTTTGAAGTGGTTCTCTTCACAGGGGCTGCTTCAACCTATTTAGTAAAATAATTAGTTATTGTTAAAATGTGTGTATGACCAGCACATAAATGAGGTGAAAGAGGCCCAATGAAGTCTAATCCCCATTGTTTGAAAGGTTCTTAAATAATGATAGGTCTCAGAGGTAATTTTGCAAGTTTTGGTCTTCCTAAAAACAATTTGCATTTTTCACTGTTAGCTACCCATTTATATGCATCTTTGAACATACCTGGCCAATAATAACAATTTCTAAAGATTTTGAATGTTGTGAGTGAAGAAGAGAAATTTCCACCATAGGTTTCATTATGAAAAACTTCTAATAGTTTGTATTGTTGTTATTTATATACACACCTCAGAAAGGTCCCATCTAGTCACTTTTTGTATAGGACATCACCCCAAATCACATATTTTGCTAATTTTATCTTTAGATTCCTTTTCTCCTTAAGGGGTAAGTGACTGGGAAAGTCTCCATAAGTAAGATAGTGTGCCACGTTTAAGAACCATGAATCTTGTAAGTTTACCAAGAGGATAGTAGGAAGTTCTTCTTTTTCTTCTTTACTTCTGGATATCAATTTGCAAAAACATTGACCTCTAACTAATTTGGTTGGCCTAATCTCCAGGTCATATTCTTGAATTTTTGCAACCCATGTTCCTCTATTGTTCATCCCAACATCATGTTGAGTTAGAATGCTTTTCACAACCAAACTAGGAACAAATACAACTGAACGAGAATGAAGTATATAATATCTAAATTTTTTAACATCCTTTAATACAACAAAAGCTTATTTCTTAGCCAAAGAATATTTAAGTTCATGATTCTTGAGAGGAACACTCATAAAGGCTATTGGGGCTTCTATATTTAATTCATTTTTTTATAACAAGATACCGTACATGGTATGTTCTGAAGCATAACAGTAAATAAAAAATCTTTTTAGAAATCAAGATTTACCAAAGTAGGTGTTTGTGTAATCACCTCTCTAATATATTTCAATGCTTTCTTAGTAGCTTCATTCCATTTGAATGCTTGTTTTTCACTCATCATCCCCACAATATATTTTGTCATCTCAGTAAAATCAAGAATGAATCTTTTGAGAAAATTAATCTAGATAAATAAAGACTTAAATCCAATCTTATTAGAAGGAAGACTTAGTCGTTGTATTGATCTAACTCTTTCTGGGTCAATTTTGATTCTACTTTTTGAAACTAGGTGTCCCAATAACTACCCTTTTATAACATAAAAGACCGACCTCTAAGGGTTAAGAGATATCCCATGATTCTGGCATCTTTGTAAAATGATCTATAGATCCTTCAGATGATCCTCCCTTTTTATAGATAAAATAGTCAAATCATCAAGATAAATGACAATAATTCTATCTTTCAAATCTTTAAAGGATGAATCCATCGCCTGTTGAAATGTTACACCAGCATTAATCAAACTAAAGGGCATACAGTTATAAGAAAAATTTCCTTGAGGTGTAGTGAAAGTAGTTTTATGTTGGTCAAATGCAACCACACTTATTTGATTATAACCTGAGAAACCATCTAACATGGACATCATTTCTGACCCAGCAACAATTTATAAGATGTGATCCATCATAGGTAAGGGAAAATTATCTTTTAAAATAGCTTGATTAAAACTCCTAAAGTCAACACAGATTCTTATTTCTCCATTCTTTTTATGTACTAGAATAATGTTTGCCACCCAAGTAGAGTGATGAATTGGATAAATAATCCTAGCCTTCAACATCTTGTTAATATCCTTAAAGATAGCCTCAATAACTTTTGGGTTATAATTTCTCAGCTTCTGCCTGAATGGAATTGCATTTGCTTTCAAAGGAATATGATGCTAAAACTTTCCATGTCTAAAATCTTTAAGGTCATCATAGCACCAAGTAAAGACATCCTTATACTTAATCAGTAGATTAATTAATTCATTTTTCTCCTCTGGTGAACAACACCTACCAATATAGATCCATTTGGGGTCAGTCTCACTTCCAATGTTGATTTTCTCATAATCCTCTATTTTTTTAGGATTTTAGACAATTTTGCTTTTAGTATATTCATCTTTTCTAGTGAATAAATGTTCTAGAGAGACCAATCCTTTAGGTATTTTATTTCCTTTTAATTAAATTACATAATCTTTTGGATTGATCCCTAGATCAGGACTGAATTCTTTACATTCTATTTCAGAACCTTCAAAATAAGTCCCTAGGAACATATCAACATTCTCCAATTTTTTTTGATCTATTTGTTACTCACAAAAACTTACCAATTTTTAGCATTATCTAGGACATTAGGACGATAGACTAGTTCTATTCTATATGAATCCCTTTCAAAATCGAGGTGTGGGAGAAGAAGAGACGCTGATACTACTAGAGAATCTGCCCGAGTGTTATGATCTTTGGGAATTGTTTCAATAGAAAAGGCATCAAAACATTCTATCTCATCCCAAACTCTATTTTTGTAATGTCTTAATCTATCATTTTTAACTAAAAAAATGCCTCTCACTTGTTTGACAATTAATTCAGTATCTCCTTTTGCCTTGAGTATTTTTACACCCTTTCCTTTAGCTTCATTTAACCCAATCAATAAAGCTTCATATTCTGTAGTGTTATTAGTGTTTTCAAATTCTAGTTTGAAAGAGTAAGGAAAAGTTTCACCTTTAAGTGAGATCAACACAACCCCTACTCTTGAACTAGTGGTAGCACAACTGTTGTCAAATTCTATGGTCCATAGATCATCTGAATGAATAGACTTTGGGACAGATTCTTCCTTTAAATCTTTAGAGAAGAGAAAATAGTTACCAAATTCACATTCTTCAAATAGAATATGAGACTTAGGATCATTAGAAGGATATATCGTAAAATTGCATTTAGGTTCAGGTTTTAGCTTAACTTTCTATTTTTCCACTAGAATTGTAGTTTCTAACCAATCCAATTTAATCTACCCTCCCAAATCTTTACAAAAAGTCCTACTCAACAACATCCCATAACTAGCGGGATATCTGCTACCAAAATAGTCAACTTCACCTTTTTATTAGGATAGGCTGCAAGAGCAACTCGTGCATCTTCATTTTTTTTGAGCTAAGAAATCTATTTGCTATCCATGGAATAATATTTACCAAATGTTTTTGTAAAGGATAAACCTAAGGCTTTGGCTATAGAGGAAGGAATTATATTATCAGAAGCACTTGAGTTTATGATACAATTGTTGTGTTTATGACCATTTAGGAACAAAGAAACATAAAATAGTTTGGGTTTCATATCAACCATATAAGGAGTATCATCAGATGAATTGAGGGTCATTCTAAAAGTATGAGTGGGTGATTCAGACAGAGAAGTAAATAATTGGGCAATGGGAGACTTAGTGTTAAAGTTTAATTGAATTTCAAGTTCAACTTGTGTAGGTCCATTTTTGACATATTTAACCAATTTATCAAATTATTTGGGTTTTAACTTGAGATATTCAGTAGGGGATATTTAAATTTTTACAGACTTACAAAATTCTGAAATATCAAAAGAAGTCTCACAATCATTTCTATGTAATAATTTAATTTCTTGGGTCTTCAAATTAGCATCAAAGGTTTTAGTAAAAGGTTCCTTACCTTTAACAGATACTTCTTAAGTATTAGAAGATATTGAATTCTTTTGAATTTTGATAAGCATCGCACATGAAGGATCTTCAAGAGTAGCCAATATTTCACCTCCTCTTTCTAAATTTGAATCATATTCTAAGAAGTGTATTTCAGAGTCCCCAGGTCTCTCAAAGATCCTTTCTTCTTCAGTAATCTCTCCTAAGACATCTTGAGTAGCAGTCATTTGAGTATATCTAAGCATCTCTAGACAAGAATTTCTATCATGATCAGTAGTCAAATGAAAGACACACATGTTACTTCTTCTAAGAGAGGCTTTAATTGTCAATCTTGGTTGTGTTGATGCAAGTGGTAATGTCTTACCAAAATTTTCTTATTGATTTATCATACCAATATCTTGATATGGTTATTGAAATGAAGCAGTAGCCTTAGGTAATTATCTTTTTAGGGAAATCATATCATTGACTAGCCTTTGAACTACAGGATCCGTAGAGGATGAGGGATGAACATTAGGTACTTGGACTTCTTTCTTCCAGTTTATAGTCATAATAATATCATCTTATAACTCAACTACCAATGATTGTGCATCTATTAAATAAACAATTGCACCTCTTCTGAGATGAAAAATTATATCAAGAGGCATATAATTAATAAAGAAACATTTCTAATTCTCAACAGTCGATCTTTTAGTAGTAGGAATCTTGTGCACAATTCTATTGAATTTAGCTATAAATTCCCTCATGGGTTCATGTATCTCCTTCTTCAGCTGAGTCAATTGAGCAAGAAGGGAATATTCATCTTCTGCACTTTTGAACCTATTTTCAAATGTAGTTTTTATATCATTCTAGTTTGTGATTAAGGAATCAGTTAGATGATAAAACCATTGTGCTGCAATATTAGTTAGAGTTTGCATGAAAAGCCTTATGGCTACATCTTGATGTTGCATGCCTAACACACCACATGCTACTGCAAAGGCACTCAGATGTTATTTTGGTGATTGTCTTCCATCTCCATTAAATTTAGGTAAATTTTCCCTTGCATTTTTAGGCAAAGGATTCAGGTTGGCCCCTAAATTTAGAGGTCCTATGGCTGCACCCCAAGATTGGGCCATTAGAAGAAAACTTATGGCAGAAGGAAGGATAGTATCAGAAAGAGTTAAGGCTTGATAGACAAAGGATGTAGAGGGTTTAAGAGGGATAGGAGGTCTACTTCTAGATTTTATAATGTGGGTAGGAATATAAGGAAAAATTAATCTTTGTAATTCTTGAAAAGTAGAATCCTCAATTCCTTCTCTTCTCAAAGACCTTGTGTATCTTCTAGAATCTAGCTTATGATATTATAATTATGAACTTCATACTTTAGGGGGTTTAATTACTCACTATGTTTTTTGCTTGCCTACTTCTTTGCTTGAGTAAAAATAATCTCATATTATCAGCTAATTCTTATTCTTTTTCTAATATTCTGCTTGCTATCTTATAATCATCAATATTTTGATGAGAACGCCAAGCAAGAGTATTTAACTGACTAATTATATCTTCCTGTTCGTCTTGAAAACCAAGATTAGGTTGAAAAATAGGAATTATATTTTCATGTGGAAGCATCATTGTTGCCTCATATTAAGGTGACTAATCTTTTAGTAAAGATTTCAATTTTGATTCTCCAATGGAGTCACAAAAAATTGTTGGCTAACAGATTTTTACTTATCTAAAAATGTTTTATTTTGACTCCATACCCTTATTCTTTCAAGAATAAATAAGTTAAACAACAAATGGGTGAACTATTAATACTAGTTCCGCTCTAAATTAAGGTACAACTTCCACTCTAAATTAAGGTACAACTCCCTTTAAGATTTTTAATGAATTCAAATATTCATATACACTTTTAACCAAAAAGTGTTTAAAGGTAAACTAACATCCATATATCATCATGATATGAATGTGAGATTTTATAACAACAATGGATAATAGAATACATAGATTCTAACTTTAATAACAATCAAATAGATAAACATATTTATTGCTGAACTAGTAAGGGATAAAACACATACAATGAATTATCTAATGGAAGAGTAATTACTATATGAAAGAAGATTTCACACAAAAAACCCGATTTCAAATACTCAAATGCACAGATCTAAGTATGCAGTAATTGATTCTCCTTTTCATTCACATATGAAAAATGTTTCAGACAAACATCACATATATTGTCAATAATAGTGGTCTAATTATGAAATTTCCTAACTCCTTTTATTTTATATATTTTCTCTTCTTGCCTTTTACAACTAAAAATATATATATAGTTGCCCTAATTAATCAATCTTTCAAACTAAATCAGAGTCAAAGTAAATCTTACCCATACGAGGTTTAGTTTTTTTTTTACAAATTCACTTAAATATTAAGTTTTAAATATAAAAGAAATTGAATGACTGACTAAAAGAAACTATGTAAGTAAAATCATTACTTAAGTGATGGATTCCTATCTCTAGATTTATTGTGTTTAGGTGGGTAGACACATTGAGCTTTCCACACCTGAAATACTGTAACAAACTCCTAGATTTTTGAGAGATCAGGAATATTGATGTGCTTTATTCTTGCCTTCCAGATATTTTCTTCCCTCCAAAATTTTCCCATCTTTTCCACATGCTCTGGGAGCATGTCGATGTAATGACAAAGAAGTGATTCTACCTTAATTTGAGAGCAATTTTTATTTGATAAGTTGTCACTTTTTTTTAACGATATTGATCTTTTCCCTAAAGGATTGAATCACAGTATTGATGTCCTTTTCTAGTTTACCATCATCCTTTATGTATTTGAAATAAATACACTATAGATCATGTTGTAATGACTAAATGAATTCATTTATTTCTTTGATCATTTTTTTGATTTCAATTTGCCCTTGTCGGGATATTGAATTCCTCCATTCAATGTTTTTCTTACTTACATATAATATATCTTCATCCAGTCCTGTCAATTCTTTTCTAAAAAAAAACTTTGTTATTCCATACTTTTGTACCTCATCAATATGGTTCATCACACTCATCCATTTTCCTTCATATTTTATCCATAAAGCATTTTGTGTCTTCAAATCTTCAACGGTAATTGTGGTTAGCTCATATACATTTTCAATTTATGAATGTATTCCATACCTTTCTAAATGATGCCATCCAACCAATTATAAAATAGCCTGGAAACCATTTTGCTTTTGTGTATCTGATCCAACATCTTTTGATTGATAGGCAATTTTAGATCAAAAGATAGGGGCAGTTGGGCAATCGATTGTGGATCTAGATTATGAATGGCATCAATGTACTCAACCATTGACCGCATGGTCTATTTTAACTCCCTTTTATATTTTTCATCATTCCAAGTTCTGCTGAGTATCCTTTTGGTAGATGTTTCAAGGTGATGCACATCCACAACACGTGATGCAGTTCCAAGATCTACCTTTTCAATTGTAAAATCTTGAACTTCCTCATTGTTTCTTGGCTGGGCTATTTCTACATTCTAGTTCCCTATGTTATGGTCAATGTCTACCTTAGATGTTGTTTTTAATTTCTTAGATTTAGGATTTTTTCCTAAACACATACTCACCATATCCTCCAAGGGCAAATAAAAAAGTATTATTTTCCTTTTGTTGCTGATTGAGCTTTCCAGCCACTTAGGTGCAGAAGCTGAGACTTCTTTATCAAAATTTGGTTGATCAAAAGGCACATTTGAAATAATCATCGGGTTAACAAAATTAGAAGCAATCTTTGTCTATTGATCTAGACTAACCTCCTCTACCATTAGTGAATCAGATTGTTTATCACCTATGGCTTCTTTTGAATCCTTTTAAGAATTCAAATCCATAATTACTTTTTCAGAAATCTAACTTTTTCTCTTGCTTTGAGTCTTTAACCTGGTGGCACGAGGAGGTAGAGTAGTTATTAGTGCCTTTTCAGATCTTTTGATGATAGGATCCCTTCCATTTTTTGACTTGGAAGTATCTGTATCATAGATAGCAATAACCTAGTTAGAGGAGCTTATTGGGGATGGTGATTCAATTATTGATGTATATTACTGAGAAGCTTTGTTTTGAGCTCCCCTTAGTTTTTGCTCTCTCAACCATTTTTTAGTTCTCCTTATCACCAGGAGGGTCTTAACCTCAATTCTATCTTCTTCATTTTTATCCCAATCAATTTCTAGAATAGGTGATTATTTTATTTATTCAAATTATAGATCAGTCACCTATTTTTCATTGTAAAAAATTATAGAAATGTCCATATTTAAATTAAGGGTAATAATTTTCCCTAGGGAGAACCTGGACCACAGTCTTCTTCTGACCTTGAATTCATTTGAACAATCCTCCCAATAATCCTCTAATTGAGGAATATGTGAAAACCTTGTTCCAAGATCCAAATTATCCCTGGCAAAACCTTTGTTATCAAATTGTGATCTGACTGTGAAGTATTGAAAATTTAATTTTTTAAGATCTAATTCTAAATTCAAAGCATTAGATACTGACTTGCACGAATAACATCTAAGTTTGATAGGAAAAGATATACCAGATTTATTTCTCATTGGGAATTTTTTATCCACATGTCCTAATTGTCTGCATACTTTTATTAACACAAATCAGTCAAAAACATACCTAGGTAACCTCAAAGGTTCACTGTCAAAACTCCCAACTCTAATATAAGTGAACTTGGAAAACTGAATGAAGAAACTACTAGAAATGTTGATAAGTTTCATAGCTTCATCAGAAAACCTTTTTTTAATGTTGTTTGTTAATTCAAAAGTCATTCTTCTAGTAAAAACATCATTAACCCTACTGTAATCCTCATAGTAATTATGCATTTGTAACTGTGAGTAATAGTCATAAATTTTGATGACTTCAGCCAATGGTGCATGAGGTAATCCTACCCATTGTCTTTTAGACATCAGGCAAGAGAAGAGGTATGAAGACATATAAAACTCTTTATTTCCCAAACAATTAATTAAATCCAGATGCAAACATTCAGCTATAATTTCTACCCAATCCAAATATTTCTCTCCTTGGAGGATCACATGTATGAAAAATTACATCCAGTCTTCCCAATAATATGCATGAGCATTGCCCTTTAGCCTGTGTAGTAATACTATAATATCTTTTACTTATAGAATCATGTGATTTCTTTTTAATGGTTTGGGCAGTCTTGAACCCCTTTTTGGAATTTCAAAAGCCAATTCCTTACCATCACACTCTTGTAAATTGCTTTCTTTAATAAAATATGACTATAGAAAGAAGTAATACTGAGGTCAGAATATGATTCTTTAAGAGGAATTCTCATCATAGACATTAGGGTTTGCCTATTGATATATAGTAAAACATTACCATCTATAGTCTTGATGCACCTATTCTGAGGTATATATCTATTCATGCATTCTATAACTAATTCAGGGAATTGTACAGCCATGGGAAAGGCCATAGCTTCAACCAAGCCACTTTCTACTATCTTTTGCATCATAGGATTTAACACAAGATTTCTAGCCCTTTCCTTAAAATCTTCCAAGTCATATTGGACCAGAGAGGTGTCCCCAATTTTAGGAGGAGAACATATGAGATCAGTACCATGCTCGTAATCATGACATGAAGATTTCATGGCTATAGGTTGGAGGATATAATGAAAATAAAAAGTTTTGAACTTCTTAAATAATGTCATAAACTCAAAAGTATTCTTATTTCCAACTAAGTAATGGAAAAAACTTATAGTAAGATTAAAACTCAGCTTAAATTTATCTGAAATCACTGTGAGTTTGAGCAACAAATATCTTATACTACCTATGTTTTTCTCCTTTGTATCACCCAACATGATTGTTTGCTAAATTTGAATTATTTTTTCTCGATACATATATTAACTAGATCAAATAGTTAAACTAAAACAATATGTGCTAAACATGCTTGATAAGACATGTACTCTGACATATGCATTAATGGAAAGCATTTTTTTATGCATGATTTTGATGAATAACGATTATTTGTAACCTCATGAAAATTTAAATTTTTTTGCTTTATAATGAGTTTTAGATATATTCTCCTCTAAATATCCTTCTAATTTTAATTAAAGAAAGCCTTGGGGTGAGATGAGAGTATAGTCCTCGAACCATTGAACCTTTAAACTTTTGGAAATGTGGTTCGACTTCGATGTTCAAAGATATGAGATGAACTACATAGACTGACCAATAGTTGCATGACCTTTCTAGAAACTTTGAACTTTAAAATAGTGAACCATTAAACTCTTGAAATATGCTATGAGGTTCAAGAAGTAAGTTCAATGATGTATTAATTTATACAAGGGAACTGAGTAAACATGACTCTTTACAAAACATCGAGTATTGAATTATTGAACTGTTGAACTGTTGAACTCTGAAAAAGGGTTCAAGTTCAACTGAAAGGTTAAATTCTTGATTGAAATATACAAAGGGACAAATAGTTTGCTTTGATAAAAATTGAACCACTGAACCTATTGAACCATTAAACTTTTAAACTCTGAGGATAGTTCAAGTTCAATCAAAAGGTTTAATTCTTTTAAAAATTTCACACAAAAAAGGTGATAAGCAGGTGAACTTATTTATTTTGGCAAAATTCACAAAAAAATTGAGTAAGGGCAACTCAAAAGGTAAAAATAGACATGGATTTTATGCCCATCTATCAAGTAGAGCCATGGAGCCTATGGATTTTACATCCATTTGAGAATTTGAAATGAGCATGTTTGTTGTTCAAGCACAAGTAAAATCTTATGTTGCGGGGTGTGATGAGCCCCAAAATTCTCATGTTTTTATCCACATCTACCATGTTCATCCTTATTATTTATTATACTTTTGAATTACTTTCCCTTAAGTTTTTATCATCAGACAACCATATTTTGCAAATAGCATTATGTTCTCATAATTTTTGAATAGTTAGAACTTTGTCTTGAAATAAAGTATTATATATACATACATACATATATATATATATATACATATATATATATATATACATATATATATATATATATACATATATATATATATATATATACATACATACATACATACATACATACATACATACATACATATATATATATATATATATATATATATATATATATATATATATATATATACATACATATATATATATATATATGTATGTATATATCTATACATATATATATATATATGTATATATATATATATATATATATATGTATATATATATATATATATGTATGTATGTATATATATATATATATATGTATGTATGTATATATATATATATATATATATATGTATGTATGTATGTATGTATATATATATATATATATATATATATATATATATATATATATATATATATATATATATATAAGATGTTTTTATATATAATGTGTTTTAAAGATGTTTTGAATTAATAGGTATATATCAAGGACCATCCTATATCAAAGGGATTTCACCATGAGAACACATCCTAAAGTCACGATATGACTAAAGCTGTGGAAAAATAGAATTTGATTACTAATTCCACTAACTCAAGGAAACTATAACAACTTTCATGGAGCATAATAAGTATTTAGTTGAATATTCAAATAGATTTGTTAGTCCTGAAGCAGTATTGCAAGATTCACATGAATGAAAACCTTGGTAGAAGGAACTAATTTTTGTTATCCTATATCCAAATGTTTCTTAGTTTGGAATGTATACTATTTTGTCTAAAATAATCTCCCCTATATATATATATATTATATATATATATATATATATATATATATATATATATATAATATATATATATATATATATATAGGGGAGATTATTTTAGACAAAATAGTATACATTCCAAACTAAGAAACATTTGGATATAGGATAACAAAAATTAGTTCCTTCTACCAAGGTTTTCATTCATGTGACTCTTGCAATACTGCTTCGGTAACAATAGGGTTGAGACAATTGGTATTGTAATTTCAATAAAGTAGTTTTTTTCTCTATTTTGATTAATATGAACAATCATTTTTGAGTCCATTTCATTGTTATAAGAGGAAAGATCGAATCTGGAGTCAGAAGGAAGAAGGGATGCCTTTGGAAGTCTTGAAGCAATAATCTAACTCATTAATTAGCTAAGCATGTTATTTAATTTAATTACATGTTGTGTGTTTTTTTGAATTATGTGATTTCCAATTTCGCATAAAACTATTTTAAGGAATCTTCCAAATATAAAATAACTTAATCATTTAATTCAAATTATTGTATGATTGTTCAATTCCAACATTTCATTTCTCATATGATTTTTAGCATTTTAGATTACAATTAGCAAAAGGTCAAATTAGAAGATTGAGTGTGCACATATAGTGACATCATCCTATTAAGTTTATGTCCTTGAGTTGAAATTTTAATGAAAGTAGAAGATACATGTCTGTGGTAACTTTCCTTGTTCATTGAGATCAAGATAAATCTATTTGACTGTGAATCTACTACTAATCAGACATGCACATGAAGCCAATCTTGGTTGGAAGCTTATATTTACTACTCTAACTTTAAAGTATAAGTTTACATTTATATTTTTACATTTATTTCCTTATAATTTTACATTTATATTATTAAAAATGTAAAAGTATAAGGAAATAAATGTAAACTTATTTAGTAAATATAATAAATTAGGGTCACTTTACATTTGATAGAGTTGGTCTCACAATTTCATGCCTTATGATATGGAAAATGGTTTTTCAAAATCCACTCTAGTCAATAATTAGGTATTTTAAGGGTCTAAGTATTAAACATAGGGATTTTATTATATAGCTTTTGCAATTGATATCCATTTTTAGTAAACATATAGCCATTTTTTAGTTTTTTATGCATTCTAAATTGATTCCTTCCATTTTTAGGAGTCCTATATTTTTAAAAATTGAAGTTTGAAAACTCATCACTTTGAACTTGATCCAATGTGGTGTGATTGGGGTAGTGTAAGTCACATTGATAACCTACACACATCAAATTACCACTTTGTGTTAATTTTACTTTTTTATCATCCCTCCCTCATCTCTGATCACTTCTTACTCATC
Organism: Torreya grandis; assembly: GCA_037957365.1. Lineage (NCBI taxonomy): Eukaryota > Viridiplantae > Streptophyta > Pinopsida > Cupressales > Taxaceae > Torreya > Torreya grandis. The sequence continues at coordinate 254,842 of JARHVA010004296.1, forward strand.
CCTCATTAACCCTAATCACTCTATCATCATTATTTATTGTTCCTAATCACTCCCTCATTGATACTCACTATTCCTAATCATTTTAATCACTCCCTTATCATCCTTAATCACTCATGTGTTGACCCTCACTATCCCTCATAATCCCTAATCACTTCCTTCCCATCTTTCATAATCCCTAATCACTCTTTCCTCATCCCTCATCATTCCTAATAAAATCCTCATCCCTATTCACTCCCTCATTAACCTTCATTATTCCTCACATCTCTAATCACTCAAGCTTATAATCCCTAATCACTCCTCATTGACTATCACCATCTCTCATAATCCCTAATCACTCCCTCCATAGCCCTCATAATCCCTAATCACTCTTTCCTCATCCCTCATCATTGATAATCACTCCCTCATTGAACCTCACCATTGCTCATCACTCCATCATTCACCCTCACCATCCCTCATCATCCTTAATCATTCCCTCATCATCTAATGTAAGTATATAATATAAAAATATATTTGATTCAAATCATATGTTATTTAATCAATTGTAATATAAATTAAATCTTGTATAGGACTTGTTATGTTGTCAATACCCATTTATGATAGTCAATTTTATTAGTAAATGAATTGGATGATCTTTAAAATTTATAGTAAAGTAACATAAGTACTAACACAAAATAGAGTTTGAGTTTTAGTTCATCGAATTATATTTTTTGTACCACTAACTAGATGAAAATTTATTGAGTTCCAAATTTGGTAGCTTGGTTAAAATGATAAAATTTAAACACATATCTCTTGTATAATTTTCTAATTTTGAAAAGATTTGAATCAGATTAAAATTTATTTGGTGCTTCCCATTCCTATATAACTTGAATCTTGGTTAGGTTCACAAATGCACTCCTTGTGTGTGTAATGTATCCCAAATATTTTCTATTGCATAAAAAATGAACATTTTTTAATGTTATCATAAAAATATGTTTCTACAAAATGTGAAACACTAGTTCAGCATGGTGTAGATGCTTATCCCGTGTTTTATAAATATTAAGATGTCATCAAGATAGATTAAAAAAATGGCATAGGTAAGGGGCCTAAGGATGTAATTCAACATATCAATGAATGATATTTATACATGATTTAACCTAAAAGACAATCAACTAGCCAATCAATCCTTCCTTTGTTTTTAAGACTATAGTCCAAATGTTTAGAGGTTCAACATGAATATGATGATACCTAAACTTAAGATAAATTTTAGAAAATACTTATACACTATGGATATGGCAATAAAATGAAATAATATTTAGATGAGGGTAATATTTATTCACTTTAATCTTGTTAATATTTTTTTAATTTATTTATAACTTTGGCACAAGCATAAGTGGGCTTCTGCAAGGCAATGATTTGGGCATGATGTGTCCATTATCCATGATTTCATGGATATACCACTTGATCTATCCATTATAAATAAATGATATGTTGTACAAAGAGGTTTGAGGTAGAGGTAGTTAAGGGATCAAATTAATATTATTGTTTAGTGTACATTCTGTAGGAACTTGTTTAGGTGACTGAAATATATACTTTTATTCATCTAATTTATGGTTCAATTATTTTGTCTTTGTTATTGTTGGATAAACCACACTATTATATGGTGACATAAGGATATTATTGAATTTAATTCTTACCATAAAGAGTACACTTACTACTATAACTAACAATATTCTTGCACTTCCTTGAACTAATGATTGAAATCTTATGAAGTAACTATGATAGATGGTATTTTAGATCATGACAATATATCACAACATTTATAGGATTTACTGCATAGAATACATATCAATTTTAAATATATGTTTGACCACATGTAAAATATGAAAAAATCTAATGGTGAGATGTCACAAAGGATTGCATCTTTAAAAAGTTTGATTTTGTACACCAAGTGACACTACTAGGTGATCTATTTATCAAGGCCTACACTAGACCATGCACTAGCATATGGTTATGGATGATGTATAAATTTCAAATTTAATTTTTGAAAACATACTTTAGGATAAATTAAGTTCTTATAACTTTCATTAGAAATGGTAAAGTGTATTGGCTCACCATTAATCTACATTTATTAATGAAATAATATTTTAATTCATATAGTTTATTGTTAGGGGAAGTAGATATATTTTTAGTACTGACCATATCATTAGAATAATAATATATTATCTACTTACCTTTCTATATTTATAGATAACTTGTACCCACTTCTCAAGATGTGCAAGTAGAGAGATTATAGTGTGACACTCTTCATTGGATTAAATATTTGAGTTATGAATTAAGCACCACTTTCCAATTTTGGACTACTTGTTATAATCATTTGAAAATTATTTTCCACTCTTTGTAATGATGAATCAATAAATAGACATAAAAATAAAAGGCTTTCAATGTAATTATTCATATCATAAAATGTCCTCATATGAAAAATAATTGTTTGGTTTCAGGAAATCACATAGCTTGGTGATCTTCATATTTACTACCCATTTTTGGTTCTATGGTGGTTTTAATTTCTTCTCATTTTATGGAAGATTTTAAATTATGAATTACATCATTTATAATAGACCCATATTTTTCATAGGTGCTAAATATTTATGTTTCAAATTTTCCTCCACGTCATTTTTATCACTATGTCTTATATTTTATGCTAGCACTCAATTCTCCACTTGTAGCTCCTAACATTGTTAATCCCTAGAAAAATACCACCACCAAGGTATTAGATGGAGTTATTAAGGATGAGTAAGAATTGAGTAGAGATGATGAGGGATTCAATAGGGATGATGATGGATGGTGAGGGTCAACAAGTAGTCATTAGTTAGGATGAAGGAGTGATTAGGAATAATGAGGGATGGTGAGGGTTAATGAGGGAGTGATTTGGGATGATGAGGGATGAGGATTGAGTGATTAGAGATGATGAGGTATGATGAAGCATTGATTAGGGATGATGAGGGATGGTGAGGTTTAATGAGGTAATGATTAGGGATGATGAGGGAATGATTATAAATGATGAGGAATGGTGAGGGTCAATAAGGGAGTGATTAACAATGATGAGGGGTGAGGAAGGAGTAATTAGGGATGATAAAATAATGATTAAGGATGATGAGGGATGTTGAGATCTAATGAAGAAGTGATTAAGGATGATGAAGGAGTGATTAAAGATGATGAGGGATGGTGAGAATCAACAAGGGAATGATGAGGGATGAGGAGTGAGTGATTAGGGATGATGAGGGATAGCAAGGTCCAATGATGGAGTGATTAGAGATGTTTAGGGATAGTGAGGGTTAATGAGGGAGTGATTAGGGATAATGAGGAATGATGAAATAGTGATTAGGGGTGATGAGGAATGAGTAGGAAGTGATCAGGTATGAAGGAGGAATGATGAACAAGTGATATTAACATAAAGTGTTTGTTTGATGTGTGTAGGTCATCAATGTGACCTATGTTACCCCAATCACACCACTTTTCATCAATTTCAAAGTGAGTGGTTTTAACATACAATAATGTGATCACATTATGTATTAATTCAATCATGTTATGTATTAACATGATTGCCTTATGTATTAATATGATCACGTTATGTATTAATGTGATCACATTATGTATCAATGTGATCCTATTATGTATTAATATGATCGTGCTATGTATTAACATGACCACATTATGTATTAACATAATTATGTTATGGATTGTTAATTATCGATCCATAATTTAAATAATGCAATCATGTTATTTAATAATGCGATCCCGTTATGGAAAACTTCCATGGAATTATCCCCCAACTCCATGTACTTACCCCCATAAAGGTACAATATCACTGATAATAGTTTTTATATCCTTATTTAGCGTTGAATTTCTAAAATTCATCCAACTTTCAAATATATAAAAACCTATGGGTTCGCCTATTTGTCTTATTCAATCCTAACATGAGATATTTTAATAAGGTGTGGTATAAATACAATTCTAAGCCTTCTCTTTATTCATCTAAAAAGTACCAATCAAGAACATATCAAAGCTTATTCAATCAATCACGCAACTAATTTATCCTACCATATTTATCCCTATTTATGTATAAGTCATAGAAGAAGTCATTAAAAAGGTCTAAATCATTAAAAGAGAAGTATTTTTTAAGTTACAAACTAAATCACTACATTCATCTTCATTTAGTATATTTCACCATTTTGCACATACAATCCCACACATATGGGAGAATTGCATAAGTTTGAGATCCTCATTGGATTATTGGCTATGTGGCAGAGGGGTAATTGATGTGAACTTGGCACTGAGATACCACTAACCCATTTTTAGCAAACCCATTCTAAGGGTGAAGAGTTAGGGTTTAATAAATTAGTAAAGAGTCAGAACCTATATCCCAGATCTAATTATATCATTTGAAAGGAAACATAAAACCTATAATAGTGAATTTTATTGCATTGATATCCAGTCATTATTTTATAATGGAAACCTATGTTACAGTCATACACTAGTGTCAATATCTGATGGTAGTGTCTATAACTATAAAATAATAATTTATAAAAACTGAAAACTGATCTAGTATACTGGTCCTTCATAATTTTTACATGTTTCTATACCACAAATATTTGTGCATAGTAAACCTAACTAAGTATCATTTATTTTTATTAATAAATTAAATATATTTTCAAATTTAGTACTTTATATATTTAACATATCTCAATATTATAATTTAAAATATTCATTATCTAAGTTTGTAATTAATTGGCTTGTTATAGATTAGTTTATCATCCTTGTGCTTGAGATATTTTTATATTGTTAACCATATCCCCACATATTCTTCAATTTTGGTGAACCCAACCTTTAGTCTCGAAACACTATATTGAGCTAGTGTTTCTTAATTTATTAACTTTTGTGTTCTTTGATTTCTAATTTAAAAGTTCCACAAAATTTAAAAATCAGATTTTACTTTCATAAAATCATGTTTAACATGCATCCATATAGTATTTATTTTAGTGACAAGGGGTAATTGATGCAAACCTAGCACATAGATCTCACTAACCCATTTTTAGTAAACCCATTTTAAGGGTGAAGAGTTAGGGTTTGATAAATTAGTAAAGAGTAATAACTTGTATCCCTGATCTAAATGTATCATTAGAAAGGAAACATAAAACCTAGAATATTGAATTTGATTACATCAATATCCATTCATTATTTTGTATTGAAAATCTATGTTACAATCATACACTAGCATCAATATTTGATGGTAGTGTCTACAACTACAAAATAACAATTTATAGAAGCTAAATACTAATCTAGAGTATTGATCCTTCATAACTTCCACATGTTTCTATACCAAATATATTTGTGCACAATAAACCTGCTAAGTATTATTTATTTTTATTATTATAATAAATTAAACATATTTTCAAATTTGGTACTTTATATATTTTACATATCTTAATATTATAATTTAGAATATTCATTTTCTAAGTTTTCAATTAATTGGCTTGATATAGATTAGTTTATCACCCTTCATATTGAGATATTTTTATATTCTTAACCATATCCCCACATATTCTTTAATTTAGGTTTAAAATTTTGGTGAACCCAACCTTTGGTCTTGAAACACTAGATTGACCTAGCATTTCTTGATTTATTATTTTTTGTGTTCTCTGATTTCTAATTTAAAAAATCCTCAAAATTTAAAAATTAGATTTTAATTTCATAAAATCATGTTTGATATGCATCCATATAGTATTTGTTTCATGCCACAATATATTATGGTAGTACTTGATTGTTATTCCCCATACATTGCTAAATCAATAAAAAAATTAATCAGTTGGAATAACCAAATTGGACAATATAAAGGCACTATTTTAGAACAAGATCAAATTTTATTCTCTCTTTACATTATTTATGTAATAACGTGGAGTTAGTATCCAGATGATAATTTTCATGTTTCGAACCTTTCTTTCTCCTAAATCTTATTTGAGTGACAACTACCATCTTGCTCCCATTTTTCACCCATTTCTTATATTGTATTACGTGGTCCATGTTATCACTTCATGAAAAGATAAGGGTTCCCAATCTATCCTTCCACCTATTAATATACAATATATTCCTCCCAAACCAAAATGATAATAAAAAGTAAAGGATATTATATTTTTGATCAATGGAATAATACACATGCTAATATTTCAATCCTTGATCTTTTAAAACAATCTACTATCTATAAGGATATATCATATGAATATATAAATGAAACAGAAGTACCAAGTGATATAGAACAAACTTACCTTGTGAATGTTATAAAGATATCAAAAATAATTTCTAACTCATTACCTTTGATCCAAAATATTTACCATCAAAAGATATTATTAACCAAGAATTTCTTTGATTCATACAAGTTAGTGTGAATAACAAAGGAATAAAAAGATTGATAGTTTGTGATGGATTTGGAATAAACATTTGTAGTATTAAATTATTAACAATAATTGACATTAATAATAACCTTACCCAAAAATAGGATGCACATATTGATGGATTTGATTATTCTTTTAGCCCATAAATTGGTCACATAATATTAGATATGACATTAGGACCAAAAATAATATCAACCCCATTCTAGGTAATGTGTCAATCATTAAATTATAACTTAATATTGGGTAGGAATCATATACACATATTGAAGGTTTTCCCATATACATTTCATCAATGTGTTAAATTCATACATGATGGGCCATTATAGTAATGTATATTGATTATTAACCTTTTATATTTTACCAAATGATCTATTTTGATGCAAAAATTGAAAGCATACCAAATTATGAGATGGGTGAATTAATCAGAATAATGTATTTACATCAAGATGATTAGAAGGAACTACACCATAATGTTCACATGGATGAACACTTAGAAAAAGAATCATTATTAAAATATCCAATGATAATAAAACAATAATTAAATCCAATAGTTGAGATCCTTTTACTGGTTAACACCACATAGAAAGATGGAACAATTTTAGATTATTATGATAGTGATTATGAACCTATTCAGACTATGACTTATTAACAATGAAAAATACTAAATTTTTATCCACTCGAGCATTTTTCACATTACCTATTCACACCCACATGTCTTGTTATGCACAAGTTAAACTCATCACCAGAGGATAAAAAATCACATTAAAATAAGGAAAAGGAAAGCTTAATAGATCAACATGTAAATTATTGTTATTAAGTCCATCCCACTTGGATACAAACATTGACTTAACCTTATAAGGGAAAAATGTAGATATATCATGTGAATAACATGAAGTTCTCTCATAAACCTCCACAATAAATGTTACAGATCACAGTAAGATAATATTCTATGACTACAATACTTTATTATTACTTGATAATAATATGATATGTTTACCCCCTAACAGACACAGATCAATCATAAAACTCATTCTTAATTAGGGGTCATCATGTTGTACTTGTCAACAAATCATTGGTCATAATACAAATCAATGTGAGGCATTGTAAAACCAAATTTATAAATACAAGAATAAAGGACATAAAATGATCGTAATGGAAAAGAAGAAAATACCTATTATTTCCTATATTTCAAAATAAAAAAGTTCCATTGGAAATACTTATAAATTCCTATGCCATGAAAATTGATCTATTACTTTAAATATTGACAAGGTCTATTTTTCAACATTTCAAGTTGATATAAATAATTGGGATACAATTTTTAGTACCAAATTTTTCCAATAGTTGGTACATAATATAGATGAGATAAATTAACCTCTAATTTTACTAGACTCTTTTCGGCACATATTACTAGCCATAACATGTGGACCAAAGGTTATTTATACCATCATCTAGATTGTGAACCTAGAACAAAACTTCACTATCATCTGAGCTAGTATTGGTTTTATGACATGAATGCATTAATGAATTATAAAAATATGTTCCTCACTTTCTAATTCAAAGATAAATAAAATTTTGTCCAACATGATGGATACAATGATCATCCCGTAGAAATAACTACTACCACAAAATTACTAGAAAACATTGAAACCATGGCAATGAAAAAACATAAATAATGGTGGCAAGAAAAATAGCCACAAGGACCACCAGATAGTATTTTATCTTCCATATGGGAGGAATCATTTATATTAATTATGATTGAAATTTTAAAGTATAAAAAATGAAAAAAATCAATATTCCAAAAAACACAAAAGTAAATCAAATGTTCTCAGACAAAAACTTTCAAATAATTTAAAATATTTAGATTCCTAAGTTTACTAACTCCCTAACATCTATGTTGTTTGATTTATGCTAGTATATAGCTTATCATCTAATTTATATATACACTTATGTCTCACATATCTTTTAGTTTGATACAACCATACCCAGACACATGATATAATCACTTATAGATGTTGGACCTCTCATCTACCTACATCATATAGTTTTTTGGGGGCATCTACTTATTTAATCATGATTGGTAAAAGTTACATATCCTTTATTATCACTCATGCAGTATCATGTTTGATATTATATACTAACACTTACACATGTCTATGGCCATACTCATATGTTTCATAGTGTACTTGATATGGTATGTTATATTAAATTTTTTACTAACACTTATATGCAAGCAATAGTGTGATATGTTTATTTTGTTTTCTTATGTTTCATCTATTTTTTAGCTTCTTGAGTGTATTTAGTTACTTTATATTATATTTATTTTGGATTTTTTGAGTATTTTCCTTGATTTTTAGCCCTTGTGCCATTGTATGCTGATTGGACATTTGAATATGTCATTATATGTTGGTTGGGCATTTAAATATGTCATCCCTTTCTATTGTGTGGCATTTCAAAATGCCCCATGTACAAAATATTATTGGACCATTATTTTCATTAAATTTAGTGTTCTTGTGTGTGTGATTTATTATTTTTTGAATTGGTATTGCTACTATGTAGATGTTGCCATGATCCATATCATGATCATCTTAGGACTTGATGTAATCCCATATTGGGAGATTCACCAATATATCTAATTATATATGTTATCCCTATATGATACATGATTCATACAAAGATTATATATATACCTTATCCTTTTGAGGTAAGGTAACTACTATATTTTATTTCCCTCACCTCAAAAGTGGGGGCATTTCAGTGGAGGCATGTCATATGAACATGAGCTCCACATTTTTACAGTTTCTAGATTTTAGTGGGGAAATGCCACAAAGGCATGAAATTCATATTTACACACTTAGTATATTTATATTCTATTGGGGAAATTTCATAAATACATGACCTCTACACTTGCACAATATCTAGTTCAATTTCATGATTCAAATATACACTTAGGTCACAATCTTATATATTTCACTATTTTTTCATAGATTTGAAGCAATGTTTTTTATATTTATGACACATATAATCCATATGAGACACATTATAGGTATATATTTTATTATATGGCACCAAAAAATTTAGCAATTATACTATTCACTGTGATGCACCGATTACACAAAGATGTACTATTATCAACCTTTTTTTTTGCTAAAATGGTTCATTTATTTTATAGGTTGAAGTGATTAAATAATTTAACCTCTCTATATTTATAGGTTAGATTCATTAAATTTTATAATCTCACCAAATTTATAGGATGAGTTTATTAAGTCACTCACCCTCACCAAATTACATATTCACACATGAATTATATGATTAAGAGATAGTGATCACAATAGCCATGTCACAACTCATTCTCGGACAAGATTGGGTACACAATACCTTTCAATATCACTCTTAAATTCTCCAAGGTTTAGTTTTTAACCTCTTCCAACACCAATGCTTTATAAGGAAACATCTTTACGAAGTCAAAGCATCAAGAGGAAACATGGTTGCATCGACACACATGTGTACTCTTTCCTTGCTCTCTTGATTTTCAAAAATTTACATTATTTTAAATTTAAGATTATAATCATTGATTTACATTATAATATGATATTTTTAATAGGTCATACACCTTCAAATCACTCAAAGTGGGATCAAGAAAAATAAATGTGTGTTGTACACACCTAGATACACATTTATTTCCTTTAAACTATTAATTGCATCCATATGCATTACTATATTAAAGGAGGAATGTAGGGAACACATATATTAAAAATAAAAATTTATAACATCTTAGTCTTGTACATTTGAAAAATATCAATCAAGGCTCTAACCTTCAATTATAGACCTCCCTACTACCAAAAGGCTTGCATTCACAATATGACTATGACTAAATGCCTATCTCTTAGTTTTATCCATATAATTTGGATTATATAGGTCTCTTTCAACAAAAATAAATATTATAAATTGATAAACATCTCACATTTGTAGTTGCATATACATACCTATTTTATATCCCTCAAGACACTATCGGCCATAGAGGGACACTAATGTCAATGATAGTGTTTAGAATCCAGTTTATAAAAGTCATCTAAATTTAAAGTTGAACCCTAACATGAGATATTTTGAAAATGTTTGGTATAAATACAAGTATAAACCTTATCATTCCTTATCTATAAAATACCAAGAAAACAACTTCCAGATATCATTCAATCAATCGCATAACTATGTTATATTTTCATATTTATCCATATTTATTTATTACTCATAGGAACAAACATATAAAAGGTCTAAATCCTTCATAAAACATCTAATGAGTGATATTTTTCAAGTTAAAAGTTGGATCATCACATGCATCTTCATATAGTATATTATGCCCTTTTACAAATACATTCCCACACATAGAGGAAAATTACATAAGTATGAGGCCCTATTTAGAGTATTGGATATGTAATAAACACTTAGTGAAAAAGGGGTAATTGATGTCAGCTTGACACTGTTATCCCACTAACCCCTTTTTAGCAAACTCAATCTAAGGGTGAAGAAGGGTGAAGTGTTAGTGTTTGATCAATTAAGAAAGAATGACAACTAATATCCTAGATTTGAATATATCAGCATAAATTTGATATAAAACCAAAAAATAAAATTGGTCACATCGATATCCATTCATTACTCCCTATTGGACACCTACTTCACATTTAAACACTAATGTCGACTGTAGTGTCCATATATGACAATAGTGTCCATGAATACAAATTATAATTTACAAAATTTGATGAATGGTCCAAGATATTGATCCTACATACTTACCACCTATTTTTGGTTTATATGTATTTGCATATAGTAAACCTAAGTATCATGTCTCCTTGGTATTACAATCAATTGAACATATTTTCAAATTTGGTACTTTTTATATTTAACATATCTTAGTATTATAATTTCAAATATTAATTGATATGAGTTTACAATTAGTTAGCCTTTTATAGATTAATTTATTAGCGTTGTGCTTGGGCTATTTCTATATTCTTAATCACATCCCCATATATTATTCAATTTAGGGTTAAACCACAAGATCTAAAAAAAAAGAAAATTTTCTATGTAAGGAGCTTATAAATTTTCCTAAAATACAAGGTCTAAAGAAAGTAATTTTAGTGTTAGATATCATATCTAAGGTCAAAATAAAATGTTTTTAGTGTTAACAACTAAATTTGAGGTCGAAAACAAATTAGGTTTTATTATCATATATTATATCCAATGTAAAATAAGTTCCTTTAGTGTCAGATATTCAACAATTTATTTAAAACCTTGGGAAATAAAATTGAAGCAATTCTTGAATAGAAAATAAGTACACTGATATGTTTAATCATAATTTTAAATTAATTTGATTATTAAACCTAATTTAGATAAATTGAATAGATTATACCATAATTTTTTAAATCAATTTTTGACAAGCAAAATGAAACAAATCACGAGATTTGAAAAAGTGAATCAAATTAAAGAAGATTAACAATAAACACAATGAAGGACCGAGTTGTTCACTATCTATGATCTGACTGTGCAAAACTAACAAATAACTAAAATGAATTGTCATGGATTGATTTTTCATATGCATAGAGACTGATAATGAAACTAATGAAAAAGATCATCAAATTAGGACATGAACAACTGCTATTATTATCCATTACTATACTTTTTTTCCTTATCTAAAAATCAAGGTATCATGTCACAATGATCCATAATAGATTAACAAACACTTGCATATAGGGTTTTGACCTTTGTATGTGTTAAAACACCTAAAAATAACTTATTCGAAGTTGAAAATCTAATAGGGATTGCAATGAGTGAAAATTTACAAATATAAAAAAGGGGGAGTGTAATGGGTGGATAAAAACCCAATCATGATCATGATGACTAAACATTACCTATGTATATAATACACCAAAAATTTCAATTAATCCCACATAATTATGTCACGTAGATTTTTTTATGAAATTATTCTCCTTTGAATATAAGGGTACATCTAGAGATGGCTTGAATACTTGATCATTATTTATTTTGGATTACATAAATAAATATCTTGACATGGATAAGGACTACTTAAAATGATTAGAATCAAAATTTGGAGGAATAGAGAAGTTTAGCTCAATGTATAATAATGTAAGTGTGCATCTATATTAAAATTTCTAGGAGGTATGATAGGTAACTTAAGTGTGCCTTTATATAAACCAAAAAAGGGAAAACCTCATGCTACCTATCCTAAACATATGATCCAAATTATAAGGGAGGGTTCAATTTTTATAAAAGACTATGAGAAAATCTAAGAGCATGTTAGACCCATAGGGTATAATAATGTCTACCACTATTATCCCATACATTATGTTTTTTCCTTAAGGAAAACATGTAAATTTTAGGTATAGAGATGTTTGTACATATTCTTAGATTCGGTTTTCATAGTCTATAACATTTTGTTAGGTGTAAGATATAAATTTAGAAAATATTAGGTATATATATGTGCTTAGGATAGAGTTAGGTTAATAAATATGTCAATGTTTAGTACTCAAGTCAATTAAAATGAAAGTGGGCCAAAACAATATTATCAAATATTCATGACAAAATTTGAGTGTCTACATTTGGAAACACATACCTAATTTAAGGTTCACTTGTATCTTCAAATTCACTATAAGTGATCATAAAAAGGATCTAATATAGTGAATAATATAATATATAAATATGATCAAGCTTTGTTGATGTGGATAAATCGTATCCCTTTAATAGTTAGAAAAGATTATTGGACTATTTTTGGAGTGTCAATTTTTCCCAACAGTAGAAAATCTATTCTAATTATGGTTTCACAAGTTTATATGTTCTATGACTTGTGCACCTATTCATCAATACCTTAGTTTCATAAACATCTTATATATTTATGAATAGATGCATGAGACTACTAAAAATAATTGTCATTTTTTAATGCTCAATTTACTCCAAGGGACCTTGCACGAAAATAAAAGAGTTAGTTTTGATTTTAGGAGACTTCATCATTTGTTCATCTATTAAATTTCAAAATGACAATCAAAATTCATGCATGTCAACAACTGGATTTATGTATATGATAGTCATATTCCTTAACCATATGAAATAACATGCAAACAAGAAGTTGATTATATTTTATTTTTCATTAGTCATTGTTTTGGTACAAATGCAACAATAGTAATTCAATAAATAGAAAATGTGGTAAAGAAAAAAATGTAAGAAAATCCTTGTAATTTCTTGTTAACATGATGTAATTTTTAATGGGAATAACTTTTTAAATTCCATAGGCTGAGTTTGTATATATACACTTCTTAAATTTAAATTAAGAACTTATTGATGCATAAATCAACATATAAATAAGATATAAGATCTAATAAAATATTCACCAAGTAATAATTAATTAGATCTTAAAGTTAAAGGTGCCCAAAAATAATAATAACAAATATATCATAACATTATGTTATAGTTCAGACAAATATCAAAATGGCTGCAATATTAATTAAAAAATTAAAAACATAAGAAGAAGCACAATCATCCTAAAACATAGACAACACAAAAAAAAGATAAAAATATAATAAACAAATACACAAAGAAATATATAAAGTGACAAACATAAAAATAAAACTAAAATAAAAACCTAATCTAAACTAGATATCTATACCCACAAAAATACATAAATAAAATTTTAATTACAAAGATAATACCAATATTTGGTATCTACTTAATTCCATACTTTAATGTGTGTATACTTATTTGTTTATATATATCTAAGTGAATTAAATAAGTTCACCTAGGAATGTTTGATGATGAATGTATGGCCAAAATATAGGCTAAGTTAAAATTGAACATAATATATGAAAGTGATTTGAATTTCAAAATGAGGAGAAAGCTTAACATATATCAGGAGTCTAGCTCCAACATCCTATAACAATGTTATGTATTATTTCTATTTGCACAAATGTTTTGACTATAAGATCCATGACTCATGAACATTATTCTTATGTCAAGATCTTAAATGTGAACTTATGAAAGTAGATTAACGTCTTTAGAAATTGATAATAAAATATATAAATATAATTACGTAGAAATAATCCCCAATACAACTGGGATTAACCTTTAAAAAAAAACACATATAGCTAAAGTTTATTCTTATATAAAGAATTTATAATGCATATACATATATGTTTACTATGCCCCTAATGAGAATTGTGTAATAAACAATGTGAAATGATGTAATTCTTCTATATTGGGGATCAATAAAAATACATGAAAGGTCATCTCCCCAATGTAAGAAATATATAATTTAAAAACGGTATTACTATAAAAGAACCCCCGCTATGGAAAAGATGTAATTTAAAAAGTGTATGAGAAATGTGAGAGAGTCATGTTGCATAAAGGAATTAATATATATTCAATCTAAGCATCACACAACATGCCCATTATATATACATGATATAGTTAATAAAGTGCATACACGAACAAGTCCCTATATAGAAAAGATGTAATCATTATAATCCTAATAAATGACATGCCTATAATAAATTTCATACATGATTTCCAAAACCAAACAATTTTTGGAGTTGTGTGTACCAAAAATGTTCCTTAATAGGTGGAATCATACCACTTGGTTGTAAAAATAATTAGTTTGTTTCACTAAACAATAAATTAGTAAAGTAATTTCAAAAGGGAATCAAAGTATATAAAGTACACTTGAAGTCAATTATATAAAGTACACTTCAAAAAATATTCTAATACATTGATTGAAAGCATTTAGTGATCTCATTCATAGATTAACATGATAGGTTAACAATATTTTATCAATTTTAATCCCCTGCACTTAGCATAGATCCCTTTGCTTGAAAAACACTTGAACACTAAAAATTGTCATTGCTAATTTTTCAAATCCATTGAACATATTTGCATCACCAAGAGTTTTATGATGCATTTCAGTCCTCAAAAATCTATAATTATAATCTTCAAAACCAAATAGGTCTTGTAAGTGTAATTGATGGAATTCTTTTTTTGATGTAACTTGTAACAATAGAGATTCACAAAAAACCAACATTGCAATATAAAATGAGGATAAGAAAGGACTACAGTAGAGAGGTCAAAAAGTTTTTTCAATACTTCTTGTAAAAAATTTGATGTGCATTTCCATAGCTTTCAAAAGACTTTAGCAGAGAGGTCAAATATCTATAGTGTAGAAGTGGCATCCATTAAATGGGTAAACTATTAAAGGCATTTAACAAGTTAGAATTAATTCAAGCATGATTGTGTTGTATTTCAACTTAATTATCAAGGTTCAAAACATGATTTTGCATAAACATTATGTCATATTTATGTTATAGGATGAAGCATTTTAGTACCCTAGTTCTATTATAACAATTTTACATGTTAGTTCAAAACATGATTTTGCATAAACAGTAAGTCATAATTTTGTTATACGATGAAGCATTTTAGTATCTTAGTTCTGTTATAACATCTTCACATGCTTATGCATCTATATTTAATGATTGTTGAAATTTTGTTTGTTACACATTAAGGTTTGGATCACAATCACCAAGAATTGATGTCTGTATAGGGACATCACTCTCACTAACCAAAACATCACTTTTTATAGAATGGTGGTGCACAATAAGCCTTCAGAATACCAATCTACAAGTTTTTAATTTGTATAAAGAGTTGAAAATCCTGTTTAAATAATGAACCTTTAATTAGAGAGCTAATACAAAAATGTCTTTATCATAGTATTATTTAATTTATCAAAAACAATAATAAAAAATTGATACTCGTGATAAAAACCATCAGTTGTAATCTATAAGAGAAGAATAATGTATACAAATTCACAGGGTAAGAATTAGTTTTGAGATACAACTCCAAAATTAGTTACAATTAAAGGGGTTGTTGTATTTCTCATAGTACTCAGAAGAAAATAATTGAAAATTCAATTATAGTGAAAACCAAAAACATTCAATATTGAATATAATTGCCTAGAACTACTAAAGGATAAACTATTAAGCTAGGTTAATACTTGTTATACATCAATAACATATCCATGTTTGCATCATAGTGATCCTTACAGAAGACAATAATATTAGACAAAATATTATGAGATAGTTTAGTAGTATTGAAGATAAAAATACATGATCTTGGTGTTTCACGATGATGAAACATTTGATAAATCAATTTGTGGATCCATCTGACTGAGTTTTCAACATTTCAATTCACTTATATTATGTGCCTATTATAGGGGAGAGAAGAAGAATAAGTTACTCAAATAAAATATTACTAGTACTTAGTTTCTCAGTCATATCTATTTTTATTAATCTAAGAAAAACAAGGTACTAGTTAGCCTTCTTTTTTAAAAAGAAAACTTACAATCAAATAATTACTTACAATCACAACCTAGAGACATCCAAACAATAATATTAAACATAATCGAACATATTTTAAATCTCAACCTAATTAACAGCTCTAAATCATCTCATATAGGAAATCAAATAATCTCTAGTTTTTCCTCTGTAGATTTAATGCCACAATTTTTGAGTTCATTAAGGTGCATGAAGGGCACTACATTATTTTTCTCTGTACTTCCAGATGTTATTACAAATAATCTAGTTTGTTCATGTTGCATCTGGGGCAGTTTTCATATGTCTATAACTAATGTACAACTAGCCATTAAAGCCCATGCATTCATAAAATTTATAGCACCCAAACCATCAAATAGAGAATGACTCATTCCAAATCCCATAGAGAATCCTCTACATGCAAACTTGGTTGGCCGCTCAGTGAAAACAAAAGAATCAAAACCCAAGCTTTGTTAGATCATAAATTGATCACAATCTATGTAAATATCTTTGCACTACAAGGTTCAACATAATTCTCAAAGTTCAAAACATGATTTTACATAAACAATATGTCATAATTTTTGTTATAGGATGAGTAATTTTAGTACCTTATTTATGTTATAACATTTTCACATGTTAGTTCAAAACATGATTTTGCATAAATAGTATGTCATAATTTGTTATAGGATGAAACATTTTAGTACCCTAGTTATGTTATAATGTCTTCACATGTTCTTGCATATGTATTCAATGATTTCTGATTTTTTTTTTGTTTCACATTAATGTTTGGATCACAATCATCAAGAGTTGATATCTGCATAGGGACAACACTCTCACTAACCAAAACATCACTTTTTCTAGTATGGTGATACACAATAAGCCTTTGGAATACTAATATACAACTTTTTAATTTGCATAATGAGCTACAAATCATGTTCAAAAAATGAAACTTTAATTAGAGAGCTAATACAGAAATGCCTTTGTCACAATATTATTCAATTTATTAGAAACAATAATAAAAAACTAAAACTCATGATGAAAACCATCAGTTGTAATTTATAAGAGAAGAGCAATGTATAAAAATTCACACTAACAACATCTCAATTAAGCCACGTCTTTGATTATTGGTTCATTGAACAACATGATCTTTAATCATGTTTATTCATTTGCTTGCAAATCCATACACATGCCTGAAGCTCTCTTTGTCACTAGAAGAAACAAGCAATGATCTAGTCCACCTTGAATATATGACCAGTTCAGTCTAGTTTATGATTTTGATATAAATTGTAACAATAGAAATTCATGAGAAAATAAAATTATAATATAAAGTAGAGAAATCTATTATTTCTATAACTGTCATCTCTCCTACATGTAAGTCATGTTGATTTATGTAAGCATATGTTTTCTGAGGGATAATCTACTCCAACCTATGGCCATTTTAAGCGACTTATCCCTTCACCTGAAATAACATAAATTGCAATACAAATGAACTAGCTCTAACCTTCAATATGGAGTGTAATTTTGGAGGTAAAGCTAGCAACAGGGTTGTCTTTCTAGACTTAGAGGGACCCAATAGCAAAGTCATCCTCTAGAAATAATAAATGATAGTCATTTTTATAAATACTCAATTTTATAAAAAGAAAAAAAATTAATGAGGCCTCACCTTTATTTTATTTAGAAAATTTATCCGTAGCATCAATGAACTCCTTTATAGTGGAAGTGATAGGTTAAATAATATGAGTTAGAACTTGGGTCAAATGGAAGAATACAGTCATCAGAAAGGCAAAGGGCAAGAAGTCCCCATATTGCAAAAAATGTAATCACATAAAGAAAATACATATTTAACACAAAATTTATATTGACATTATTTTAATAAGAATAATACAATTGAGTTTACAAACCTACAAGGTGTCTATGGAAGTGTGGATCTCCAAATGTAGACTATTAGTCAATATTACACACTTGTTTTAAGTAAAGCTTCAATACCCTATCACCTATATTAGTTGGTGCAATAGATTTTCTCCTATGTATTTTGAGCAATTGAAGGTACTCCAACATGTTGCAAAAAATTTGTGAAGTCAAACTCATCTCCACTCAGTCTATGAATCTACAGCAAGTAGAATCTAGTTGTTAAGAAATAGTCAAACACAAACAAAATATGAAGTCCTTTCAACATAAAAAATCTATTATTCTTATATTTTACTTGAGATATTTTTATATAGATGTACCTATTTAGTAATTTGAATCAAAATATCATCAAGATGTGGTATACCACTTGAAAATAATCTAGGTCCCTGAACAATACAATATACATTCTGGTAAGTCACTAATTTTGTACCCAAGTTGCCAAAATTCTTCTCAACCCACTCCATTGATTCTATCTGCATCACAATTACATTACACAAGATAGAGTATAAGAATGTTCAACTCAATATAGAGCTGAAGAGTTTTGGATTTTTTTATTTTGCATATAATCTCAAACAATCAAATCAATGTTTTCCTCAATACATATATAGTTCAGGCATGGCTGTAACATAAAACAAAAACTGACATATTTGGGAATAATTATCATCTTATATTATTAATATTTGGCTCATACATATAAGATATATAAATAAATATAGAAGAATGCAAAGCTTACTCTTTAGCATTGGATTATGTGCATTTATAGCCTCCTTGTCAGTGCATAGCTATTGAGACTTTTAGATTCAAGTAATTCATCTATCTTAAATAATAGTGATATCATTGAAGATGAGGTGAAAATTTTTACATTAGAAAATACATTGAATGAAGAATCAATGGTTGATACTATGTAAATTAGATCATAAGCACATGTAGATATTATAACATTTTGAAAGAATATGTGCTAGTTACTACACAACTTAAAAATGCTAAAAATGCCTAACATAGTTCTATAATTTTAGTCACAATAATCAATGCAGAGAAAGAATCACATCAAATACCTTAGGGGAAGAAGTAAGATCTCAAATCCGAACCATTACATAACCTTATTTTTTTTTCAAAAGATTAGTATTCAATAAACAATGCAAAAAACCAAATTTGGTTTAAATTGCATGAATTGAATCTATTTATCATTGTGTTAAAATATGTGCCCAAAATTAGAATAAAAAATAGTGTAAAAGATGAGTTAATATTATAGGCATATGTTTAAGCAAGGAAAAGTTTAAATAAAATATACTATTTGCATATTATATGCATGTAAATAAATTGAAAGCATTAATTGTAGTCATACTGAAACAGTGATGTAATATATATTATTTTTGATATTTACATATTTATGGTGTTTGAAAAATATTATGTAGCATATTAATATCGAGGTATCTACTACAGTTATAAATTCTTAACCATGATGAAAAATGAAAATAGTTTAGATGTCTAATGACTTAGATGATATAGCTAGATTAGCAAAGTCCAAAAAGTGTCATTGTTATGTCTTCAAAATATGGATGTGTCCTAAAGTCAAGAAGAAGAAAAGCAAGAAAGTCATGTATCATTAAAATGCAAAAATAGTTATCTAAAGCTAAGAAACATTTATGCAATGCAAAACTATAACCAACTCACCAATTTGGAATCATGATTCATTCTTTTTTAATTTTAGAAACAATAGTATCCATTGCAATTATATATGTGCCATTTACTTAGAATTTGTGTAATACAAACATAGTTGATTAAATTTCTTACTTGTATTATTGAAATGATATTGATGTTAGTTCAGCTAGCAAAGTCTAAAGAATTATTTTATGTAATATGCATTCAATTTTACCATCTTTTGTATGAATATTGCATGTCAATGCATGTATATAGGAAAGTCCTAAATATGGAGGGCAGCTTGGACATTGTAAAGAATCATTGCCATGAACATATATTGTTTTAATTTCATGCTTACAAGAATTGCATATTGACTAGAAGGGAGCCAAGTAAATACTCTTTGGTTTTAGCATTCTCGTAGCATGTTGATGTTAATATTAAATAAGTAAATGAAATAGAACTTGAATTTGTTGCTAGATGGTAAAATAATAAGTAATAATATGAATACTTGCCTCAATGTTTGTTGTTTTGATTGTTTGTAAATTATTCATGGTGCATTCATCAACCAAAGGTTCAATGAAAGAATCATAATTTTCTTGGAAAGTTTGAGAGCCTTTTGGGCCTTTGCGAATAATGTTTTTGAAAATGTATACTAGTTTTTATTTTAGACATTTGTTGAACTTGTATCTCATAGAACAATTGTTGATGTTGTTCATTGAACTTAATCTGAGAAGCAAATAGTTGTATTTAATTTAGAAATAAACAAAAAGCTTTTAAAAGGAAAAGAAATATGAAAGAGAAAATAAGCTTATAATTGTATTATTATAATCTATTTCTCTATCTTTGAAATGTAAATTAAATTATGTATTTTTTTTATTGGTAGCTTGTAACTAAAGCTCTAAATGAGCCAACTAAGTATAAATCATTTAATTCCACAACATCAGTAATTGCACGATTAAGTATGAGTTTTATTTTTCTGCAAATTGCAGGTATATTTTGTATGTTTGCTTTTATAGTTAGAAAAATATAGAAGGAAACATCTCCTCCTTCACATTTTGTTTTCTCTAAGATCAAAAAGTCTAAAATGTGAATGGTTTTTCCTGGAGCTATGTATGTTTCACATTTTTGTATCAATTTATTGCTAGTATTAATTATTATAGTTATTTGACCATGAAAATCAACCAAGTCAATATGAAGTATGTTTGCTTTAATTGGAGAATAGGAATTTGTGATATGAGTAAGTCCATAACCATTCAAAATATCTCCTTCAAAAATAGTAATAACTTTCCCAACAAAAACATCTAGTATTTTGCATGAAGGAATTGGTTTTATTCTAATGTTGAAAGGAAAGGAATGTTTTCTTTTAGAAAATGTTGTAATAGATATGTAAAAATTTAGCATGTTTTGACTTTATAAAAAATACTGCTATTTGATAAGCAATGTAAAAAACTAAATTTGATTTAAGATTTACCATTTGTGTAGTTGTTTTTGAGGAGAGATGGTTTCATTGCTCTTGGATGACTCTGGTAATATTTATTCAGTAGCTTTTTTATCCTCTAGAATATTTGATTTTGAATACATTGTTTTGGCTTCTATCACTGAAATAATATGTTTTTTTTTATTTTTTTGTTCAAAGATTTTAATCAATGAACTTCAAATTTGTATGAGCAATAGACTATGAAGAGAAGTAACAACAATGATTTTTTTCCTTAATTCTAATGATTAATCAATCTTGTCTATGACTAGATAAATGGCATTGTGATCAATCCAATATGCTTCTATTGTTATGATTTGAACATGTTCTTTTGAAATATTTGACCAAACATGGTTTATGCTTCTGCCTGGATATTATTTTTGTCTATGTGGAAAAAAATGCATATTACAAATTGACATATGTTTTATGAGTAGAATTGATGATTTGTTATAAAATGAGATATCAATATTAAATTATCCTACTACATATATTTCATTAGATACGTTTATGTTTAACATGTTTTTTAAATAATACTTATAATATCCATGACATAAGCAGAGGGGGATGCATAGATATTGACAATTGTAAATTCATGTCCATGTATTGTGGCATCTATTATTAATGATTACACTTGATTCATATTGTATTGCATTGGGTTTGAAGTGATAACATGTATATGTACATATATAATTATACCATCCACATTATGTATTGAATTACAAGCCATGAAATTTGGGATATGATTGGTGGAATTGTTAGATGTAATACATGTTTCCTGTATGCATAGTTTATCACATTTCATTAAGTCATGATAATTGATAATGTCTTCAATATGTGCATGAAGACTATGAGTGTTTAATAAACATATAATAATATATGAATCAAATGTATTTGATATAATACTATGATGTAACACCCATTCAGAGTTCAATTCTAATCGTGACGTTTCAATGGAAATTTTATTTTTAATTCTAAAGTTTTTATTTGATAGTGGACCTAGAAAATACAATGAATTGATGGTTTTTACTTGATAAAGATTTTTATATGCCAATCCATGCCTTGATACACCAAGTGGTTTGAATGAAACTCCTTCTAGGGTAAGGCCTTGGGACCTGTCTATAGTAAGAGCACAAGATAATTGTATTGGAAATTGAGCTCGTATTATCAAATGTTTTTTGTAAATGGGAATGCAAACTAGCCTTGAAACTCAAAAAATTGGAGTCCAATTTAAATCAATATTACTTTGAAATAGATGAAAATGTTTCATTCTTTTCAAATTCCTAATGTTGACATCATTGAATTTTACCCATATAATGTCAATGTCATGTGCTTTGGTGTAGAGCTTAAATATACCATCCAAACCATTAAGAAGGCTATCTTGCATATCATCATTTACATCAAAAAGTTACACTAAAATATTAGGCTTCAAAGTGATTTTTTTGGTAGACATACGGCTATGGCATATACTTTATTTTCATTATATGTATCATCTTATTTATCTATTGCATGGATACTAATTTCTTTGTGTGGAAAAAGTCTTAGCATTTTGTTATTATGCACATCAACATAATTATTTAAGTAAAAGAGATATGGAAATAAAGGATCATTTGGTGTTGGGCATGAGCATTTATTATTAAGATATGAAATATTATTGTTTGTATGTGAGCATGTGTGTATTCTATTTAGTATTGACACAAATATCTCATCCTTTTGACACATCATTTGGTGTAGCTGATAACATTTCATGTTTCCTTGTGAAAATAAATAAGGAATTTGTTCATTGTTCATTTTTGGGTGTTCAAAAATGATACAATCATTTATAGGTTAAACTTGATAAAAGTCACCGTAGGAGACCATGATAACATTGCCAAAGTACATAGTGGGTAGATGCATTATGACACATAATTATTTGTCAATGTAATATAAAATTCTTTCTACTACAAGTGAAATTTTTGCAATCAGTACTATGCATAATTGGTTATATCATTTAGACAACACATCAAGATGTTCATTATTCAAATAAATCATTTTTGACTTGTTAAAGGGTATTAAAAATGCATAATGCAATTTTACTCCCCTGCATTTTATGCATCCTTACTTGTGTATGCAAGAATCTAACCTTTTGGCTTGTAAGAATTAGTATAAATAGTTTGAGAATAAAAGTAAGCCAACATCTCAAATATAAATTTTATTGTAAAATTCTTACTTTTGCCTATGCCTTATGTTATAAACAAGTACAATGGTTTGTTTTTGTTTATGCATTTTTATAGGCAATGTCTTTAACAATTGCTTGTTGCTCTTCGTTTAACATACATCTATAATTGTATTATTATTATAAGTTTTTATAAATTAATGGGTTATGTCCAATGTAAAATGCTTTTGAAATTTTCTTGCTTGATATAAATCTTGGCAATGAAAAGTCCATTTGCAAATCATAGTCCTCTTGCATATTTTTTGTTTATGTTGAATGAAATCTAGTATCAAGCATGTTTTTAGTATCAAGTTCAAGTTGGTAGGTAGCATGTTCCATGTTCCCTCAAACAAAGTTTATGTCATATTTAAACTTAGAATAATTCAATTGTATGGTATTGCTTTGCAAATTGTATGCTTGCTTCCATGTTTCTAGACTTTGTTTCAAAATATTTTTAGTTTTCTCAAATGGTACATATAGCAATAGTCATTCATAACAATAGTTTTCAATGTCAAGATGATTGTTATAATTTAAGAAGCATATGACATGTGTTTTTTTATTTTTAATGGCTTTCCTTTACTCAAAAACAAATTCAACAAAGCAAACATGGTCAATACTGATAGGACATGCAATGTAATAGTCTATAAAAGATTGACATATTACATTTTTAGATTCATCTGGTTCATGCCTCAGAGTAATTGATGGTTTTAAAATAAAAGTGTGGTAATCAAGGCAAAATGTATTTATAAAAGTACATGTCCTTGAACAATGATTAAGTGGAAATGGAAACACCAAATGAATAGCTTATTGGGTAGGTATTTACTGATATTTTAGAATCACATTTCCAAGTCTATAAAACATCTGAATGACATCTATGTATGTCTTTGCATGTTTATCGGAGTTGCTGCCAGAATCCAGATAATGCGAGTGCAATGGAGACATGATCACATGAGTTGAAGCAAGTGCACACCACATAGATGCTAAAGCAATTTGAAATTAACACAATAAGATAAATTGCACAAGACAAAATGGAGAAAACCAAAATTTGATTAACATGAGATGGCCAAAGTGAGGAATACATATAGGAGAGTACGTAAGTAACTTCTCCACAAAAGGTGGACAAGGCACCCCAAGAATAGACTGTAACTCCTCCATGAAAGGTGGTGACAAGGTGTTAAGAATAGAGAAGTAACTCCCATCAAGGGAGTTACTTATGACATTCTTATGACACCTATGACACATCTATGACACACACCTCCACATAAGCTAGCCTATCCCAAAAATGTAGGAAAACTCCATGTATGCACAAGAAATACAATTTCCCTAATTAAAAAGTAGGGAAAAATAAAAACCTACACTAATACCCCCCCATAAGCGCAGCTTAGCTGGGCAGTGTGGAAATATAAAATGGGTCCCAGCAACTAGGCCTGATGAGGTACCCATGTACAAATGCAATCTCCTGTAAGATAGAGAAAAGGAGAAAACCTGTAGGAAAAAACTCCCCCCACAAAAGAGAGACATAAAAGAAAGAAGAGGCTAATGCCCCCCCAAAGATGATGCTACTGCAGATGTTGACTGCACCCCAAGAAGAGCTCATAGATGAATGAACTTGCTCTTAGTGAAAGGTTTGGTGAAGATGTCTACAACCTGCTCCAAAGATTGGCAAAATATCAAGTCAATGACTTGACTATGAATAAACTCCTAAATGAAATGCATGTGAATGTTTATGTGCTTGGTCTGTTGGTGTTGAATCAGATTCCTACAAATTTGAATGGTACTCTGGTTGTCACAATAAATGATGGTGGACTGCCTGATAGGAATGCCAAACTTAGAAAGAATCCCCTGAAGCCAAATAGCCTTAGTAGCTACACTAACAGCTCCCCTGTACTCTACCTCTGTGGATGATATAGCAATAGCATTCTGCTTCTTGCTAGACCAACTGATAGGACCAGATCCTAGAGAGAAATTGTAACCAGAAGTGGACTTGCGAGTCTGTGAATTGCCAGCCCAGTTTGAATATGTATATCCAACCAAGTCAATCTCTATGCCAAATTTGTAATGAATCTTGTATCTATGTGAACCCTGTATGTAATGCAAGATCCTCTTAGCTACTTTTTAATGTAGCTCATGAGGTTCCTGCATGAATCTGGAGACAAGTCCCACTATATATGATATGTTAGGCCTAGTATGAGTCAAGTAGATGAGACTACCAACAAGTTGTCGATACCGAGTGGCATCAACCAATGGTGAAGAACAATCAGCCTCAAGTTTGACTCCTGATAGAAAGGGAGTTAGAGATGGCTTGCAATCAGCCATGTGAAGTCGAGCCAATAAGTCAAGAGCATACTTAGGCTATGCAAGAGGAATCCCTGAATCTAACTGTGAGATCTTGATGCCAAGGAAGTAGTGCAACAAACCCAAGTCTATCATGTCAAATCTATCCTAAAGAGATGCCTTCACCACTGCAATAGCCGATGAAGAACTCCTGATGATCAAAAGGTCATCAACATATAGAACCAAAATCAAGAGCGAATCATCCTACCATAAGAAGTAGACATTGGGATCAGAATGGCACTTAGTTAAACCCATTGTGAGAAGGAAGGAATCCATCTTGGCATACCAAGCCTGAGGGGCCTATTTGAGGCCATAGATAGATTTCCTAAGTCTGCATACTAAAGAAGAATCCTAAACAAATCTTAGCAGTTGCTCCATGTAGATCTCCTCCTCTAAGTCTCTGTGAAGAAAGGCACTCTTCACATCCATCTGATGCACATCCCAACCATGTGCTACGGCAATAGCCAAGGTGAGTCAGATAGAAGTCATCTTTGCAATGGGTGCAAAGGTCTTTGAGTAGTCAATGCCTACCACCTATGAGAAACCCTTGGCGACCAATCACGCCTTGTACTTATCAACCAACCCATCTGCTACAAACCTAGTCTAATATATCCACCTACATCGAACCATATTTCTTCCCTTAGGAAGTGAAGTCAAATCCCAAGTGTGATTTTTGATTAAGAATATTCTTCCTCCATAGCACTATCCCACTCAGGTACCCCTGATGCCTCTCGAAAAGTCTATGGATCCAAAACTGAAGCAAAGAAGGCATGTGGATCTCTCTAAAAATCCCCCTAGTACATCTATCATATGCAGGATCTCCTACCCAAGTGCCAGCACTCTCAAGTATCTGTCTAGCCCAAAGTGGCTCAGAAGTGGGTGAGTCAGGAGTTAACTCCTCATCCTCTGACTGACTAGAGGTGGATGAATCTACATCACTATCCTCACTGTCTGAACTCAAAGAAGAAGAAGATGTCTTTGGCTCAAGAACCTACTACAACTGATCTGAATCTGACAAGGAATCATCATGAAGAAGTAGATTCGATGAGGGAGAAGAAGTGTCAAGTGTTGAGTCTCTAAGACTCTCCTAAAAATGGACACTTCTCTTGATGAACAACTCATGAGTGATCGGATCTATAAGGCAATATCCCTTAATACCATCCAGATATCCTACAAAGATGCAAGGCTTGGATTGACATTCCATAGCTTTGTGTTTCTTCTTCAGAATGCAGGCCATGGCTGGGAATTCAAAAAATCTAAGGTGCTCAACATCAGGTTTCCTTTTATGCCAAGCTTCAAAGGGTGTTATCCTTTTCAAAGCTTTGTGAGGAACCCTATTTTGAATGTAGCAAGCACAATTGATGGCTTCAGCGCAATACTTTGGTGCTAAGGATTTGGAGTGAATCATACAGCTACCCATCTCTTTTAAGAACCTATTCTTGCATTCTGCAACCCCATTCTATGAAGGATTGTAAGTGACTGTGTGCTGCAAATCAATTCCCTCTGTGGTGCAAAACTGCTCAAACTTGATGCTAACATACTCCCCTCCATTATCAGTTTGAAGAACCTTGATGGATTTCTCACTCTATTTCTCAACAAGAGCCTTGAAGTCTAAATTTTTTTCAAACACTTCAGACTTTTGTTTGAGAAAATATATCCAAGTGTACCTAGAGAAATCATTAATGAAAATGAGGATGTGCTTGGCCCTTATGAAAGATGGTTTGGGAAAGGGTCCCGATACATCACTATGGACTAACTCCAAAGGTTGTGAAGCCTTCCAAGCTTTGCCTTTGTCAAATTTTACTTCAGGATGCTTCCCAAGGGAGCACCCCTCGTAAAGTCCTTTTGAGAATTAGACACGAGGCAAGCCAATGACCATGTCATTTTTGCAAAGTTGATCAAGGTAGTGGTAGTTAAGGTGGCCAAACCGCTCATGCCATTATTTGCTAACTCCATCTAAATGAGTCAGCAATTCTGTTGGAGAAGAGTCTGATGCAAAATGTGAGAAGGTGTATAACCTTGGTGATTTTCCTTACCCACTGTCACTGTAGTATCACTATGTAACTCCCTGATAGCCACTGAATCTGGTGAAAACTCAACTCTCATGCCTTGACCAATGTGAGTGATTTGGTACATTGATAGGAGATTGGTTGAAAGAGAAGGAACACGTAGAACATTATTTAATGTTTCTCCTTCCATTTCAACTAACCCTTTCCCTACAATGGAAACGGATGTGTCATCACCCAAACTAATTGAAGTCATGCTACAAGGCTCTAAAGATGAAAACTCAACTAGTGAAGAGCCCATGTGGTGAGAAGCACCTAAATCAATGACCCATGAAGATGTAGAAGCTGTTGTAGCTATAAGGGCCTTTCCCTTTTCTTTCTCCTTACCCTTGCCTTTTGCCTTAGTAGAATCTTGGGTAGATGAATTCTAATTGATGGACTCAGGAACACCTATGTTGTTCTTCTCTAGAAGATGAGTTAGGTGATCTATTTGTTTCTTCATGGATTTGTGTTCATCATGCCCTATCTTTTTACAATAGGCACACTTAACCTTCTCCTTCTTAGGTTTAGCATTGGAAGAGGAAGTCTCAGTGTTGTTTTTGGTAGGATTGGTGTTTTCTTTCTTCTTCTCCTGGTCCTTGTTCTTTTTCTTCTTCTCCTTTGTTGAAGTCTTATCCTTACCATTTCCAACTATCAAATCTTGGGGTTGAGTAGACTTCATTGTGACCATTTGAATTAGCTTATCTTGCTCCCTAGTCAAGTTAGCAATGAATGAATCCCAAGAAGGCATTTTCCATGTAGTGCCAAGGGCACTTTTTGTGGCATGGAAAGTTGAGACAAAGACTGAATAGCTTGGATCTAACTTTGTGAGAATAGAAAGGATGAGTTAATCATCTTTCTTCTCTATCCTGTATTATTTCAATTGCAATCTAAGGGCCTTAAAATTAGTGAAGAAGTCCTGTAGGGTGTCAAAGTTGCTAGGACTTAGACTTATGAGTTCGTTTTTGAGCTCATGACCTCTCATCGCATCAAGCTTTCCAAATAACTTTTCTAAGGTGTCCCATATGTCATTGGGAGTCTGGGAGGATTATAGATGGAAGAGAAGTTCTATAGACACAAACAAGCTCAGTAATCCATAGGCTTCATCACTACGATTGTACCACTTGATCTTTTCAGCATCAGTGTTGGGTTCTACTTCAATACCCATGGTGATCCTATACAACCCTTTGCTTCTAAGAATGATTGACATTTTAACCTTCTATTCATGATAGTTAAAGGGTGTTAGGGGTTTAAGTTGAAAATAATCTATTTTTAGTTGAATTTAGGTGAAGTGTTGATTGCAAGTTGTGAAATTATGCAGAAAGGAGAATGAAAGCAAAGATTTGCAAGTTGTGAAAAGCAATCACACCCCCCTAAAATATTGAACCCCCCCCCCCCAAATATGCAAGTGCATGCTCAAAAGACATTGGGCTCAGCTGAAAATGCGTCTTAGAGCAATCAGTGCAAGACTAAAGCAAACAAGACATTGGACGCAGTCGAAAATGCTTCCCAGGAGACCCAAATTTTAGGCACTTTATAAAATAGTGCATTTTTAACAAATAACAAGCCTAAGACATGGAGAATTGAATTAAAAACACTTTTGGAAAAAATGGCACCCAAATCTGAGCCATCATTTGCAAGATATTAAAGGTTTAATTTTCTCGTAAACTAGTGTTTTTGCAAAAAAAAGCACTAAAACATTAAAAAATTGCCTGTTATGAGAGAGAAAGTGGCCTTCCAACCACTCATTGGATTTGGCACAGAATGAGGAATCCAAAAGAGGTTTGTTTTATGGGGAATTGGCCTCCCACCAACCCAGGCCTCACCCTTTGTCTTTGACAAGCGAAGATACAAGTTTTAATTGAAAACCCCCAAATTACAAAACTGTCTATAAAACTGAATATTTAGTCAAATTGACTGATTTTTATTTTAACAAGTCAATTTTAACTGAAAATATTAAAGCAAAGATAGAATTGAATTGCTGTTCAAGCATCTAAGGATCCACATGGGATGCCAGGCATGAAAAAAGTGTCATTTTCCAAACAAGACTGCTGGCAGAAAAGACAAAAAAAAGATAGACCTGCTGGAAATGCCATATAACCTGCTTGGTGCCTTATTGGGCAGAGAAAAAATAAAAGAGTTTCTAGACTTCAAAGAACAACAGGTTTACCAAAAAAATGTGCCATATTCAGACAAAAATAGACCTATTTTGGACGTCATACAACTGATGACATGGCAGAAGAAACAAATGAACAATAGACTTTGGCACAGACTTGAAGTTTGGCATGGAGTGATGAAGGATAACATCAGAAGTGCGTGTTGTACGACCTGGTTAGCTGTTGGAAAGGATGCTGCTGCTGAAGCTTGGCGTGGTAGAAGTGAAGGCCAGAAGCTAGGTGCAGAAGCTTGGTTGTAGAAGGATGCTAGAAGGACTGCTGTTTGGAGTTGTTGCTCCTCCCTCTGCTGCTCCACACAACAATGGCACCCAAGAAGAGAAACAAATGAACCAACCCCTGAAGTGAAGACAGCCAAGACACCCAAAGGCCAAGGATTTCCAAGAAAATGAGACCAGAAATGATATATATATTTTGATTTTAGATCAAATCTAGAAAATAAAAAAATAAAGAGAAATCCACTACTCTTGATTTCAAAATGAACTAAAAGCATAACCAGATGCATGATTACCGTTCTTGCTTTGATACCATATCGGAGTTGCTGCCAGAATCTGGATAATGTGAGTGCAATGGAGACGTTATCACATGAGTTGAAGCAAGTGCACACCACATAGACTAAAACAATTTGAAATTAACACAATAAGATAAATTGCACAAGACAAAATAGAGAAAACCAAAATCTGATTAACATGAGATGGCCAAAGTGAGGAATACATATAGGAGAGTACGTAAGTAATTCCTCCACAAAAGGTGGACAAGGCACCCCAAGAATAGACTGTAACTCCTCCATGAAAGGTGGTGACAAGGTGCTAAGAATAGAGAAGTAACTCCCATCAAGGGAGTTACTTATGACACCTATGACACATCTATGACCCACACCTCCACATAAGCTAGCCTATCCCACAAATGTAGGAAAACTCTATGTATGCACAAGAAATACAATTTCCCTAATTAAAAAATAGGGAAAATAAAAACCTACACTAATAATGTTGTTATTTTATCTTCTTAAAATCATGTGTGACTTTTGAATTTCCCTTTGTCATGTACGAGCTGTAGTATATCATCGTAGCATATGAATTTAGGATAAATTGTGCATCTGTATTGGATTGCCATAAATATGACATGTTTCTTATGAAATTATTGCTCCATACTTATGATGGTTTGCATGCAAGGAAAATGGTAGGTTTTTTTTAATTGTACTTTGTATTATTGTTATATACTAAGACATATCTATGTCAAGGTCTTGTAATAAAGTGTCAAAATCATTGGAAGTCGTATATAGTTTTATGCTTAATAGAAAATAAATTTGCTTTAATGCCATTTATGGAATTTCATATTGTTATTCAAAAGGCTCAAGTATTATTGTCATTTGAATTGGTAGTTGTGGGAAGTTGTATCTACAGTTTTTTACCTTTTTATATATAGCTACTAGTATGATGGTGTATATGCAATTTGGCTATGTCTTGTTCTATAACATCAATATCACAAGTTTTTTACTTGTCTATAAAATGTATAATTTTGGAAATTTGATCATTTTCATATATCTATGCTTATTTTATCCATACTAAACAATGATCATGAGCATTTCTTGTATGCTAAAATTATCATGCAAAAATAATCTATGGTTTTTCCTTGTAATAATTCATCATTACATAACATTTGTCTTAATGCATTGATCTGATGTCTATAATAGTGTGTACATATGACAAGATCTATTTTTACATGAAATGAATAATCATTTGATTTATTGAATTCATCAAGTCTAGAACCTATTTTTTTATTATATTTTAGATACAATTGATTCAATGCATTCATCAATGGTTTCCAATGATGTTCAGCACTTGTAAAAGCTAGATAAAATTTTGGTGGTCTTAATTGGTATATCATAGCAAAGGCATTTTTTTAAAATTCCTCGCATGTAATTAGGATAGATACATATTTTTTTGAAATTTACATATCCAATTTTTGATATAAGCAATTTTTCTAGATTTGGTTTGTATTTTACATCCTTCAATAAAAGCTTTCTTTCCTTTAATGGGCCTTTTCTAATTTGAACCCACATAGTCTTTCTAACTTTATCTATGATTAGTTTTATTTCCTTAAAAAATAAATTGGTAAGATGATATGCAAATCATCGATTAGCATGTAACAATTCCCATTGTGCAATTTTTGGGTAACTAAATCTTGACATTACATCCACTAAAGAGAAGTGTTGGAAAGTTCATTTCTTTTGATTCTTTGTCTTTAAAAATTCCAAGTGGATGATTTAATTCATCTGGTTCTATTTCAAATACCTTATCTTGCAATGTAGTAATGCATGTTGAATTTATAAATCTATGAACTAGAATGTCATTAGAGTAGGTTTCACCTATGTCACAAGGCACATTTATTTCATTATCGCTATTTGTTTTAGATTCACTGGAAAGACTATTGTTATTTTCATCATCCATAACACTAGAATCTATGAATGGTTTCCAATCAGAGTTTATTTCCACATTATGACTAATGTATACTTTTCTTGTACATGGTTATTGCAATGCTTGCATAACAAGTTTTGGGTGAATGGTTTCTTGTTGATATGCATTTTTTTATTCTAATAATTATTTTAGGGCTATGGCAATTGGTTTCCTTTGATCTATGGATCTAGGCATTGTTTTTTGAATTTTGTCAATATTTGATGGCACGTTGATAATTTGACCTTTTAGTCTAAGTTGTGGCTTGTTGTAGCATAGATATATTATTTGAGAAAAATTAATTCTCAATGAAACAAGTCTCTCCTCAAGTTATGATAGCATAATTATAGAATTTAGGTGCTTATTTAGTCTAATATTAGTAGGTGTTTCAAATTGAGGAATTGTCGCATTTTTAATGATTGGTTATAATTTGCACTTTTTTAAAAAAATGGCTTTAATATTTACAAGTAATTATTTGCATGTGTTTTTTTTAGTTTCATTAAAAAGATTCATAATATGTTTGAAATGCAATTGCTTTCAAAGAACACAAACATGTATAGGAGTGTAAATTATTTTTTCATTAAAAACTTGTATTACTTTTTTGTCAAGGTTTTTGATAGATTTTTTTTTTGTAGTCTTGTAATGTATAGTTTTCAATGATTGTATCAAAGACCTAGATTTTTTATTCATGGTATTTTCACGTGCAGTTTTCAATATTTTTAGAAAAGACTGGCTATTTATTTTTCATTGTTTACATTTGTGATTAGAAAAATCGTGTACTTGTAGCTCATTATGTTTATTTAATATAAAAGGTTAGTAATCTGTATGACATGTATTTATTTCAAAAAATATTATGTTGTATATGGGTTGTAGCTAGGAACTATCATTATAGATTTTGAGAATTTGTTGGTTGATCGATGACCATAGTCAAATTCTTACCTTTAATAAATATGAAAACCATTGGATAAAAAACTTTTTACTTTCTATTCTACCTTTATCATAGATCAAATTCATTTTAACAATGTATGCTTGCCAATTTACAATAGTTGGAATGTTCTTGAAAACATTATATGTTAGATTTTACTCCAAATAAGCATACGCTTTTACATCTCCAGATACAATCACATTACAAAAAGACTATTTTGTATGGCATCCCAAAAAGTGTACATCAAAAACATTGTTTACTAAATGGTAAATGGTAGTAAATATGCTATCACCAAAACAAGATGTGTTTTCCAACAATCTAGACAATCTGCTTAGTTGAATCTTCATAGCATTTATTTCCCAATAAAGAGGTAACACAACAAAAGTTCTTGTTGAAGGCATATGCCTTAGGGGGAATTGGTATTTGGTCAATTTATTAGAGCACAAAGGTTCATAATAACCTGAAATTGGATTTTGATCATGAAACAATATGCAATAAGAAGGTGAATTATGTTTTCATTAAAGTGGAATTTTTTCCCTTCCTTGTTAAAGACCAAACATAGATAAGAATTTATAGCCTTTTAGAAAGCCAATTTATACATAAATTGTCACCCCATAGGCCATACTCACCATTAAGTGTGCATGAAGTTATTAAAATATGCATTTTACAAAAGTATGTCTCTATGTCATATACTTGATGCAGTTTGTAAATTTCTTCAGGATGCAATTCTAGATACAAAGATCTTAGTGCATCAAGGTCATTATTTTCTAAATAGTTCTAAAAATGTTCTATAATTCCAACACGAAGCTCTGTTAATGTGTAAAAAAAATGCAATAAGACTTGAAATGTATCAAACAAGTAGTCACCAACATTGTATTTAAAAATACAAGTTCTAAAAAGGTCTTCTGCATGCAAAACAACATCTATGTTATATGAGGTAGCCTCGGTAAATGGCATGTAGTTTTCTATAGAAATGAAATGTTGATCATTGTGCACATGCATTTTTTCTTGATTTTTATTTATGTATTTCATTTTTCAATGTTCAAAAGGTCATTAATGAAGATTTTTATAAAAAAACAATATTATCAGCTTTGCAATGTTTTACTTGCCAAATGAAATTTGAATAAATAGTTAAAATAGTCAATAATTTTCAAGGACTTTGAAAACCTATCTAAAAAGTCAAGTTGCACAATAATAAAATGTAAGGATAAACTATGGGTAAAAATAATCAATGGATTGTTTCAATAATAAGACAAATTGATAAATGCATGAAGATCAGACATATTGCATTTGATCATAGGGGATTTAACACTTAGTTAAGTGAAATAAACCCTTTTTAGTTTATTAGTTGGTTATTCAATGAATATACATTAGAATAAAACTTGCTCGATTGAGGTGGGACGTATAGGGATATTTTAGGTTACTCATAGAAGATGAAGGAAACTAGAAAATATAAATCCTTACTTGAGTTTAATAACAAAGATTTTGTTTTTCATAAAAATTTAAAACTTCAAAGGGCTACTGAATAAAGAAAACAAATGTTAGCAGTTTAGCAATTTATGTATTAACGTGTCATTTTTTTATTTTTAAAAAAATATGCGTCACACCTTAAAATGTTTATTTGTGATGGAAGGCACAACTTATATTGAGAAAATACTCAAATCGAGACCCAAGAAATCATAATAAAAACTAATTAAAAAATGGGATGGATAGTGGACATTATTGAAAAAGACATAGTATTTCAAGCACATGTACATGTAACTTCATTCTTTTGTAAAAAAAAAATCATCTGTTTAAAAATTGATTCATAATTGAGTACCAATTTCAAGTAGATATTTACGTTTTCCATTATAGAATACATAAATAAAGGATAAATGCATGGCACATTAACCATGATAGATATAATTCTCTATGGCATTCATGTAGTTAAAAGGTTTTACAATGCCATTTCCTTGCAAAGTTTAGACTATTTATGTCAATGAATAGCATCATGTTGTCATCACTAAATTCCATTCATGTATAGGTAAGACACTACTTTATTGCATCTATTTTCTGATACCTAAGTCATTGGTTGGAAGAAATTTGGAAGCATTTGTAATTTTTTAGCATGAGGAACAATTTATCAATGATTTAAATTAAACAAATGTTAATAAAATATCCATATAAATTGTATAAAAAATATCTATTTAAGATACTTATGATAGTATATTAGCATTTGTAATTTTTAAGCATAGTGAATAATTTATGAATTAGCTAAGTTAAACAAATACTAATAAAATATCCATATAAATTTTAGAAAAAATATCTATTTAAGATACTTATGACAGTAGAGTATAATATAAGATATGCATGGATTATTTGATAAGACAACACCTATGTGTACTAATAAAAATTTGTTCAAAATCTAATGTTAAGAGAGACACCAAGAAGTGGGAAAAACTTTAAAATGACACCAATACTTGTGATAATGTTCTTGAAATGTGTTAAATTTTGCAATATTGATCAAAGATAGGAACATTGCACATCAAATGGAAAAGGTTCCCATGTTTTAAAAATACTCAACCATTGACTTTTATCACTAAATAAAAAGTAGAAAGGTATTAAAATTCTTGCATACAGTCAATTTAGGGATCAAGCCTAAAAACTTGCATGAATAACAATTAAGTAAGAACACGTGACAATTTTACCTTCTATAAATTAGTTTTAATGACATGTAATGTTTATCCATTTATGATACATCTTATGCTACAATTACAATATTATATTTTAGCCTTAGCATGAATCACTAACTTTCCCATGTTTAGACATTCTGACTAATGTTTAAAAGAAGATAGTCAAATGCATGAAGCTTACTTTGACATAGTTAGCATGTCTAGGACAATCTATATGTGCATAATGTTGCTTCACCATCATATACTAAACATGTGCCTGAAAGAAAATAAACATAGCAAGAAAAAAATGCATCAGTGCATATAATTAAAGGGATGAACCAAAGGCATCAATGTAGAAGCTATAACATACACACATAGGTAAAACCAAGAATTATACATAGAGAGGAGAATAGAGTCAAAACATGTGCCATATTAAGACAATAACATATTTTAGTAGATTATGAGTGATCAAACCAAATATCCTATGTTTAATAAAACAACATAATTAGAATAATATAAAGAACACCACCTATGTGCTTTTCATGAACCCACCAGCTCTAATAACTGTAGAATAAATGTCTGAGTTGCCTATATTAGAAACTGTCATACCAAGATACTTTCCACAATCCATAGGACATGTACTTATATAATCCAATGATAAAATAATACTTGCATCTGATACTCTAATTGAATAATGGTATAACTATGGATGATGCAATTAAACCATGTGATTCAAAAAGATGTTATTTTAGACATGTTAATAAACATAGTTACCTAACTATTGAGGATGGGGGCATGTTGGGATATGGAAATGGCATTTATATGATGGTAAAAAATTTATAGGTTTTGGGGATGGTAAGGGAATGACTATTAAAATAATATATAATTTTTTTAAATAAATTTTAACTTTATTCAATGAAGTTTATAGCCCTAAAATTTAAATAATAGTTTTTAGGATATATTCAGGATTAAGGTTCAATATTTGGTTATAATTAAAACCATTTAATTTCAGATAAATAGAGTGTCACTATTGTATCTTTACGGCAAGTGGAGTTTAAGTTTTCCATGTGTAGGACAAGTGGAGAGGGCTTTTGAGTAGAGGGCCTCATTAGGAGCAGTAATAGTGAAAGCATGTATAATATTTGTTTCAAGATCACATTGTAAAGTGAGTCTAAGGCCCATAAAGATACAAATGGTGAGTTTAGGACATAGGGGAAATTTTTAGTACTGAGATTATATCTTATTGAATTCATTTACTGGTCTGGTTTCAATCCTGATGTTGACATAAACTTATTTTAAATAAAATTGAAAAGATAGGTTCCATTAAATACAATTGAAAAAAATGATCCCCTTAAAATATAATCAGATGTGACTATTTTATCCCCACTAAATTTATGCTAAACTGGCTGGACAATATGGCTCACTACCTAATTCATAAGATTTGCATAAAATTGAGTGGTCCCTAGTAGAAAATTCAGTCCTTTCACATTTTAAAAAAATGTTGAAAATTTTTCACAAGTCCCTATCCATTTCAAAACTAAGTTTTAAAAATTTGAGAATTCCCTGCACTTTTAAAAAAAGATGCAAAAATTTGAGGACTTCATACCCAAATCACAGGAAATTGAGTGCATGTGGAATAGAAAAAAACAAAAGCTTCTAAAGTTCAACCAAAATGCATAGGATTTCTCTCAATCAAATAAAAAGTCAAAAATAATGCACCTACTCTCTTCCAAATATACAAAAGATATCTTGATGATGGGAATGTCTAAAAATAATTAAAATCCATATAATAATTATTACATGTCTATTGGGCCTTTGCTTAAGAAAAAAAACTCACCACTCTATTAAAAACAAATTGAATAGTTGAAGTACTTTTAATAAGCCAAAATTTGTTGAGTGCCAGGTAAAAAAAATTCCATGTACTCTAAAGGATTTTAAACATTCACGACTTGAAATAAATATGATGTCTAATAGTTTTTATCATATTAAGCAAACTCTATCTATAAAATGTGAATTGGGTGATCTATACTTCATCATTTCCCTTTTTATAACTTTGAAATATTAATCTATGTGAAAATGTGCATAAACATGAAACAATTGCTTTAACTTTGAACATATGGTTTGAGTTGTTAATCAATACTTTTGATAATTTATGAGAGAAAAACAAAACAAGTATAACAACTATACCCTCCAATTAGGCTTGTGATGGTGATGCTTGTTTGTACTGATCCAGGGATAGAGTGCAGAATAACATCTATAAAGCTTGTAGGTTTAGGTTCACTACAAGCCAAACTCAAATCCCACCCATCGAAGAAGAGTAATAGAAAAAAGGGAGAAGATTTAGTAGGTATCTTGTTTGGGCTTCTGATATCTATGTGACCTACCTTGTCATTCAAATTTCTATCCATATATTATTATGAAAAGACATGCCCCTTTATTCTTTCAATTATAAAATATACATCCACATTTTCACAAATGAAACAAATTTATCAAAAAAAAATATGAAGTGGGTTTTATTGAAATGGGCTACTACCCAATTCCTACAAATAAACCAAGCCTTTCCAAGCAAATTTTAAGAGGGTAGTATTAAAAAAGGCTAGTTAACCTACTTTCTCATTTTGTCTATGGAGCCATATTGTTACAATCAAACCATATTTTTCCAACTTTAAGTTCATGGTTGAAATAGACTTTACTTCACTAGATTATCCATCTATAAAGTGCTAACTTGGTTTAATTTAGACAGCAACCCACACTCACTAGATTATTTCATGTTATGCCAATGTCCTAGATTAGTGTACTCACAATGTTTAGAGTCAATGTAGAAGGAGAATCGGGGGACCAAGAGGATTGAAATAAAATAAAGGGTAAAACCTTCCAACATTATAAATAATACAATCATCTAAAAAACTAGAAAGATGAAACTATTACCAAAAATCAAAGAAAGTGGAGTTTATTTGACAGATAAAATAAATGTGATAGAGAGTGATTTCTCAAAATTCCAATTCATTAGTCTGGTTCAGTCATTTATATTATATAAAGGTTTCCTATGTGTTTATAGGGTCAAGAAAACTCAATAAAAAATGCTTGTCATGATTATGACATTACTCCTTTACAAAGGTTCTTAGTGGGTTATTACCTCAATAACCTAACAATGCTGGTCATAATGATTATGTGAACATTCTCTTTAGTCAAAATTTATAATGTGACAAAAATATTAGGTAGTACGGCCAAAGAAATTTGGAATTCTAGTCAAGTACTAATAGGCTCTTAGTGGGTTTCAAGCTAGAGCATTCTATATCAAACACAAATAAATATTTAATGATAATACATTAATGTAATTTTTGTTTCTCTTTCCAAAAAATTAGATTAATGTTTTATTTACATTAAAAAATTCTTCAATTGTCTTTTCTTTTCTATGTTTATTAGAATATATAAAGTTTTGTTGCTAACCATTTATGACACCAGTGAATTGCCAGCACATTCAATCAGTGGACAATAAACCTGCCTATTTTATAATATCTTCCCATAATATATGTTATCTTACCAATGTGACCCAGGTTCTTTGTTCAAAGTTATATTAAAATAATCATAAAAGAAAGGAACACAAAGAGTCTAGGGGGATGCTAGCTAGGCTGAAAAATATTCAAGCCTTTCCAAGAAAATTTTAAGAGGGTAGTATTTAAAAAGTCTAGTAACCTACTTTCTCATTTTGTCTATGGAGACATATTGTTACAATAAAACCATATTTTTCCAAATTTAAGTTCATGGTTGAAATAGAATTTACTTCACTATATTATCCATCTATAAAGTGCTAACTTAGATTAATTTAGACATCAACCCTCATTCACTAGATTATTTCATGTTATGCCAATGTCTTAGATTAGTCTACTCACAATGTTTAGAGTCAATGCAGAAGGAGAATCGGGGGACCAATATGATTGAAATAAAATAAAGGGTAAACCCCTCCAACATTATAAACAATACAACCATCCAAAAAATTAGAAAGATGAAACTATTAACAAAAAACAAATAAAGTGAAGTTTACTTGACAGATAAATTCAATGTGATAGAGAGTGATTTCTCACAATACCAATTCATTAGTCTAGTTCAGTAATTTATATTACATAAAGTTTTCCTATGTGTTTATAGGCTCAATAAAACTCAACAAAAAATGCTTGTCATGATTATGACATTACTCCTTTATAAAGGTTCCTAGTGGGTTATTACCTTAATAACCCAACAATGCTAGTCAAAATGATTATGTGAACATTATATTTAGTCAAATTATATAATGTGACAAAAATATTAGGTGGTACGGCCAAAGAAATTTGGCATTCTAGTCAAGTAATAATAGGCTCTTAGTGGGTTTCAAGCTAGAGCATTCTATATCAACCACAGA
Organism: Torreya grandis; assembly: GCA_037957365.1. Taxonomy (NCBI): domain Eukaryota; kingdom Viridiplantae; phylum Streptophyta; class Pinopsida; order Cupressales; family Taxaceae; genus Torreya; species Torreya grandis. Next base: position 295,817 of record JARHVA010004296.1, read on the forward strand.
TAAATATTTGATGATAATACGTTAATGTAAATTTTGTTTCTCTTTCCAAAGAATTAGATTAATGTTTTATTTACATAACAAAATGCTTCAATTGTCTTTTCTTTTCTATGTTCATTAGAATATACAAAGTTTTGTTGCTAACCATTTATGTCACCAGTGAATTGCTAGCACATTCAATCAGTGGACAACAAACCTACCTATTTTATAATCTCTTCCCATAATATACACTATCTTAGAAATATGACCTAGGTTATTTGTTCAAAATTGTATTACAATAGTCATGAAACAAATCAACACAAAGAGTCTATGGGGATGCTAGCTAGGCTAAAAAATATTCATATCTCATTGTTTTGAATCCCAATCATTTTTTAGTCTTCTACAAAAGTAAACAAAAAATATTTATTTCTTATGATGAAGCAATTTATTATATCATCAATTTTATTATAACCATTTTGGTGCATCTACTATGTAGGGATGTATGACACTGTTACTTTTACAGTCTCTTAAAAAATAGACTACTTAGCACGTAGAATAGACTCCGAAATTACTATCAAGTATGAAAATAGAGAAGATGATGGTTGGGAAAAATAGAGATGTCAAAAAACTTGCCATTTAAGGAACCCTTGTATATAGCATATTTTCTCCAACAAACCCTAGATAGATAGTGTAGACATTTTCATCTCCTACGTCAACATAGTAAGAAAGACAAGAGAATTATCAAGGAACCATAGCTTTAGAAGATATTTTTCATGATATGAATAATCAATCAAGTCCTTCACTAATAAGAGAAGGATCAAAATTTGTATCTCTTTATCAGATAAAGCGTGAGGAAGATCAAAAAATATACTAGGGTTATTCTAGAAATTAATGCCACATGATCAATGAGTAAGATTGTCATTAGAACATCAAAGAAGTTGTAAGGGATCATGTCATAATTTTATATAATAAAACATTGCACATCAAAGGCTTTGGCTATGATGGTTTATCAAGGATCTTGGTTTTTAGCTACCAAAGAGAGTACAATTCTAATTTTTATAATTGAAGTTTTATGAATATTAAGAGGAGTTGTTATTCTACTCATGCTCGTAAAGTTAAGTTGCACCATAATTTCATTAGAGTGAAGGTCTTACATGGGGAGATTGAGTTAGTCTTCAGGCCAACAAAGGAATAGCTAGAAGATACCTTCATCAAGACTCTTTGCCATGATAATATCCAATACTTTAGATATGGATTTGGAGGTATGATTTTTGTATTGTTTGGCACCCTATCAGGGGGGTAAAAGTGATTTTTTTCTACAACACATCTAGTACTGATATTGGTGCAACTATAAAGAGGTTAAAGAGCATCTTGAGATCAATTTTTATTCACTTTTACCCATTTACAGTGAATTTGACCTTTAAAGATGAGTAGGATATCATTTTTGGTCCACTTTTATCCATTATCAAGTAGGGCAGCCTTTAGAGATAAGCACCATGGGTAGAAAATTGACTGCATATGCTACAGGGGTCCTTGTTGAAGCCTATAGAGACTTGAATTTCAATTATTTGTAATTGAGCAAGTTTGAGTACAAACCTATTTTCAAAAGGCTTGTCCTTGATTCTCCTTCAGATCATAAATATGACCATTCACTTCTTTTAGTTTAGGTATATAGTATTCCACGATGCTTATTTTTGAAATATGCATTGGTAACAATGTTGGGATTGAATATGAAATAGATATGTTAGATTATGTTGAATAGAGATATTGGAAATGTTAACAGTTGGTTGTCTTAGACACAAGCCTATTTATTTTATTCCTGATTCAATATCAATATGGAGGATATTGAGGGATTACCCAATTATGGTCATCTTAGACACAAGCCTGCTTATTTTGTTCTTGATTGAATATCAATGTGGAGGCTACTAAGGGAGTTCCTAGTGTAATAATAGTTCTATTATTTTACATGGAAAAACTCACTATTCACTATTCATATGAGAATTATTTACTAAAAATAATCCAATATTTGGACTTTATTTATTACATGAAGGTGATACCTAAGGAATTAATCTAAATATACAATAAGAAATGCTAGCCTATAATTATGATTCTTATTGGTAGAAAATATTTTAAAGAACTTTTCCAAATGATATTCATGCAGCCCATTTATTATATAAATTAGAATATGCACACCAAGGACACCATTAGACATGAATACCATAACACTCAATGAAAATATCATCAATGTAACAAATTTGTCTATTGGTGAAAGTTTTTAATGCAAAGATCAAAAAGGCAAACATGAAGCAAACTATGTTACCTATTGAGAAATGTAATGTCTAGTTCCTATGTCCTTATTTAGAGGTATAAACATTGGTAAGAAAACCCTAAAATCAAAGACTCCATTCTTTTCCTCTTAGTCCTTTGCCTAGTTATGAAATTGGATAACACATGTAAACTCTAGTTGTGAATGCAAAAAGCAAAACCTTCATAAACTATTTTTGTCGATTAACAACTAATGAATATGAACATGTGGAGAGTACATTATCAATCCATTCTTTGGATAGATTTATGAGGCTTTCAATAGATCAAATTTATTATAAAAAACTTCATCTGATAATTATTCATTAAATTAAGAATTTTTATAAAAAAATGAATAAATATACATTTTATAGGGATCAAGACAAGAAAATATTTTTAGAGAGTTGCATTTTGGGGGCTTAGGTGCACATTTTGGAAACAAAAAAAAATTGACCTAGGGGCTTGGGTGCACATTTTGAAAGATAAAATATTTTACCTTGTGCATCAAAGGATCTTTTGGCCACAAATAAGGAGAAATGCCACCAAATTTGTCTCAGCTTATAAAACTTGATAAATATCAAAGACTGGGCAACAAAAGATAGGTGTGTATAGCCTTAATCAATGCTTGAAAAAACATGGACTTACATCACCATGGCCTTCATAAAATTATAACTAGTGACAAACATACAAAATTCTTAATTTAGTTTTAAAGGATGTTGTGGACGATTTATATAGCATGTCATAGTATAGTTCAGCTTTCTATCCACTAGCAGATGGTCAAATTGAAGTAGTACATAGAAGCTTGGGAAATTTATTGAGAAGTCTTACTATTATGAATCTTAAATGATGGTAATAACAATTTTTAAATCCAAAATGATGAGACTTACCATTTTCACAAGTTGAATATGCATCTAACTACAACATCGACATATCTACTAGTAAGTCCCCATTTCAAAACATTTATGGTCAAAATACAAAATGTGTATTGGGCATTTTTTGTTATCCAAAAAGAATGGGAATTAACAAATGTAAAGATTTTGTAAACATGTCTATAGCATTAAGTAATAGTCCTAATAAAAAATACTTGAAATAAATCATGAATATAAGGCAAGAGTAGATCATCACTATCTAAAGTATAAACATTGATAAAAAAAAATCGTAAAATCAAAGACTCTAGTATGTAAAACAAACCCAAAAATAATTTCCATGTATGAAAATAGAGGAGATGATGGTCAGGTAAAATGGAGATGTCAAAAAACTTGGTATTTAAATAACCCTTGTATATACCATATTTTCTTCAGCAAAACCTACATGGTATAGACATTTGCATATCCTCTTTTAACAAAATGGGAAACAAATGTCAAACAAAAAACAAACCTACACCAACCTCACCCTAAAATCCAAAATTTGATCTGAATAATCTCAATGAACCTATCATTCCCTCCTCTATACATATATATGGAAGTAGCATTTCAACACTTCCATTTGGAATGTAATGTAATACCATAACCTTTAAAAGGTTCCTTCCTGAATAAGTTTGTAAATATTTAAAAATACATGAAATAAACAATGAAAATTAGCAATATATTAACTCAAATAAGAAGATCTAAATTACAATCGCTGAATTGTAGAATCACTTGCCTCTTTGAGGGGGAAAAATCATTTGAACAATCTCAATATAATAAATTTGTGGATGCCTTCATTAACCTCAACACTTAATTATATACTAAGTCTAATATAAGCAAATACTACTTCCCATGAATGTGGGATAAAATAAAATGCTCATAGGATGACTTAAAAATCATATACATCCATAGAAACTATTATAATAAAATAGTAAAGAGAAGGTGTAGCATGTGTTCCTAACATACCCTCCCTCTTAGAAAAATCTTTATCCTCAAAGCTTTAGATGTGATAATTTGTGTTGAATCTGAAATAGTGGTTCCTATGTCGCATCTTCTGGTTGTATTTTGTGTCATTGAATTAAAACCTTTGTGATGGAGTAGGAGTGAAGCTAACATGTGTGCATATCTAGGATTGCCTCCAGCTCAAGAAGGATGGATCCTTCATTATCAATCTCTGGTAAAATAGTCTACACTCTAATGTTTGTGCCAAGAACTTTTTTCAGACAAGAGACATGAAATACTAGGTGAACTTGAGAAGAAGATGGGAGCTCTAAATCACAAGCAATCAACACAATCTTTTGGAAAAACTTATAGGTCCCATAGAAATTGGGAGCCAACTTATGATTCCCTTTTAGTTTTAGGAAGGATTGCTTATATGGCTATAGGTGAAGAAAAACCATATCACCTACTTGAAAAGTGTGCTTAGAATGGAGTTAATCAGCCTACTATTTCATTTGATTTTGTGCCATATAAATATTATGCCATAGGGTGTTGAGGATCTAATCTTAAGTTTGGATAATCATGTCAACCACTTGAATTGATGAACTACTGGGGTTGTATAGAAGGAAGACTGGTGGTACTTGACCATAGATTACTTCATATGAAGTAATTTTAGTTAAAGAGTGGTAGGAGGTATTGTACCACCATTTGGTGATGGGGAACCACTTTTCCCACTAATGTTGTTTTTCTGAGGTGAAGCAATGAAGGAAAGTTTCCAAGCATTTGTTGACAATTTCAGTCTAGCCATCCATTTGTGGATGATACCCAAAACTCATCTTTAATTGGGTGTTGGTGTATCAAAATGGTTCTATCCAAACATGGCTAGTGAAGGTTACATCATGATCTGAGACAATGGATGAAAGAATGCCATGAAGATGGAAAATCTGGTCCAATAAAATTTATGCAACTATGGATCCAATATAGGGATGGTTGAGGGCACAAAAATGACTATATTTTGAGAGGTGATCAACCACAAATAAGATCAATATTTTCCCTCTAGATTTAGGGAGGCCCTTAATGAAATCCATAGAAATATCTATCCAAATACTGGTAGGGATGGGAAATGGTTTGAGCAACCCAGGGATGAGTATGGTTTCACCCTTGTTACATTAGCAGGTATTACATTCAACCACCATTTGATGAATTACATTTTTCATTCCCTTTTAAAACAAGTTGCGTCATGACCATTCATAACTTTTGAGAAACCCTAAGTGCCATGTGGATAGAGAAGCATGGAGTTCATAAAATATAACCTACTAAATATCTATGCTCTGGGAAAGCACTAGATTACCCTTGTATTGTAGAGAAGCACCATCCCAAGAATTATGTAGTATAAGAGAGGGGTGAGTGGCCAACTATTGATTGATTTTAGATAATGAGGAGCTATTGATATACCCTTACTATACAACATCTAACCAATTTGGAATATGCATGGAAATAGATAAAAGGGAAGCTTGGTCCATAAATGTCTGAGGTAGAGCATCAGCCACACTATTGTACTTACCCTTATTTTAAGTGATCTCATAGTCATAACCCATGATTTTGTTGACCCATTTCTATTGTGATGGCGTAGAGACCTATTATTATATGAAATATTTTAGACTCTAGTGATTAGTTTTGATGTAAAAATGATTCCCTAGTAGGTATGGCCATCATTTCTTTCTCATAAGTAGAGAGTGTTAAATTCTTGACAAAAAGAGATTTTCTAGTGAATGCAATGGGGCATCCTTCTTGGAGGAGAACAACACCAAGTCCATTTTTGAAAGCATCACTCTCAATAGTGAAGGTCTAGGCAAAATATGGCATAACTAGTATTTGTGTAGTATACATAGCTTGTTTCAAGTCTTCAAATACATACTCAGTAGTTTATGTCCATGTAAAAGCATCCTTTTTCAACATAGATATCAATAGAGATGCAATCTTCCTGTAATCCTTGAAAAACTTGTGATAGTATCCAATTATCCCTAAAAAACCATGGAGGCTCTTGAGTGTCTAAGGATGAGGCAAATTTGTCATCGATGTTATTGTTTTAGGATCCACTCAAACCCCTTATTTTGAAATAATATGCTTGAGATACTCCACTTCATCTTGGCCAAAAGTGCATTTGGACTATTTTGCATAAAGATGATCATCAGAGAGAAGCTGTAGTGCAATCTCTAGATGTTAGAGATGCTTAGACCATGTTTTACTATAGATGAGGATGTCATCAAAGAAAACTAGAATGAATTTTTGTAGGTAGGGCTAGAATATTTTATTCATCAATGCCTAGAATGTTAAAGGAGTATTAGTGTTGGGCCCCATTTCATGCTAAGTAATGGATCCATGCTAACTTGATAAAAACCTAGACACAAGGAAACTATGTACATGGTTGTTATTTTTATCTTCTAAGTAGTGTCAGTTGGCTGGTGGCTAATAATTCCAAGTAGCCTCGAGAATCAGGTGCATAGGATAATGATCATCAATTAAACACAAGTGGCTCCTTTCTAAATCATGAAACATTGGGAAGTGGGTGTATGGGATAGTGACTACACATTGAAGGTAAAACATAGTGGACGTATCATCATGCCCCACTCCTCATGAACCTAGGATGTTTTAAATCCTATAAAAGGAAGTTGAGTTCAGCTAAAGAGGAGAGCTGAACTGGAGTAGCAAAACTTTGGTGAATTATTATTATAATATTTTCTTAGGCTTATAACTTAGTTTAGGATGCATATTTATGCTCCCCTTTGTAACACCCAAGCTCACCTATGAGCTTGGGCCTTAGTAGTTTGAGTTGAGCACTTGCTTAGTTATATGGACTATGGATGTAATGTTGTTTAATGTGTTAATGAGAATGATTTGTGTAAATAATTAATGGAATAATGTTTTAAGTCTTTGAATTCATACTATATTGAATCAAATGTGTGATTGAACCTTGTGAGCTTCTAACCTGGTTCATTCATAATGGACCTGTGGGTGACGATGAGCCCCGCATTAGAATAAGAAATATGCTAAGTATGGTAAAGAACCTATTCCCCAAATAAAAATTGTGCTTAATATCTATACCATGCCTAAGACCCTTACTTAGGCACATAGTTGGCCCTCAAGCACCTAAGTAACATCGAGCCTATGAAACCTAAGACTTGTGTCTATGAGTGCCCAACCATTGTTGCACTAACATAAGCCCTTGAATATTAGAGTTATGTTATGGTAAAACTAGCCTAATATATACTTATATCCCTTATATATTGTGATTTAGATGATAACATAAGGCTTTCATCTTATGTATATTGATTTCAACATTTTTGAGTGTTAAATGTTGAGCACCATAGGAATTGGTAAGGTCTGTACCCCTCGAAACAAACCTAGATCTGACCTAGATAGCTATGTAGGTGGGTGAATAGACCCATGATCAATAAGATTAAGTTTTATACAACATTTTAGTTCTATTTTTAGGACCTATTAAAATTTATTATTGCAATGGTGCACCAGGACAATGCTCTGATTCTCCCTTGAGAACATCAAACACTAGCTAGAATATGTTGGAGATAGATTTGCACTAAGGCATCTAACTTGTAGAGGATAAAACCCAAGGAAGTGGGTCCATAACCACTTTATGATGCCTTGTATGAGGTGATATTTTTAAACCTACCGAAGGAACTGTACCATTGGTTGGCTATTTATACGACCCATAGTAACTGAAGCTATAGACAACACTATGAGTGGATAGAAGATCACCTAGAGAGGATTGAGAACTTAGACATCACTTGGACTAGATCCATAGATAGATGGTGGCAAGGGGAACTAAACAACTATATTCTTGAGTTTGTAGTCTCATCACACTCCTAACTAGAAGAAGGAGAGTACCAGTTCTTGCATGAACCTAGAGGCACATTTATGAAAAAACCTGACACTAAACTCAAAAATTTCATGGTGGATTATGAATTTAAAACAATGAGGATGGAAGGATAAATTCCTCTTGTATATGAGTATCATAATGGGGAAGAAGGGGACATGTAGGTAAGGTGAAATGGAAGGAGATGCAAAATTTGACCATTGGGAGCTCAAGAAATAGGATTATAATAAGAGGAGGCATGAACTGATAGAAAATCTAGAACCTAGAAGTGCTAATACAACCCTTAGTGATCAGGAAGATCATGAAGAAGTATCTCTTTAATTAAAGCCACATCTAGAGGAAGGATCCTTAGAATGATTTCCACAATTGGCAGGTGAATGCTTGGGATCCCTTTAAAACTTGATCATTAGAGATGCACTAGATGCACCTACCCCCTTTGAACTTTTAACATGAGCTCATGCACTAGATTTCCCAAAGGAGAAGATTAATAATTGAGCTCATTATTGACATAGAGTTTGATCATTTTGCAAGTTTGGACCAAAAATTTGTGATTGAACAAATCATCCCATATGGAGAGGTAAGTGAAGATACCTCTAGACTAAAAACACCAGCCTAACTAGATAGAACCTAAGTGAAATCACCCTAATTTAGCCAATATCAATAACACATCCTGGGCAACAACCCATAGGAAGTGTCCCTATGTCACTAGTGGGTAGTATGACACCATCATCTTCTACAACACCAATAGTAACCACCAAACTAGTTCCTAGCATAGTGGTTGGAGGCATTGGAGGACCAACACCAAGACAAGTATTAGGATGACAAGCTCCTCAGGCACTAGTTACCCCTAGCTCTAGATCTATTATGAGATGGTCATGCACCTATTAGAGTATCGAGGCATGGAAAACACCATAGAATATGTACTCAAGTATGAGTTATAATAGCACACTTAGGGAATAACTCAATCTGAGCATAAGGAAACTTAGTTCATGACAACTTTTCTTGATCATACCCATACTTGGTATAGGAAATTTGATCCTAACTAGGGTATGGTTAATTATAAAACCTTTAAAGGAACCTTCTTGAAGGAGTTTGATATACCTAAGTTTGAGCAGTAGAGTGTTGTCATGCTTAAAGAGATAAATGAAGGATTATCACAAAGCATGCACTTATATGATGTTAGATTCAATATGCCCCTCTCCAAGCTCCCTTATGACATTCACCCCTCCTAACATGTCCAATGGTTTTTTAAAAGAATTCTAGTGACTTTTAGAAGGGCACTATCCATGAAAAAATTCATGGACCTTCAAGAAGTGTTAAAAGCTACACTCAAAGCCAAGGTGGTTGGGAGTGTCGATATAGGTATTAGCCCATTCATGGAGGCATAAATTATTTTCATGGTCTCCCAAATACTGAAGCTAACCATTAGTTCATCACAAGATGCTCAAAGTGGGTTATGGTGAATTCACTTTGAGATGGAGGGTCATAATAAGAGAAACTACCCTCAACAGAATGTGTGTACACTGCTTCTTAGCTGTGAAGTTTATGATGAAGCACATGAGGTTTGAAACTACCCCTTGTTGTAATTCACCAATCAAATTAGCATAACTATCTATTGTAAGTTGTGTAATGCCTACACTCACAACACAATTTATTACCAAGTAATTGATGAAATACACCTAAACATGGAGAGAGGTGCACAATAGGCAACTATAACCATCAGAGGGTAGGCTAACTAGGGAAATGAGGGTTACAACTAAAAACATGCTAGATATGGAAACTAAAGAGGTACTAGAGTGTGAGGTAGAGGATGCAGTGGAGGAATATTCCCAACATTATCATGCTACAAGTGTGGGTCAACTAAAAATTATCAGCGTGACTACCTGATGCATTCTACATATGAGTATTATTAAAGACCACATTAAGTTGAAGAATACCCTGACTTGTACAAAAATATGACTGAAGGTAAAATGGGTGTCAATAGAGGTGTAAGGATGATTAACAGTGGTCTTAGGTATATAAAGTGGGATCTAAAATCATATCTAGCACATACTAAGCTAATCAAGGTGTAGGAAACCACTCAAAGTGGGTTCACCATACAGCCACCAATTGCACTAACATAAGAGTTCTGCTTGGAATATGGTGAACTAAGCCACATTAAGAGAATAACATGAATTGAGTCAAAATTTACACCTTACCTTGATCTAGTGCATCAAAAGGACATCCTATAACAATCCATGAGCATAATACAAAATTTGCATGGAAAACTCCAGCTAGCCATAGATTTCAATGTGCAGATTACCACCTCATGTAGAAATCAAGATAGCTAGGAGGCTAAAGTACAGGAATTAATAGATATCCTACACCTCCTATAAATATATGGGATGCTTCCCCTGATGAAAAATTTCCTCTTAGAGCATGTAGAGAAGAAGCCAAGTGAAGTTGTTGAGCCCCACATAATTGAAGTTGATGCACCACATATGGAGTAGGAAAATGAAATAAGGCATACTCAGAATGTAGAATATGACCAGGAGATAATAGTTAATGCCACCATTGATGGCTGGTCCTTATACAAGCTGATGATCGACATCAGTACAGAGGTCAATATCTTGATAAAGAATGCATGTGAGAAAATGAGTAGGCCATCCCTGAGACCTTCTCCCCATGTACTATTCATGACTAACAAGACCTAAGTGTAGCTGATCAGAATTCTATAGGGCATTATTTTACATATTATAGGCATCAAATTTGACATTGAATTCAAGGTTATTGAGTTGGATGAATAAGATAACTGCCTAGTACTTCTAGGGAGGCCTTGGTGCTATGCTAATAATGTAGATATGTGCTTCAAGAAGTGATAAATGACCTTTGAGAATGGCAAGGAAAGGGTAGTGATCCGCATTTCAAGTGACCAGGAACCCCCCTATGTAGAAAGCATTGATTTGGAAGATGAGATCAACCATATTTATAACATCATGGTGCAAAGCATCAATAATATCCATCTTTCTGATTAGGGAGTGATTTCCTAAGAAGATGAGTAGTCAACGTCATATATCACCAATATTGCTTGTGATCAATGGATTGAAGTGGTATATGAGGTGACTGGTCACAAATTCCACTTGATGTGCATAAAGGAACCAATGCCCATAAAGACTAGTTGGGCCTAGATTGATCATACTCTAAAATTATGGGTCCCATACTAGGAAAAGAAGGAAAAGAGGGTACTTCATCTAAGCAAAGTCAAGCTTGAAACACTCCCAAAATTTGAGGGGAAAAACCTAGTGGAAAGGTATGTCAATGACCTTGAAGCATGTGTCCCCAATAAGATAGATAATATGGGCACACTTATGTACACCTTGAGGAGAACTATCATGCACTAGTGGGAAGTGAAAAGGTCTAAATTTTTGACCTGGCTAGAGGTAAAGGTGGCCATGTGCACTATATTTGGGTAGATTAATGAGATCCTAGATATCTCAATGTACTTTGGTGGCTCTGACCCTATGGTACATGTGTGCCTATGCAAAGAGACATGGATTGAATGTAGTATGACTACCTTAAAGAATTAATGGGTGCACACCTTTTACAAGACTCTGAAGGCATGGGTATAGGCATGGTACATGGTCAATGAGATGAAATAAGAGAGAACCAGTTGGGAGGTTCTTAAGAAGAATTTTATGCATACCTTCTCCTTCTCATTGTAGAGCTTGGAACTAGTCAAGCTATTGCAAGTGATTTGAAGGGAAATATTAAAAGGCATTGCAATCATCAAGGAGTGTTTGAAAGACATGTTCAACAAAAAATGGTTGGCACTCTTGACCTTATTTGAGGAATAAATTCTCAACAATGACTTTAGCGAGGAGGATGATGAAATTTAGAAGGACCACTAGAGGAAAATGTTGATCACTATAAGAAAGCTCATGCACGAAGCAGATGATAACACTCTTGATGAAGAAGACCCCACTCATCTTTGTATTGAGACAATAGAGGGAACCTAAAAATTCAAGGATTCTTACTAGGAGAGGAATGAACCATACTAGGCACCACTTAATACCATCAAATTGGATATCAGTGTAGAAGGAGAGCCAAATATGACTACTCTAGGCACTTATTGGTCTGATGTATAGTTGGTACAAATCATAAACCTCTTGAAATAATTCCAAGTTTTATTCCCTAAGACTTATCACAATATGAAGGGTATTTATCCATGCCTAGGAAATATGAGTATAAAACTAATTAATAGTACAAGATTGGTCAAAAATGGCCCCTACTAGATGAATCCCAACTTCTTTACCAAGGTGAAAATAGAAATTGATGCTATGCTAGATGTAGGGGTCATTTACCCTATGTAGGAGTTCAAGTGAGTGAACCCAATAATAATAAGCATCAAGATGGATGGGCACATTTGCATTTACATCGACTGAAAAATGTTGAATGTTGCCTACATTAATGACCCCTTCCTAACTCCTTTCACTAATGAGGTCCTAGAAGTCATCATAGGTTGTAAAATCTATTGATGGGTTTTCTTGCTATCACCAAGTCTAGATTGAGGAGGAAGACAATCCAAAAATAACCTTTATGATTGAATGGGGTTGTTTTTCTTATAATGTGATGCCCTTTAGAATAAAAACATGCACCAGCCATGTTCTTTAGGGTGGTGATCACTGAATTCAAGGAATTCATCTACAGGTTCCTCCAAGTATATCAAGATGATTGGATGATGTATGGTCTTGTTAAGGACCATTGTGACAACCTACACCTAATGTTTGAAAGGTGAAATCAACTTCATATTTCCCTAAAATTGAAAAAGTACATCTTTTCCACACCATTTATAATTCTGCTCAGGCACATCATCTATAAGGATGGTTTGCTCATTGATCCAACAAAGGTTGTCATCATCATATAGCTGCAAACTCCTTTCACACAAAAAGTTATTCATGCCTTTCTTGGACATTGTTGATATTAAAATTTATAAGGAGTTATGTGAAGATTACAATTCCAATAAAAGAGCTTTTACATAAAGATGGACCATTCTACTAGGGACAATAGCAAGAGGATGCCTTCGAGACTCTAAAACTAAGATTAGTTATGTGCCTACCTTATAGTTCCCTGATTAGACAATGCCTTTTCATGTCCATGTTGATGATTTTGGCTCTATGATTAGCATGATCTTGGTGAATCTTGGTGAAGTCAAAACAGATCATTCTATCTACTTTTCTAGTATAAAGTTGACCTTAGTAGAGCAGAATTACACTACCATAGATCATGAGGCACTCACCATGGTCTATGCCTTATAAAAATTCAGACAATATTTTTTAGTAACCTCATTCATATTTTTCACTAATCATGAAGTGATCAAGTACCTCATGAACAAGCCTATTTTACATAGAATCATATGTAGATAGATAGTTCTATTCCAATAGTTTTAGTTCTCTATTGCAGTTAAGCCTAAAAAGCTAAACTAGGGGCCATACCATTTGTCTTAAATCAATTCTAGCAATGTGGTAGTGCCTATTGAGGATAACATGACAAATGTACAACTATACATATTCCAATGCATCCTCAAATATTTGGTAGAGATCAATGCCTTTCTAATGTCTAGAGTTACACCCCAAACTATGATGAATAAGGAAAAGAAATAACTATCAATTCATGCCACCCCTTTTCAACTCATCAACAGAGAACTATATAAGATAAGTAGAGATGAAGTATTGTATTGATGTGTCTTAAAACATGAAAAATATTCCATATTGAAAGAAGTGCATGAAGGTATAGCAAGAGGACATTAGATTGGAGACGTAACATCAAGAAAAGTGTTGAAGTTAGGCTTGTGATGGCCAAGCTTATTCCAAGATGTGAAGAACTATGCCAAGGCATATAATATATGCCAACACATAGGGAAGACCAACCATCAAGATGATATTCCTCTCATCCCCATTCTTTCCCAAACACCATTCAAGAAATGGGCCATTGATTTTGGTGGGCCAATAACTCCCATAGCATAACACATAGGTGCAAGTTATATCTTGGTAGCCACATATTACTTGACCAAGTCCTCAAGGCTTCACTAACCAAATAATTCATAACCACCACAACCAAAAGCTTCATTTTGGAAAACATCATAAGCTACTATGGGTGCCTGCTCATTTTGACTAGTGATAGGGGCACTCACTTTATAAATGAAATGGTTTGCATTTTACTGGCTAAGTATATGGTAGTGCACCATAAAATGACCCCTTATTATCCACAAGTAAATGGCATAGCTAAGGCATTTAACAAAATTTTGGAAACATGCCTCATAAAGATATGTAACATTAGTTGCAAGGATTGGGATGATTGAGTATCGATAATGCTATGGGCATATCACACAACCTATAAGTTCGTACACAAGGCTACACAATTTTAACTAGTGTTGGGTACTAAGGCAATCCTATTAATGGAGTTCTTAGTGCTGTCATTATACATTATGTGCCTTGATCAGCTAGATGACTAAGATTAATTGAACACAAGGATGGAGGACTTAGAGCGCTTAGATGAGATGTGTACCAAAGCAAAATGGAGCCAGTAGATAGGAAAAACACACTAGAAGCTCTAGCATGACAAGCACATAAAGATCAAGGTGATATCATAAGGAGCATTCATTTTTCTCTATTAATCCATGTATTTTAAGCATCTAGGCTAATTTTAGATAAGGTGGATGGGTCCTTATATCATCCATCACATATTAGAGATAAGCACATGCAAGTTGTGCACTTTAACTATTGAAATGCTCCCTGGGTATTTCAATGGAAACAAGTTGAAGCCATATTGGCAATAGGGTGGTGCTTGCACCATAAGCCCACTGAATTCTTAGTCACTAGTCATTTTGAGTTGAGATGACCATCATAATATTTGGTGTAAGATAAATAGTTTTGTTTTGTTTTTGTTCTCTTAGGCAATAATGTAAAGAGGGTAGAAGTGGCACTTTGAATCCTATTGAGAATGTTTACTGATACTTCACTCATAATTACAGCCAGGTGAGTCGAGCACTTGTGCTTCCTAAGCACCTGAGGCTAGACACCTAAGTTCTAGGTAGGTTAAGCTTGTCCGCATTAGATAAGAGAAGTGCACTAACCACCATGCACTAGATTCTAATTGTAGGGCACTTCCACGACCCTAGGTAAAAGTTCATATGGCATTCTATGCATAATGTCAGTCAAGTAAGTTGAACCCACTTAATTCTAAATCACCTAATTTTTTGGACACAATGATGTTGCTAAACTTAGGCAAAATAGGATCCAAGTGAAGATGCATAACTTGATCATGCACAAAAAAGCTAGTGAAGATGAATAACTTAATCATGCATAAGAAAGCCAATGAAGATGCACTATGGGATCATGCATAAGAGAAATAATAAAGAAGGATCAAGTGTTGGAAGACCATTGCAAGGGATTTTTATGGGGTAGGATAGGATAAGGCAAGATGAAGGGTAAGAAATCGACCAAGATAGATAAGTGTGCTTGAAATAAAAGTGTATCAAGAGGAGGTGGAACCAAGGAGGTTGAATCACACACATGTGAGGCATTGTACCCAAGTTACCATATTTAAGGTGAATGTAATACCGAGATAACAAAATGTAGAAGGAGAATCATCATAGACAACTGGCATCTACCTAGATTTGAGTGAGAAGTGACCGTTTGAACCATAAGTCACTTCACTAAAATACCGTTAGAATAATTGAATGAGGTGGTGGTGGAGGAATAAATATCCATAATAAATGAGTTGGTGGCAAAGGATTTTTGTGGATTTTATGGATTTTTATGAGGTTTAAGAAATCTAAATGTTACCACATAATTAATGCACCTGCATTAAATATGGTAGATGGAAAAAGGGTATAAAACACCATGCAACCAACTAGTTTCCCTTAAAAAATTGTCCAAACCTTGAGATGTCAAGAAAACTAGAGAAAAGTAGGAACCAGAGGGCCAAAGCATACAGACCCTTATAGAGAGAGAATTTGAGCAACCCTAGGCACCTAGAGTGAATGATTGTGAATCTAGAGAGATTACGATCAAGGAGAGATTAATGTAGAAAGGGGTGAAAAGGAATTTGAGTAGGAAATAGTTGGTAAAAAAGTGAGTTGCCATCAAAGATGCCATTAATGACCTACAAAGCTCAGAGCTAAAAGTATAGTCAGATCCTATGACTGTGAAGCACCAATAATAATTTGAGGTTTTGGCAAACCCAACCTACCACGCTTCAACACTAGTAGGTTCAAAATGGGAAATAAGTAGAAGGGAATTGGTTGATAGCAACAAAGTCAAAATTAAGTACACATGGTGGTATAAGTGGCCCCTATAAGAATAATAATACCAATATTAGAAAGGGTTAGTGTCATGCAATTTTACCTAAGGTGCTAACCAAGATCTGTTATCAAGTCATGTAATTTCCACCAAAATTCTTGGTGTGGGAAAACTAGCATTCACTTGTGCATACCTACTAGCTGAAGGAGTAAATCCATCATATTTACATCCATGCATAAGACTTGGAATCAGATTCGATGGTGGATATAGGGAAAAATATGAAATAGGGTGTGGCACTATTTAACGTCACCATTCAAGATAAGTTACTAGCTTATGATGTAACTTAAGTATATGATTTGCCTTACTTTAGGAAGCTAGTATAATTCCTTTTATCATGCATCTATGGAGACCACATATACTTCATGGGGAGGATCATAAATATATCATCATGCCTCATTAAAAAGATAATCAAGCTCCTAGACACTAGGAAAGACATCCATGAGATGATGGGTGATAATAAAGAGGTGGAGCACATGGCAAAGATCTTGAGTTACTACAAAGGGTGTTCACCTTCCCTATCAAAGATTATAAGGAACCAAGAATGAGGGCAGCCTCATAAATCATGAGCTCAAAACTCTGCCCTAGCGATTGATGAACTGATGTGACAAAAGCTTACATCTATATCGCTTACCATATGGCATAGGGTGTAAAATTTAACATTACCAAGTTTATGATTGAAGATTTCATGAGGAATATGCTAGAGTGCCACATGATGAAGGGGTATTTTAAGTGGGGTTCCATTCTCATCTTGATAGTCATGGAGGAAAATGGCATACCATATGGGGATAAGGATAATCTATGGGTTTTTCTAGAGTATAATGACTCGTCGATGCAAAAATACAAGAACTTCACTTACCCCAACTCCTTCAATGCAAAGTATAAGACACACATGATGAGATAGTATGATAAATATATAGTGGCATTCAAGATCAATTGGTGCATCCCCTAAGAGCTCCCTAAGATAATTTATGGGATGACAACCTTTGTTGTGGTGTACCACCTATGTGTAATTTCCCTAGAATTTGTTGGCAACAAGTCTAGTTGGTTAAATCTCCCATATGATTTTTTGGCCAAGTATTTCAAGGATGCACTTAGGAGGATCCTCAATGTGTAAAAATTAGACATCCCAATAAGGGAACTGGATATGGAAAGAAATAGGTTGTAGTGTCAGTTTGTGTACCCAAATGGAAGAGCAACAAGGGATGAAGAGGATGAGTCAGATCACACCAACATCTACCCTCTTCAAGAAGTAACTATACTAGGGTACATCCATAGGATTTACTATGAGATGAAGCCAAAGAGGAAGGAATCTAGATCTAGTACTGAGAAGATTGATGACCCTCCCATCAAGATTGATAATGAAGGCATGTCCACAGCAGTTGAGACAAGGAAATCTCCCAAGAAGAAGAAAGGGGAGACATTGGAAGAAATATAAGAGCACATAAAGTTCAAAATTTCCTTAGGTGATGAAGCCTCCCCATTGACCCTGACTAAGAAGCATGTAAACCTCATAATAAAGACTTATCTATCTTAAAGAAGAAGCAAAAGAAGCCAAAGTTCCCATCTATGATGTCCACTATCACCCTAGTAGATATAGAGGCGTAAGAAGAACTGGAGAAGAGGGAAGAAGTGGGAAAGGGCATGTATATTATGATAGAAGAAGACTCCTCATCCAGTAAAGAAACTTTCCCACCACCATAAAGTGAAGAAGTAAGATAAGAAAAATCTTGAAGGAAGCTTGGCCTTAGTGACATAGATATCCAAAAGGCATGGGCACTATAGAATATGAAAGGTAGGAATGACAAAGGAATAGAGTGAGAAAGCTAAGGACAAAGAGAAGAGCCTGATAGAAGGAGAAATAGAAGAATATCCTAGCATGGCAAAAGTACATGAAGCTCTCTAAGGCTGCACTACTATCATGCTTAGAGAAGCATGAACATCAAGAACACCAACCAAAGAAGACTTAAAGAAAAAATGAAAGGGCGTGGGCATTGACCAGGACCACATTTGATGCAGTGCTAGAGTCTCACCAAAAAAGAGAGGCCATGAGTGCTAAGGGCATAACCAAAGCTAAAATTGATAAGGTGGAGGTTGAGTAGATAAGGGTCGAAGAGGAGAAACTTATCACAATCATCAAGAAGAGGAAGGCATAAATAAAGGACCAAAAGGAGAAGGTCAGGAAGGAGGAAGAAGAGAAGAGTAGTGTCATAGGTATAAAAACCATTAAAAATAAAATAGTAGAGGTGACTAGCACTCACACCAACCTAGTAGAAGAATATATAGAATAGGTATACCCTATTACTAAAGGGGCACCTAGGGACAAAAAATTCAATGTTGGCACCTCAAAGGAATAATTAGAAAAAGAAGAAGAAGAAGAAGAAGAAGAAGAAGAAGAAGAAGAAGAAGAAGAAGAAGAAGAAGAAGAAGGGGAAAAGTCTAAAGAAAAAGAACCCTTATAGGAAAGAAAGAAAGAAGAAGGCACCAAGGAAGAGAATAACATAGATGAAGAGACGTAGGGGTAGAAAGAGTTGCCATTGAGAAAGAATAATTTGAGCCAAGCTATTGGGAAAAGTTGTAGAAAGGATATACCATAGATGAGGAATTCTACATGTTAGAGTACATGCCCTCTAGAGCTACAACAATGTTGATGTGCCATCAAGTGTCCTTCACACTTTATTTTTATATGGATGAGAGTCATTTCAAGGTACCAGCCAAAGCAATATAGAGTGTCAAGAAGCTAGAAGAAGGGTATGACTACCAACTAGTCAACCCCTAGGACATGAACCTAGTAAGGTTGGCTAATGCCCTCCTTAAGATGGCCTCTAAGGTGGTATGAAATAACATTGTTAATGATGTTCATGCCACTAAATGGAAATATATTATACTCTAGGTAGAAGAAAAACCCAGTGCCATGAAGCTTAAGCTCAAGGAGTTGGAAAAATGTATTGAAGAGGAAAATCCATCCCTTCTGGATGGTACTGACACTTCCCAAATTTCAAAAGTGGATAAGATGTGTGTGCTGGTCGAACAGATGATCCCTTAAATAAGGCTAGCATAGGAAGAACAAGAATACTATTTTGAAGTCCTAACAAGAGAGCTCAACAAAAAACTCGATGTGGTTGAGGACCTTTTTGTAAGGTTGGAGGAGCGCATAAATGATGTCAATGCCATCTTTTTTAACTTTTCCACTCAAGCATCAGTCACCAATGTGTGCCTCTAAAAGGTAAAAGGAAAGAAGGATGCAATGATGAAGCAAGCTTTCACTATCAATAAGACCGAGTGCATGCAAATAATGGCACATGTCTACATATTGAGCACTCAGTTAAAGACCCAAGAATAAGACTTGGAAGAAATTTTTTACACCTTCCAAACTAAGGTGAGTGAATAGGGAACCATCCTAGATGGCAGGGTCTGAAAAGTTAAGGAAAGTCTAGAAGCCTTCCACAAGAAACTAGATAATAATAACATTCTTACACTCGAGGCTACCTCTATGGAGGTTGATAGTGCCATTGAAGAAATCAAGCTCATGATATAGGGCTTGATGACTTCAAGATAGAACTACAATAAAGTGTGCCTAAATTTTATGTAGCTAAGGTACTAAAAGGATAGTTGGGCCCTATTTCATGATAAGTAATGGATCTGTGGCAACTCAAAAAATACCTAGGTGTGAGGAAACTATGTGGATGGTTACTTTTTTTGTCTTCTAAGTGGTGCCAATTGATTAGTGACTAACAACTCCAAGTAGCATCGAGAACTAGGCACACATGATAGCAATTGACCATTAAAGACAAGCATATGCTTTTTGAATCATGCAATATTGGGAAGTGAGTGTATGGGGAAATTACACATTGAAGGTAAAGCATAGTGGAGGCAGAAAGATGTGTACCTTCAACACTAGCTCAACAATTGACATGCCCCACTTCTCATGAACCTAGGATGCTCTAAAGCCTATAAAAAGAAGCAAAGTTTAGCTAAATAGGAGAGACAAACTAGAGTAGCGAAGCTATGGTGAATTATTTATATAAAATTATCTTAGGCTTAGAACTTAGTTTTATATTCATCTTGATGTTCTTCTTTCTAACACATAAACTCGCTTAAGAGCTTGGGCCTTAGTAGTTTAAATTAAACACTTAGTTATATGGACTATGTATGCATTATTGTTTAACGCATTAATGAGAATGCTTTACATAAATAGTTAGTGGACTAATGTTTTAAGTCTTTGAATGCTTATTGAATGCATAATATATTCAATCAAATATGTGATTAAACCCTATGATCTTCTAACCTGGTTCGTTCATGATGGACGTATGGATGACAATAAGCATTGCACTAGAATAGGATATATGCCAAGTGTGGTAAAGACCCTATGCCCCAAATGAAACCTACACCTAAGTAAAACACCATGCGTAAGTCCCTTACTTAGGCACCCAATTGGCCCTCAAGCACCTAAGTGCCATTAATCCTATGAAACCCAAGACTTGTGCCTATGAGTGCCCAACCATCATTACACTAACTCAAGCCCTTGAAGAGTAGAGTTGTGCCATAGCACAACTAGCCCAATAGAGACCCTGATCCATTCTCTATTGCACTTTGGGTGAGAACATAAGGCTTGTGTCTTATGTATATTTATTCCAACAACACCGAGTGTTAAATGTTTAGTGCCATAGGAATAGGCAAGGTCAACACCCATTGGAACAAGCCTAGATCTAACATGGATAGCTACGTAGGTGTGTGACTAGACCCATGACTCATAGGACTGATTTTTCTATGATAATTAGTGAGGCCAAAGGGTATGACAAAAAAATTATATTGGCCATCATTCATGTGAAAAGCTATCTTAGGGATATCATCCTCATGAATCTAAATCTGGTGATATCTAAAGCAGAGATCCAACTTGGATAAAAAATGAGTGCCATAAAGCTCATCAATAACAGTGATACAAAACTTATCCTTAATTATGATATGATTAAGTGTGAAAAATTAAATGTAGAGGCACAATGACCCATATTTTTTATATACAAGGAGAATTGGGGAAGAATTTGGATTAGTACTAGGGCAAATAATGCCTTGCTTCAGTAAGTCTCGAATGAGCATCTCGATCTCAGTCTTTTGTTGAAATGGGTAGTGGTAGGGCTTAATGTTGGGAAGAATTATTCTAGAAAAGAGTTAAATATGGTTGTATTTTGGACATGAAGGTGTCAATCCCAATCATTTGACAAGGACACATGCATTCCTATGTAGAATGATTTATAGATCAGAAGGAGTGGAGATTGTTGATGGTTGCATTTGAATGGAATGCAACTAGGAAATGACACCGTGTGAATTCTTATTAAGAAGCTTTTCCATGTGATATGAATTGATGATTTTGAAGGACCCTAGTTTTAATCCTTTTAATGTGTTTTTTTCCCATTATCTAAAAACTACATCCAAAGTTCAGCAAAACTCCATAAGATGGGTCCAAGTGTGTGTAACCATTGGGATCTCAAAAAAACATCACATCCACCTAAGGTAAAGGCAAACATGTAAGAGTGCAAGTTATAATCTCAAATAGAGATCCACACGTTACAACACTTCCCTTTGCAAGGTAATGTGCCCCCATTAGTAATCATGACTTCAATGTTGAAGCAAGGATAGACAAAACAATCAACCTATTTGGTGATCCGAGGGTTAATGAAGTTATGAGTGATACTAAAATCAATGAGTATTGTGAGAAGGAACTTCTCGAATTAACCCCTAAATCACATGGTTTGTAGGATGGTGACTCCTGCTAAGGCATGGAAAGAGATATCTGATTGGTCTTCCTAAGAAGTAGGTTCCATAATCGACTGAGCTTCTTCTAGATTGTTTGTTGTATCCTCAACATTATCACAATATTTAGTTTTAGGCAAAGAGTCCACATCTAATAGGTAGAGATTTTGCTCAACACATCGATGTCCTTGAGTGAATTATCATCATAATTATAACACAGTCTTTTTTTCTATGGGCTCACATCTCTACTTAAGTCAAATGCTTGATAGGAGTGGTTCTAGGGGTTGGCATTATTTGAGAATTTTGTAGAGTTGTATTTCTAAATGGAGAAAAATTGGATTTAAATCACTATTGAGCTGTGATGTTATCCTATGCCAATTTATCTAACCCTCAGACTTCCATCATCACGTTGGGCTGAAATATTTTGACATCAAATCAAATTACATCCTTCAATCCACTAACAAATCAACTCCTAAAGAATTCATCGAATAATCCCTCTATGTGATTTGCTAGTTTTTCAAATTTTGTTTGATATTCCCTCATGGTTCCTATTTGGCAAATTTTAGTGAGTGTTCTTGTAAAATATTCAAAATCACGAGGGCCAAAACATTGCAAAATAAATATGCAAAAATTGGTCCATCTTGGCTCATCATGAGCTTTCGTATACCAACAATACTATTGAAGGGCTTCAAGTTCTAAGTGAAAGGATGCAAGTGGAACCTTGTTGGAATCAAAATTATTATTCAGACTAAAATATTATTTTACTCGATAGATCCATCCAGTTAGATCTACACCATGGAATCAAGGAAAAGCAACCTTCAACCCATAAAAATTGTTGGAAGAAGAAAATATGGTGTTAGAAGAGGACTCTAGATGTCATCTGTTGTTCAAGGTGGTATGTTGAAAACTAAGGCCAAGAATTTTTTCATCAAGATATTTGATGTGTGTCTTGAGGATGGGTAATTTCATCCTCCATGTTTTTTGCTCTTATTTGAGTTACTATTATGACCCATATAGGAGGGCTTTTTTTACAATGGGTATAAAAACTAGAGTTAAGACATGTTTAGTGAGGGAAGTTTATAATTTGGGTGAAATTGGAAGGGGTAAAGGTATTTTTACCATTTTTTTTGTATAATGAGAGTATGATTGACAAAGGCAAGGGTAATTTCAGGAGTGAAAATGGAAAAATTGGAAAATTTATCAAAGAGGGATAGAGGATTAGAAAAGTTTGATGAACACTATGGATTTTTTTTGAGGCAAATAGACAAAAATAAAAGAAGTTATGGTAAAACCCAAAAAAAAGAAAAATTGAGATTTATGAGAATTAGGAGTGAAATCGAGATATGGGGCTTTAATGATGAAAACCTAGAGAATGGAATTTCAAGTGTCCAAATAAATTTGGGGATCAACAGGACTAAAAATGGAGAGATATGGCAAAAAATGAAAAAAAATTGGTTTTTAGTTGTCAATTGTCTGAATGCAAGTCCTCTAAGAGTCTTCTGATACATTCATGGATTTTTTGATAGTTTACAAGGAATATTCTGAAACTAATTGAACAGGTCTCAATTTTCAATGAATACCTAAAGTTTTAAAGATATCTCTTTGGCCAGTAATACCATCTAAGTATCACTCTCCATAAAAATTTTGGCCATGGATTTACCTCTAAGAAATAGCTCTTGGTTTTCTTCACAAGTGGGAACTACTCAATTATTGACAAGTCCTCTCAATGGGCCAACTACTTTGAGGTTCCTATGATACTTCTCACAATGAGTTTTAGGGCTTCCACCCAAGCATTTCCCATAATTATGCAGATAAATTTTTACCCTGATCTAAAATAAATTATTGTGATATAAAAAATTACTTAAATGAATTATGCAACAAAACAAAGTTAAGACTTTTTGAAAAAAAAAAATTAGCTTGAGAAAGTGCTATGACACCAAATGAGAGGATCCTTCCTAAACAAGTTAGCAGATAATTACAAATACATAAAATAAAATATGAAAATTAGTAATATATTAACTCAAATAAGCAGAAGTGTATTATAATGGTTGAATTATAGAATCATTGGTCTCTTTGAGGGGGAAACCTCCTTTGAGCAAGCTCAATATAATAAATTCATGAATGCCTTCATTGGCCTCAACACTTAATTATATACTAAGTCTAATCTAAATAACTATTACTTTCCATAAATGTGGAATAAAACAAAATGCTCATAGGATGACATACAAAGCATATGCATCTATAACAACTATTATACTAACAAAGTAAATATAAGGGGTAGCATGGTTTCCTAACACCCTTCCCATCCACACAAGTCTTCAACATGAGATGCCCATTAACCAAAAACAAACAATTGTGCATGGTCCTGACAGAGAATCATTGCCACACTTGGAGAGATGTGAAGTGTCTCATAAAATACAATTTATTTGACGAATGAAGGTAATGCAAACAATGTTTTGTAGTCCCACTATTGAAAACCATGTTAATAGCTTCATATAAAATTTAGACATTTTCCATCATGCAAATCAACAACATGCAATTAGAGGGATAAAAATAGAAAAATCATGGTTTAAAGCCCTACAGATACAATAGATAGCCCTTTGGGACTAATAAGTAATAAAATCATCAACTTGATCAAATTTTAAAATATTTTAGTACATCTAAATACTATATTATTAATGATTATTTTAGATTCTCATAAATAATAGAAAATACATCAAATGGATTTCAAAAATGCATTCTAAAATGGAGTGGTTGAATAAGAAGTATGTGTGGAGAAGCCACAAGGTTTTGAGGTAAAGGATAAGGAAATTTGAGCATACAAGTTTAAGAATGATCTTTATGGGATGAAGCAAGCTCCAAGAACTTGGTACTCAATGATTTATTATTGGTTAATGGATCAAGGCTTTGTAATAATTCAACATGAACCAACTATTTACATTCAAGCATCTA
This sequence comes from Torreya grandis, assembly GCA_037957365.1. NCBI lineage: Eukaryota > Viridiplantae > Streptophyta > Pinopsida > Cupressales > Taxaceae > Torreya > Torreya grandis. The sequence goes on from JARHVA010004296.1 coordinate 320,872, forward strand.
TTTCAAATGTTTTATATGTGTCTCTCTATGTAGATGACTTAATATTTATAGATAACTTTATGGAGTTATTGAAAAGCTTCAAATAAACAATGAAAAAAATTGTGATGACTGATCTTAGACTTATAAAGTAATTCATTGGTATGGAAGTCCATCAAAATAAAGAGGAAATATTCATTTATCAATTTAAATATGTCCATAACATGCTAAGTAAGTACAATATTTAAGATTTGAATCCTACAATCACTCCAATTCCAAGTGAAGAAAATATTATGAGGAAAGATATAATTCATTTAGATGATCAAATGAGTTTTAGAAGTATGGTGGGTGGTTTGATGTATCTCACTATGACAAAACATAATATCACTTATGGGGTTTCACTAGTTTTTAAATTTATGGGTAAACCATCACTCAAACAATTACAAGAGGTTAAGAGAATTTTTAGATATGTAATAAGTACTTATAATCATGGTATTCATTTCAGAATAGAAAGGTCTTTATGTCTCATTAGATACATAGACTAAAATTAGGGAGGATATTGTGATGATAGGTAGTTAACTTCAAGTTAAAGTTTCATATTGGGAAGTGGGTTGGTTCCTTGGTCTTGAAATAAACATACTAAAATTACACTATCTTCTATTAAAGTGAAATATACAACCTTTACATCAAGTTTCACATAAGTATAATGGTTGAGAAGACATTGGGATGATTTCAGAGAGGCTCAACTTGAGCCAACATAGATATTTTGTGTTAAAAATGAGGCAATATAATTGTCAAGAATCCAATTTTTCATGCCAAAATCAACCACATTGATTTCTAGCATCATTTTTTAGAGAGGTTGTCAATGATAAACAATTCTTCATTGAGTATATGAGAAATGAAGATCAATTTTCTGATATTTTTACCAAGGGATTACTGAAGGAGATTCATAGAATACTTAAGGAGAAGATAGACATTTATCCTCTTTGCCTGAAATGGGGTAATGTTAAGTATGATGCCAATGTGGGCACTTTATTATTAATTTTATCCAATTAAGGCACACATTTTCTCTTGTTTTTTTTAAAATTTGGATCTCTTTTGTCCTCTAGTTGGATCTCTTGTTTATCCTCTAGTTATATCTCTTTTGTTCTCTAGTTATATCTTTTTCTTGTTATCCTTTTGGACCTTTATCTGAGCCACTCAGTGTTTCCTCTATGGGACCAATTCATTCCCCCACATGGGTGAATTTCTAATGCCTTTTTTGGTGATTTGTCACTTACTCCACTTTACTGGGTGTAATATGATTTATCACCCACTTCACTTTTTTAGGTGGGACATGAGTGTTCACCCACTTCACATTTTAAGGTGAAATATGAGTTATTAGTCCAGTATGAGTGGATGGGGTTACCACTCCATTATGGCTTGGTGCACACTCCACCTCTTATTCCTATTTATGTACCTCTCCTCTAGTTATTGTTAAGAAATTTTCTGAATTTTGAATACAATTTAATTCATTTTGGAAATTCATGCTATATATTGTTATTTCTTATTTGTTTATGTAGGTATTCACAAAGGAAGACCAATAATCACATGTTTTTGGTTTTGAAGTTATTTAGTACAATTTCTGGTCAATAATTTCACTTATAATATAACAAGTTTAACAACTAGTAATTTTGAGAGAGTTTTGTTGATGTATAGCTTCAATTTTAGAGAGATTAAAAAACTTATTTCTACTCCATACATTAAAAACTTTCAATTTTTCCTAAATCAAAAATATAATATCAATTTTTGATGAAATTACATTTTTTTACAATTAAATTACAATAATAAATCACAATATAATTTAAATAAAAATATTATACATGATTAAATGATGAGTAACATCAAAGAAGAAACCTCCATAATTTTATAATAAAACATAATTTATAATATGAAATATTAATCATATCTTCCTATATATTCTCTAATTATATTATAAAAATACCCTAAATTAATCCTGCTACTAATATTAAAATAAATAAATAATAATATAAAAATTAACCATTTAAATATCCCAATACATATTATATTGGATAATGACATAATGCTCCTCCAAAACCTCATGAATTATATCTACATACTTTGTATCTTTATATCGTATCGGCAATCTTAATTATCGGACTTTTGTATTTTCCCCTCTTGTGGCTTCCTTTTCTTTTTTGATCTATTCATCAACATGCGAAATGCTTATAAACATCACGTCTTCACCGTACTTCGAAATCAACCATGTAATGTTATTCCTTATTTGTCTCCCTCCCCCTTTAGTTGGTTGTTTCCTATTCTTATCTTTCCTAGCTTACGTAATAGTCACTCATCCATGCACTCAAGTTTTGGTGGGATTGTAGTTACTTTGTCTCCACTACTCATTTAACTCCGATCTTGCTTTGATGTATCTACTCCATTTATGTCAACTTAGAATGGAGGTCCAATAATTTTATATTCTATCTCTCCATGGAGTCATCCTCAAATCTCACTTTCATCCCCCATTCAACTTGTTTGAGCTGTCGTTCAATCTTCATCGAGGGTAGTTTTGTTCCTAGATTTTTAATTGTTTTAGGGATCAAAATTCTAGAATGAGCTTGTTTTTTCTTAATTAGTAGTATAATAATCATATTGTTAATAGAATACATTGAAATATGTGAGGATTATTTTATATGGTTCACATGCGATTTAATATATATTAATATTTCATGTTACGTTTAATGTATTATGAAAATTTTATTAAAATTTTCATATTATTATTTTTATTTATTTTATAAAAACAAATAATATTCTAAACTACAATTTAATATTTAATATAATATTTATTTTCTATCTTTTATATATCTGTGTTTGTGTTTTTTTAAATATAGTTAATAATTTATTATTTCAATAATATAGTTATAATTAAAAGTAATGCTTATAATTATATAAATTATTCATACTAATAACAATTATTGTTGATACCAATTCAATTTTTCTCAATGGTGATGTGTGCTACAATCACTTAATATTTATGAGTTATTTTGGTTTTAAGTGTATAAACCAATCACATCACATACTATACCAAATAAGGTTTCACAACAACCCCATTCTACAAGTACAAAGAGACTATTAAAATTTTAAATGTGCAAATTGTTCAAGATATGAACCACACATAACATTACATATTTAAAATTTAATAAAAAAAAAGAAAAAGAAAAAATCAGGTTCCATAACTTCCTATCTACCATTTCCTAAGGATTACGAAAAAATTATAAAACTAGATTCACTATCAAACAAAGTTTCATAGATTGCATACACATCTTTCTATTTGATTACACATGTAACACAACTATTTCTATCTTTCCAATCATACTCTCCCTAGATAAAGAGAGGATCATATATTGCAATCATACACACTCATCAATACCAAATGAATGGTTAAACTAAATTAATACATAAAATCATATGCAATATATAATCATTAAATTATTTTTATATCAATTACAATCCAATGACATAATCATAAACAATAATTTCCATATAGATAATAATCCATTATTTGCATAATTGTCTAAATAAATTATAAAATAACTACATTAAAAAATCCATAATAATTGATTTCAAATCCCAGTGAAATCCATGTAGCACACCAAAAAATAGTTTAACTATAAAATCTGATAAATGAGTTGAAAATAAAGACTGTTTTTTTGAATAAACTAAATTGGAAAAGTATACTATATTAGATCTTAGGGATAAATTCAAGAACCCAAATTTGATCATTACTCAATTTGCACTAGGTTTTTTTTTTCCACGAATAGATCAACCAATCATGAATCATAATGTGAAAATTTCAATAACTGTATGGTTCATTCCAATGAAGTTTGTAGGGAGGATTTTGATGCATGTGGTGATAAATGGAGGGAACTTACCTTCCCATTTAAGAATAAATAATATTATTTTATCTATTTTTAGAGTTGAAAATATAAGAGATAGTATATATGTTAATTGTTTGTAGAAAAAATATTAAATGGATTGAACTTAGATTAAAGCGATTTTTTTTTTTTTTGTTATTCCATCCCTGACATCACAATGCAAGTTCAGATAAAATTTCATAGTGAAGAGGAGATGGCATAAGATTGAGAAGAATATAATATACCTTTATAATTTGACTAGTGAAAATATTAAATCATGTGATTTTTTAAGTGACAACATATATTTCACGACTTTTCATTTTGAAGTAATATAATTACATTCCAAAAATACATGAAATAGACTAATTTAGGGGGTAATAATTAGGATTATCTATCTATTATTTACCTTATATTATCCAGCTACTTCAAAGAATCATTGTAGCCTTTCAAACCATGTTATGCTTAAAAAAAATGTTGAGTGTAAAAATAAAAATAACAATAATAATAACAACAACAACAGCAATAAAAATAACAATAATAATAGAAATAATAATAATAACAATAATAAATGAACATATATATATATGTGTATGTTTATATTTGTGTATTGTATATATATTTTATTTTAATTTAAAGATTACTATTTTTATATAGATGAGTTTAATTATTGGTTTTGATTATTTGATATTATTAATGAATTAAGAAATACTTCAAGATTATTTATGTTTATAATTGCTTGAGAAAAAAATATTACTATATAAATTAAGGTGAAGTTACTCGTAGCCACTTATTTGATATGCCATATTTTACCATGAGTTAATTGTTAGATTGTAACCATTTTTTTTCAAATATATAACCATGGTTTTAACCATTTATTCACTTACTACAAATAGTTAAAAATGCTACTATGAATTATAACAAAAACATACAAAGAATGGATAAATTGGTTAGTTGTTATGTGTAACTATAAAACAAAGGTTGTTTTCTAATTGGGAAATGGTTGAACCTATTGTAATATTCCATTCATTTCCATTAGATCATGATTTGGAAGATAACCTCCTAGATGTAGTTCTAATAGTTTATTTCTACCTTAGCCTCTTTGTTGTAAGATCTATTATGGATTATTGTTATAACCACTAGTTACTAGAGTGTTGAAAATAAGCTCTAAATTATTTATTTAATAGAGAATATGAAAAACTTAGGTTAGTCGGAAGTAATAAATTATTAATCATTTATTGTATTCATTCATAACTAAGTTTGTAATCAAACCCATAGAAATTCATTCATTGCTATTGATTAGTTCTATATCTCAATTAAAAAAATTACTTAAAGTAATATGTTTTAATTTAATGAAGGAATTAAAGCTTCAATCTAACTAAGAAGAGGCACACTCATGAGGACTTGTTATGTAGATTCACATCCATTAGATTAGTTTATTTCTATTTTGACTATTTATATTCTATAGTCGATTTCATAAGTTGTTTATCATAATGAATGTTGATTTCTATATTACCTTCAATCTTTGAATTCCTTTTTATCTTGAAAAATGATGAAATTATTTTTATGTATGTTTCAATTTATTTTTTCATGAGAAATTTCCAAACCTTAAATCATTATTTCCATTTCAATCATTACTTTAAACAATGTGATTTACATTATAAAAGAGTGGTTTACATTTAATTTAAAGTTTATTTTTTTAGAGTTCATAATTTTCTTCAAAGTCCATATTTCTTTTCCCTATACACAATGTTAGAATAGTCATTAGCTTCAGAGTGAATCAAACAATTATAATGTTACAGATATAGTGTAAACTTCTAGTCAAAATATATTTTCTTAGATTGATAAGTAAATGCATTCATTTATAAAATATTTTTTCACAAACTGTTTATGTTTATGGGTCAAAGCTTAATAGTGTGTCTAATGTTTTGGTATGATGACATAAGATATACTTCTAATCTACCTTAAAAATATATTGAGTTTGGTTCATTGATATCAATAAAATAAATATGTTTTATCTTAAATACAAAGATGCAGTAGATATACATTTTTCTAATTTTTTAACAAAATATTACATAATGATTATGATTTACTTTTTATTTTTATTTTAAAATTATTTGATTAATAAAACATAATATTATTCTTTGACCCCTATATAAATATTAAACTATATAATTTATAAAAACTAAATTTATATGTGAATGAAGGGCAATCACAATCATATATGTAATCTTAATCAACTTGCACATTTTTAATCAATACATACAATCGACAACATAAATATTTATTGCTAACTTATTTGAGATGTTTCTCTTCTTAACTTAAATATGTATGTTTCAAATTTTAGTCCTACAAAACAAATTTACTCAAAATTAAAAAAATTATAAATTTTTTGAGTTAATAATAGACACGGTTAGTCTAACCCTTCTAATTTTTTAGACCCTGTTAATTGATCAGAGAAACATTGACTATAAAATCACAGAATGAGTCATGCATGCATTTAATATGTGCCTAATTTGTTGAGTATGTGTTGGATAATAAAAGAGTTACCTCATTTCTCTATTAATAGATAATTGAGTTCAAACAATTTTTAAAAATGGCATACAGGGCCAAATTTGAATGGGTAGGAGAAAAAGACAACAATATGACGAGTGCACCTATTTTTAAAAATTACATGGGATATTTTGTCAAGATCATATGGATGTTAATCACACAAGAAATGGTAAGCATAAGCGTAAGATTGATATGGGGCCACATGGAGTTCCACGAAGTATTTTTCAAGCTTTCGTAAGTCGTCATAGCAATCTAATAAAACCGAATTTGTACAGCATATAATATAGCGTGAAATAAATGTTATAGAGGGATTTTTTGAGTGTCTAAAATCTATTTAATATAATTTTTTTAATTAAGTGACAATTCGATATATTTGATTTAGGTCGGTTAACAATGTTCAATGTGTTTTGGTGAACTTAAGCATAAGCTAAAAATTCAATTCATAGATGTTATTTTTTTAATAATATATAAACTATTTATTATATTATGAATAATGTTTATGGGATTTAAGATTTTATTTATGTAATTTAATAGTTGCAAATGTTTTGGATATTGATTGTAGAAGATAATATATATAAATTATAGTATTTAATTTTATAGAAATATTTATTTATATTTTGTTAAAAAAGTGGATAAAATATTATATATAAAAGTTTTTGAATATTAATAAAGTCTAACTTTTATTTTATAATTTAAAAAGATACATAAATTAAATGGAAATAATTGTGTAAATTTATGAAAAAATTTATAATTTTTTAGAAAACTAAACTAAATATTATATATAAAAGTTTTCGAACATTAATGAATTCCAACCTTCATTTTATAATATAAAAAAGAAATACATATATGAAATGGGAATAAATTCTTGTGTAAGCCTATGAAAGACTCTTATAGTGAATTGGACTTTGGCTTGATTATAGTTTAGAAAATATTGTAACACTATTCAAAATGCAAACAATGCTCTTCATCCGCCACACAAAAGGAAGAGTTTCAATTAAATAAATTGAACCACATATTATTGTGAGTATTACATTAGATAGAGTAAAATACAACAAAAAATAAATATTATAATTTTTTATTAAAAAATAAATTTAATATATATTTTATTATTATTATTTTAAAAAAGTTGATGACAATAGATTAGTTAGAAATGACAAGATTACAAACATATTGGTATTATAACATAATTTTTCTAAAATCAACATCAAAGAGAATTAAACACCATATTACAATCTAAGTTCCATGTACAACACCTATTATTGTAATATTATTTTCCAAATATTAGTGGAAAACTTATCAAGTCAAAGTAATATTATGGTGCTCACCAAAGTAAAGTTAAAGTTATAATTAAAGATGTATAGGTAGAGAGAATTTGAAAAGGTGAAGGGAAGTCAAAGTTCTTAGGGAAGTATATAAAGAATTAACTTATCAAGTTAAAGTAATATTATGGTGTTCACCAAAGTAAAGTTGAGGTTATAATTAAAGATGTATATGCAGAGAGAAATTGAAAAGGTGAAACAAAGTCATGGTTCTTAGGGAAATATATAAATAACTTTTTAATAGATTATAAAAATTTAATTTTTATATTTATATTTTTTTTTACAAATTATTATTTGTTAAATAATAGTTTGTAGGAAAAATAAAATAAAATATGAGAGTTAAGTTGATAATATTTTTTCTTGATATTTTGTGATTGTTGAGTAGAATATTGGGTTTATTTGCATATCTATAATTTACTTTGAGGAAATGACTAACTTATTGAACAATGAAAAATGAAGAGGGAGTAACCAATAGATCGATCAAATTTTGTTGAATTCCTCCTAGCTTGAGGTTGCTAGTTCAAACTCTACACTCCTGAGGGTTTGTCTCACTTAAGCTAATGGTTGTTGAAAAGATATGGGGGTTAAAGAGGAGGTTACCTTGAATTACTAACTTTATTTTTTGAGAAATGAAACATGAAGGTATTCATCACTAGAATAAAATTCATAAACTTGATGAGATAATGAAGGAGATATAACCAATTCTCTTATTGACAAAAAATAAAAAATCAAAAAATAACTGTGTTAGGTCATCTCTTTAATAAATAGGGATATACACATTTAATCCTCATAAAAAAATAGATTTGGTAGAGAGCCTTGATTTCCTTTAAATTGGTATCAAACCATGAGATGGGTCTTACAATATATTGAACACCTAAATGCGAAATTATCTTTTGATTATAGTTTATTATTACAAGTTTTACATATACACTAATGTCTTGGAATAAAGTGATTTGTCTCAATATAAATTTTTCTAATAGATATTGGTAATGGAAGAGGGAATTTAATCCTGAAGTACATAAATATATAACGTGCAGATCACACAAATAAACCCTTTGAAAAACCTCCAAAACAACATTGACAAGACATACAAAAAGTAAAAAATGCCAAAAATTGACCAATCTATCAATATCAACTCCAACGAGTGAAAATAGAGACCACGTGAGAAAATGGCAATCAAAATCACCAAAAAACTTGAAACCATTGTATTCTATAAATTCAAAATAGATACGGCATGGGGAAGAAAAAATTACAATAGTCTTGTTCAATCACCATGCCTTATAAGTTAGCTACAGGAGGTATGGAGACAAAAATCCACATGGATCATTCCATTGGGGATAAAATAAAGGTGTAACTATAAACCTTCTCCAAAAAATTTCTTAACACAACACACTTGTAATTAGGGAGATTAAACAATGAATCCACTCTCAGGTTTTTAGCAATCAAGGGGTCAAAGAGATATTGAACCTATTTTCCTTTCTTGAACACTAGATTAGGGGAGCAATCTTTAAGACTTGGGATTTATCTCCACTAATCTAAAATCATCTAATCTTTCTATAAAGGCTATTCCACATTAGATACACCTTCAAATTTCAACCTCATCCCTAGGAACATAGGAAAAACCATGAACACATGAGTGATTACTACCCAACTCCACATTCAAAGAAAAGTTTCCTACTATAGAATATTCCTTCAACACTTTTCGAATAAAGTCTAGTTCATGTTCAAGAGAATGAAATCTAGAGAGGAATTCACTTGACATATCAAAAATTTAAGCCTTAGAAATATGTTTCCACCCATTCTCAATAGATTTGTAGACAAAGACATGGGTCACAGGATCTAATATCTTTTTATCAGTCACAAACCTAAAGATATACATAAATTGGTTCTTGTTCCAAACTCTACCTTGCTTATCCAACAAGATTTCACTAAAAAATGCTTATTAAAATTAAGGGAAAAGAAAGAAGAAGGGTTAAGTATCCCCTTAATAAATTCATTACTCATAAGGCTCTAAAATATTTTAGAGCAACTCATATTCTAACCACATAGCCAAATATATTTCTTGTTGGATATGACACAACCTTTGCCTTCCTTATTCACCATTTTCTTCTTTATACCACTACACATAGGTCTTTCTATCATTGAATGGATAGGGAGAAAAGAGAACGAAGAAACAAAATGCAGATAGGGGAGGAAGAGATGAGACAAGATCCAAACATAGGAAAAATGAAAAGAAATAACTACATTAAGAAAGGCCTATAGAAGATAGGCCATACCACACACTCCTCAATAAAATGTTACTTCACATGGAGGGTAATCATTATAATGACGTGGAATTTGCCATGCCAAAGTAGAGGGAATGAAAAATAAATTTTGGCCACTAACTTCTTACTGGAAAAGGGATTAAAGGGAACTGGTTAACTCATTATTTTATTAAAGTGATGCAATTTTCTTGAGGAGGGCCCACATAATACTAGTCCTTATTAATCCAAAGATATAAGATTTCAAAGTTAACCAAGAAGTCGATTGGAGTGTTGATTTTGTGAAAACCATGGAAAAAGGAGAAATTTTTGAAGAAGGGAAGGGCTCAACATACGTCCTAAATCACTGATTTAAGTTGTCATTAATCCATTATGCATGCCTTTATTTAATTGATGACCAACAAGGATTTTTGTTTGACAATTAAGTTTTTGAAGTTATATTTTATAACAGGGTTCAAACCTTTAAGTAAACCTTGAGTTTATAAAAAAATATTTGTAGCCCAGGTGATATAGAAAGCATAGTAGAAAATCACCAGAGATGATTATCACTAAAGAGGCCTTCCATACCTAAGAGACTCATATTTCCATTAGATGCTCTATGAATGTTAAGCTTGACAAAATTTACTGTTGGGGGCCTTCAAACAATGAACCTACCAAGAGAAGAAGATGTAAATTATTTTTTAGTAGATTCCATTTCAAAAGAATATAATGGTCTTCCTTAAAGATCTTTTTTGGAGGGGTATTTTAGCCCTAAAGGCTTCTTGAAAGAGGGTCTCAATTTTGAAAGTTAGAAGTATTCCCAAAAGAAAAATATTTCTGAAAATTATGTTATTTATTTTATTCCAAATATTCTAGATAATCAAAAATAAAGTCATAACCTACTAACAACTAACTTTATCCCTTCCCCTTACTTTGTCCAATTAATAAGCATTTCATGAATAGTGCCCACTGCCACCCACAATTTGTTTATCTTTATGAAAAAATCAAGACCAAATTCTCTTGGAGAAGCTACAATGAAGAACATTGTCTGAATTTTCAAAATTCTTTGTGCATATAATATAAATAGAAGGCTTTTGGAAATGTATTCTTTATAAGTCCCAAAACAAGATATATTTTCTTTACTGTAAATTGTAAATTAACATTTTTTTTCAAAAAGACCTCGCAAAACCCAAACCTTATCCACATGAATTGAAAAGAGAAATAAATTTATGATAGCCTTCTTCCCTCGAAAGATTACCATTCCATTTAACAATGGCATCCTCAACCAGACCACTGAAATGATATTTGCCTAGAAAAATTCCAAAGGAAAGCAGAAGGCTCAAAGGACAAGAGGACAACCATTAGAAGAGGGTCTTTTCCCCTTTGTTGAAGGCCCCCCAAACACAATAAATTTCATCCCAACAGTAGTTCGGTGATGTACCCTGCAGGGTAAAAAAGAATACTCCAGAATGCATAATCCTTGTAATGCTGAAACAAGGATGAATTCAAAGTGAGCCCACACTAAAACAAGCATGGGATCGGCATTTACCCAAACAAGTTATGAGAGTATAGTCGAAATAAAGATAGTGCTTGAAATAGCAATTTAGATTTTTGTTGACAATAGTTGTGATGATTCTGTCCAACGTGTTTCGTAGAAAATGTCGAGTAAAGCAGTCAGCAAGGCGAATAGAACAACCAGCACGTGTCTGTGAAGGAGAAATATATATAAAAGGCGGCAGAGAGCTTTCCATTTCTTTATATTTGTTAATGCGAGGCGAGTCAGCCTCGTGGTGAAGCTTCCTACCATTTATGCATACTGTACACGGAAACAATAGTTATCGACGGCTCTGAAAAAGACAGATGGTAGTGTTCAATATGAACCACATAGATGTTGCCGCGTGTCGGTTTACAGTAAAATATATGTTTCGTTTTATATATATCACGTATTCGGACCCTGGAGGTTGTTCGGCGCTTATTGATATCGCCGCCCAGATATTTACATCAATGGAGTTTGTGTCGCAAGTTGAAAATAGTTCCAGGCCTCCATTAATGAGCAGCAGTTTCGATTCCTTTCAATTTTCTAACGCAAGGGATGGGATTGGGAATGGGAACCCTAATTCGCTTCCTTTTCCTTTCCCTGGTACGTTGGAAAACTGGCTGCAGTTGTACCATATGTCACCCAATGGGCGGAGCAACGATGAACTCATACAGACGGATCAGAGCAAGGAAGTTACAGCGAGTAACGGTGCTGCTCTCAACTCAGAAGCAACGTCCGTCACAACCAAGGCGTTGTCGGCAACCAGCGCTCACCTTTGTGTCAGTGGAGCGACGGCTAAAGTGAACAAGAAACGATCGAGAGCGTCGCGGAGGGCACCCACAACGCTGTTGAGAACCGATATATCGAATTTCAGGGCCATGGTGCAGCATTTCACAGGTATCCCCCGCTCGCCCTTTGCCTCCATGCCCTCACAGGGACCCTTGCTCGGCGGGTCCTTTACGCACGCCGGGGCCAATCTTCGTTATAATAATACTCACCGCCCTCAGCACCACTCCTCGTTTCTGCACCATGATGATATCAATTCAACCGCCCTTTGTCTTCCTTCCCATGAAAGGCAACCCACTTTGCTAGACGAAGTGGGGCTAAATTCGTCTACTGCTTGTGTGTTTTCCGGCCCGATTTAGTGCTGCCTGATAACCTCAGAAAACAAGGAGCAGAAGATGATTAATTAAATTAGATTAGATTGGTTGCATGGTTGTTATTATTCGATCTAATAACTTACCCGAATTCGCGTTTATGTTAAACGGAAACCATTTGCAATTCCGTCAGAATTTGGTGCTGGTTTCTGTTTAATGCCTCATACGGAGACTACAGTATATTGAATAATGAATGAAGGGAAATAGAATTCAGAAATATTTTGTTTTCTCAAATATCATTGTTCCAACTCACGAAGATTTACTTGTTGCGCTTCGTTTGGTTTTGGTGGACACTGTCAGCTAATTTTTAAAACTTTTTGTTGGAGGCATATCTTTCATGTCTCTTATCGGCCTTTCTCCTTTGAGTTTCGTTTTGCTTCCAACTCTTGTGCATGCCCAACGGTGATTAAATTTGAAAGGCTGGCATTCATTCACCCTTCTATTCCATGATGAAAAGTTGTATCGAGTAGCGGTATTTCGATGGACAACAATAAATCAAGTATACATATTATTAAAAATATGTTGAATAAAATATTATTTTTAATTTTTAATTTTTAATTCTTGAAAATATATTAAATAAAATATTATTTTATTAAATTTTAATAATTTTGTTTTGAAGGTAGAATATTTTGAAATAAATCTACAAGTTTAGATAGTTTAATCAAGAAAATTTTCAAAATTATAAAGGAGACCAAGAAGTCTCAACAAGATTCTAAATTTAGACATTTTTCAAAATTATAAGACTAAGAAGTCTTGACAAGACTCCAAGGTTGGATATATTCTATTTTAACTAAATAAGTTTTTCATAATTATTTGGAAGCTCTTGCAAAATACCTCAATCTTTAAAAACTCTCCAAAGTTACATTGTAAGTACTTTAGAGCTGAAAGATTCTAAAAAAATTTGAATAAACATTTTAAAGCTGAATTTTTCTAAAGACGTTATACATTAGAGATGAAATATTCCAAAATTAATTATAAATTAATACTACAAAACTAAATTACTGCAAAAGATACTATAATATATAATTAAAATATTCCAAAACTAATTTTAAATAAACAACTTAATATTAAAATACTCTAAAAAAATGTTATATTCTAAAACTAGAAGTAAAATACTCCAAAACTAATTCTAATAAACACTCTTTAATTTAATTAAAAAAATTATTACCTTTTAAAAACAAACAAACACCCTTCCAATTCCAAATCTAATCCAACCCAAAGTTTAAATACATAGTTAAGTCGGTAGACAAAAGTTAAAACATTGATAAGATGAACACTAAGATTGATGATACTCATCTTGGTCGTTTACACTGCCAAGATTGGATGAAAAACAAAACGCAAAACAAAGATGCACTTAGAAACAAATGGCTTCCTAATTATCATAACCAAATTAATCAAATTTATTGTGTTCCCTTAACTTTTTTACCATGTAAAACTTCCAAGCCACATACATAAATATGCAATAGTCGCATCAGCCTTGGTGTTAACGTGGGTGAACGCCAATTTCCAAATTGATTACTACTTTCTAATTAGATTTGATTGAATTCGGTGGTTAAAAAACTCATGGCTTTGGATTTTAATTGTATCAATAGATTTTCTAAATGCTAGGATGTTTAAATACAAAGGAATAAGGATATTTCAAAAACATTTAAAGTTTATCAATGGAAATAAGGGAATAAAAAAATTAAAGTTTGACACTTCTTTAAAAGAAGTGTTGTAAATAAAAGGTAAAAATAATATATGATTATCAATATTAAAGATTAATGGTGTCTTGATATATTAGGTAAAATAAATAAACTTAAAATGTCTTTTCCCACTTAATCAATGGAATCTTTGATCTAAATCATAGAGTTCATTTTCTCACAAACTAAAAATTCCACTAATGTGTCTAGATAATGAACTGTTTTGGTTTTCCTCGGCCCATGTTTATGAGCCCTAGTCATTCCTTTGGAATATGTGATACAATCTCCATATTCAAATTTTCATTCTCCTATTCTTCTTTCAAATGAAAAAATGTTATCTCTTCAGAGGCTACAAACATGCATATGTTTGTTGGTCGGATGCCATAAAATGATTATATTGGATGAGTAGGCCCAAGATAAATCAAGCATCTCTCTCCCAAAATTATAGCTTATCTAAGTTTTTCAATTTAATTAGTCACGATGTTCAAATGTAGCACGTTAGATGCCTAACCCAAACCTTCTCTGAATTGTTGTTAGGCAATAAAAACAACAAGTAGGTATAATTCTTGGGCAATGAGAGTCAAGTGATTATGTTACTGCACGCTATGGGTATGGGCCTCCAACCTAGAGATGCTATCTTATTCCTTTACTCATTCTCATATTGCGTCTAGCTAACCAAACCCTAAAAAGTATCAAATACACAAATTTAACTTTGAAACATGTATTACATATACGTTCGCAGAAAACAAATTGCATGGTGAATAGATTTGGGGTTTGAATTGAAACTGGCTTCTTGGGTTCCTTAGCATTTTGATAGGGAAAAATATTGTTGGTGGGTTTGGTTTTTAGATAGTTTTAAAGAATATAAACAACCTCCCACATGGTTGGCCTCTAAAAAACTCTTCCGCACACATCATCACAACTAATAAAAGATACATCACCTCCTCTTAAGGGATGTTACTTAGCCTACCATACAAAATATTTGTAACTCCTCTCGCAGATTGGTTTTCTTCATCATAGATTGAATAATGTCTATGTCTCACCAAAATCACCCACTAACTTATTCTAGATTATTAACTCAAGCAGAACTATGTTGAAACTATATGCATTGCTCTTCTCATCCACTTTTAGCATGTAGGCATATTCTAAAACACCATCGATGTAAGAATTAAAAACCTATAAATAAATACATTGATATAAAATTTATCATTAAATATGAAGTGGAGATGCTCATAATATTTTATAGGCTCACAAAAAATGAGCATAAAACATTTATGGTAGGCCATATTGTAGAAACAACCATACAAGTTATATTTTCTTTTAATGACATCATAACATTCCATAATGACATCATAAAATTCCATAATTTGAGATAATTAAACTTGTGTGGTGGTGATATCTACCAATTTCCAAGTCTTAACACCACCTTTTAACTCATAGATTAAGTACCATAACTACCATTCATTTTATAAGGATGCATCACTAACTTATTGCTGTTAGATGTCAGTCACATATATCAAATTTTAATAGGGGATCCAAAATATTAAGTATGTATATTTTAATATATTATGATGGATTTTTTTTGTATAACCTTTTTTTTTTGTAAAAATTTCAATAAAATGTACATTTTTTCTTTGTCAAATAATTTATAATATTTGAAAAAAAATTACTGTTGGAAAATTTTAGTCACACTTATTTAAAGGGTTTAAACCTCTTGGTAGGGTTATGACAAGTTCAATTTTGATTGATGATGTTGAATATGAATATGAATACATTATAACATATAAAAATAACCATAATAGTTTAATAGGCTCCATTAAAATTACATTTCAAATGGAAATATATTATAGCAACCTTATTGAGTTAGACCATAATAGTCATGATATACATTTATCTTAAATATATCTGAAATAACAAATCAACACGATCATAAAGTAAACACATATACTTATAGTTAACTCATAACAAGATGTTCATGTAACCTAAGCAATATCTTTCTGCCCCATATCAACATATATCTCATAGCTTAGTCAAATATAAATTTGTCAACTATAGATATCCAAAAATAATCTAATAATTTTACTTTGTAAGGAATCAGGATATAACCCTTGTTTGATAAAAAAAAGAGATAAAATATAAAATAAAATAATTAAGTTCATAAGATTTTTTCATAATGTTTAGTGATTTATGAATAGAATAATGGGTCTATTTACATGTCTTAAATTGGCATAGAAAATAGAGTTTAAATTTGAACCATGAAACAAGACATTGTTATGATGACTCTTAATAGAACATCTTTATAATAAATTCTCTTTTTGATGAATATAACTACATATCTTTACCTTAACAAAGATATGTAAATTATTTACTTTCAAACTTGAAAAAAAAATTCCATCCCCCAAAAAATTATAATGTAAACATTCATTGAATTTTAATCGGGGGGAAGTGTGGAAGATTTAGAGAATTTAAATTTATCATTTCAAAATTTAAAAAAAAAAAAGTAAATTAGTCATTTTAAGTTTCAAACACAATTAAATAGTGTGATGAATAATTGTAG
Source organism: Torreya grandis (assembly GCA_037957365.1). Taxonomy (NCBI): domain Eukaryota; kingdom Viridiplantae; phylum Streptophyta; class Pinopsida; order Cupressales; family Taxaceae; genus Torreya; species Torreya grandis. Next base: position 337,804 of record JARHVA010004296.1, read on the forward strand.
TATTAGGAAATATGTTAACCTTATTATTGGAACATATCAATATAATTGTTATTAATATGAAAATAATAATATAAAATAATTACATTAACAAGGTAGTTAGGAGAATCATGACCTACACTTCATATTAGAGGGAATACATGGATTAATAATAGAAAATGTTAGAAAAGCATGATAAGTTAGAGTAATTAAAAAAGACATAAAATACAAATAGAAGTAGAACCTCAATACTTATTCGAAGAATGCAAGGTAGGGTTTTCCTAACAAGATTTTCTTCTCTATATATTGAAAATCCAAAGCAAAAAAATTAGCATCACTTCATAATGGAAAAAATATTTTTTCAACATCTACTTATTACTGATTTCTTGAACTAGATTCAATAATCTACTTTACAGGGACATAAGCAACAATTGCCCTAGGATCTACATTGTATTTGGTTTATTTTAGAGATTATGATGAAGCCATTACCTCTTCTTCACCAGATTTAGTACTTAAAATCACAAAAGGGTTAGGATTCAAACCCTAATTATTTTTCTATCTATCATTTGAGCAATATTAATGGCCCTTTTTCATTTCTTTTATAATTTTTGATTTTTTCTAATTTGGGACCTTTTTTGTCTTTCTTGATATCTTCTTTAAAATCCTCTTTTTCAATCTTCTTGTCAATCATTAATATTATTGGGAAATCCCAAGCTAAACTTCCATGGGCTTGACACATCAAGCACCTGAATGGAAGTCTTTGATAGTCAACAAGTTACTCAAATATGTCTTCTTCTAGTGATTTTAACTAGACCCATTTAGTAATGGGTTTACTCAAATGCATTTGAAAAAATATCCCAGCATAAACACTATGTTTCTAGTTACAAGTTTCAATATAAATACATGTCATTTCTAAAAGGAAGTTATCAATCCAATTAAGAATGGAATCTACCCAAAATGTTTATGGAGGTTAAAATATATTATCCAAGATGGTGTAGATTTTGGATCTTCTTATATGAAATAAAAAATAGGGTTCAATGGTGTGTATAATATCCATGATCTATAAAAGAACAAAGGCACATGTTTGAATACTTGTGCTCGATATTATTTGGAGATGAAAATTGCAATGAAGCCTTTTGACCCAAAAAAATACTCAATTCTCCATTTATTTTCCAGTGTTCTAAAACCCAAGATCTTAGATGTAACTCACATGGCCCTTGAACCACAAACTAATAAATCAGTTATATTTTAGTTAGGTTACCTATTTCATGTTCCACTTCATTATGCTCAAAGGTAATAGTAGGTTCTTCCTCAACTATAATGATGCAATGAAATTACATCTAAATATCTATATTCATTGCATTACTTTCTTGAGCTTGTAGATCTGAAATAATATTGGTTATTTTGGAAACATTATGGAATAAACTCTTCATTTTTTTTCAAAAACTAAAAAATTCCCTTAAAATCCCTGATGTTACTCTGCATTCTTCTACAAGTTGGCAAGGGTGCCTTCAATGCATAGCAACATGGTTACTACTTTTGTAGCCATACCATAGTCTTTGTTTGATCTATCTATTTTCTTATTAAGTATATTATAGAAAATGTAAATTTACTAATCTTAGTTATCATATACAAATATAATAAATCATTCCATTTTAATTAGATATAGGGAAAATGTGTGACAAAATAAGGAAATTTAAGGATCTTATCTTAGTTTTATGTTTTGATAGATTTTATTATGTTTTCTTATTTTGATTATGTGTTTCATAACATATATTATCTAGAAGTGGATAGTAAAAATTCTAAGGGTATGTATTGGGGTTAATGACTATTATGGGACTAACTAGTTATTGAATTGTCAAGACAAACAATGATAACAAAGATATAAACTACATAATATATATAGTTTGAGTAAGGGATATATTAATACTCCACATTGGAATAATTTCTCAAATAGTAGTAAATCCTATAATTATTACCTTCATGTGATGAAATGAAGTATAAAATTTAGCTAGTTGTGACATTTACATTCAAATATGACAATATTAAAACCCATGTTGACTTCTAATAGCTAAAAATTAAAATGGGGGAAGCATGGGGACATGAGTGAACCCACATTAAATGGCATCTAAATTGGGAGATAACATAAGGAATGAATAATTAGGGGGACCTTAAAAATAATAATTAAACAAGAGAGTTCATATTTCAAATTTTAGACAAATTATCAATATATAGATAAGTGTTCTAAATCAACATAAATTCATACTAATTAAATGCCACAAAACTATATTTAGGTGTTAACATTTTACCTCATTTTAAACTAAGTATCTAGACTATAAGCACATGGTATATGTGAGGATTAAAAATTAGAATACGAGAAGGATATATTAAAATGATTGTTTTGTTTTACATCTATGGGACTTGAAAAGATAAGCATTAAAAAGTGCAAAACTAATTTTATGTGTAGAAAAGGTTGAGTCACAAAATCATAGCTACTAAAAGTGAAATATTATTCAATATAATATTTCATTTGGACTCAATATGATACATCTTTCATAGTGTTGAAGGAGATAAAAATATGGAATGCACTCAGAACCTTACGGTTGTTAGGAAAAAAGATTTTATATGTGAACAAAATATGAATTGTTGGGAACCGAAGTTATAACCTGCATGTCAAGAAAAGGGGATATAATTCTTCAAATAAATTTAGCTATTAAATTGGTGAGTAAGGTGTAAATTTAATTTATAACCCCATATATTAGTCAAATAACTTCCAATTACACCATGATAAATCTATTGAAGGCCTTTTGGGTCCATCCCTACATTTAAAGAAGCAATGAAATGACAAATACAATGCATGATATATGTCATCTCTTAAGATTTAGGGTGAATTAATCAAATTAATATCTCAAAATAAGCATATTATATATAATATTATGGTATCAAAAATCTTGAACTATAATGCATAAAGATATAGCATTTGGCAACACACACTAGAGATATATTTCCCCATGTTGACCGAAGAAATGGATAAAATTTTAAGATAACATGGGAAACAGAAATTGTGGCTCGATGGATATTCATTTTTTAAAAATATAGATTTTGATCATAAGAAAGGTAGTGGGGTCTTCCCCTAATATATGACTTAAGCATAATATGTATTATGATTGTAAAATAATTATGTAAATAAAATGGATTAATGATAAGGATTATGGACACATAATAATGACATAAAAATTAGGATAATAAGGAACACACCAATCACATACATAAACATGAAAAGGAACATCAAAACATATCATACATGTGATAAGGAACAAAAGCTAGTCATTACACTAGTTTGTGTAGAGACTGGCTTTAAAAAACACTATTTTTTTCTTTATTTTCTTAAAACATTTCTTGACATGAAATCTCCTTTAAAATTGAATTAATTTAGAATTTATTATAAGTTAAAATATTCCAAATTTAGTTATCTTTGGGTTTAGGTTATGATCCTGGACCTACAGGTTATGGATCCACTCTATTATCTCCTTCTTAATAGGATACATTCTTCCCCTATAACATTGATAGAATATTCTATCCAATTATTAATAGATCATTTTCAAGACATGAACAAATTTTATAAATTAATTCACTTGTACTAGAATCAGAGTGTATATATCTTATTTCCTAGGTAGATTTAATACTTTGAAAATTAGGTCACGTAGTTACTTTACTCACGATTGTGGGACACATTCATAATAAAGGATTTGGATTCCTTAATTATTAAGAGAATTCATATTAATAATATTTATGTTCTCATACTCAAAATATTTTATGCCTCTGATGGAACTCATGGGATTGAGTGTTCTAAAGAGGAAAGTAGAGGGAAATGCATGGGATAATATATCCCCTTGTTAACTTTAGGATTGATGTTGGTTCAATCCAAGTACTGACCAAGTTAAACTTTATTACTCAAAGATTCATGACTATTACTAACATGGGTTCAAAATATATGCAATTTTACCTTGGCATAGTTTATAGCTAAGAGAGATTCTATTTGTTTCTTATTGTTTGGGCCACCCTTCTTATATTTATAAAGTAGGGGAGAATGTTTGAGTTTTGAAATAAACATAAAAAGAGGGTAAAGTAGGCATGGAAAGATTGTTTCTAGCCATGAAAGATGTTAATGCTTCAAGAATTACATGAAAGGCCCTACCACAGTTGTACCACTATGTTTTGAGCTTCATTGAAGGATCTGAATCAATATTACACAATGGGAAAGGTATAAGGAAATAAAACAAAATGCTTAAATTATCAACTCCTCACCAAATGTCAATATTCAAAATTCCATAGTAAATAACACAAATACTCTTCAAAGATAACCTGTAAATTAACATGTAGATTGCAAATATTTTAAAGGAAAAAGAAGGTTCATATATGGGTAGAACAATGAAGCACATTATAACCGCTATAGTCACTAAGTTATAAAATGTCAGTTCAGTTCTCTTAGCATTAACATTAATTCAATAATTGTAAATAATTGATAAATTTTAAGAAATAAACCATGAATTTGTAGAAAGTGAAAGATTGCATTCATTAAAATTTGTCTATTTATAAAAGTATAGATCATTGCATACATTCATAATCTAAAAGGCTAAAGGAAGAACCAGGCAAAATCTAGAATTAATTCTAATAGTGTTTTGGAATTAATAATTATCAACCTTCAAAATAGAATATAATTATACATTCATAGTTGAGGATGTTGATCACCTCCTAGTAGCATGAGATTCCCATCATGGTCCATGATGGGCACTCAAGGTTATTACAACTATATCAATTTTAAAAAGAGAATAAAATCCCCTCAAATTTCTTCAAGATATATCTAAGTAATTTATACGTAGAGGAACCATGGATATAAAACCTCCTAATTTCTTGGACTCTACTCCCCTAACGACCAATGCATATACTACTAAGTCAAACTCCTAATCTAGTTTGGCTAGATTCATTGGTGATTATTAGAAGATCACCTCTAAATGGGCCACCAACCTTTGATAAAATTAGAGTATGGTCTCCATATCCACCTTGACTTTTGACACCTAAATAATGCTTGAAGTGGATTGAGTGGATAGTTCCAACACCACCTGGGATCTAGCCTTGTTGGATTTATCCATCCTTTTCCTCATAGCCTAGTTGAAATGACCCAAGTAAACCTTAAAATCAACCCTATCTAGAAGAGTGACATCTAGGTGGAATATCACTAATATATTTAATTCATTTAAGTAGGACAATATCTTCTTATTGCCTTCTACCAAGGAATTCACCACAGTCTGTGCCAAGCCCAACCATTCCTCAATTTTAGCCCTCATGCTCTTGGCATATGTTTGATACAAGATTAGGTTTGATGTGGGCATAATATTAAACTATGGGAACATGCCCTTATGCACTATAATCACTAACATTCTACATTTTTTCTCTATTAAAGTAATATTATCCAAATAATCTTTGATTATCTAAATATGCATATTATTGCTTGTTAAAGTCTCCACCACTCTTCTTAGTATTGAGAAAAGTTGCAAGAAGGTGTCTTTGACTTGTATAACTATCCCCAAAGTGAAGGATCTCTTTGATTTGACTTTGAGGGCTCAAACCCACTCTTGTATATCATCTATTAATTTCTCTGACATGTCATGGGTATATCAGAGGATTGAGATTGGGTCTTTTACCACCTTTTCCTCTCTCATGGAAGTCCTCACCTTGATGAGGGATAAAATATATTGTTGATTATATCATACGATAGGGTTCCCCTCCTAAATGAAATTCTAAGTGAAGATCCTCCATATATTTCCCATGGTGTGGTCAAATTCCCACTTCACATTAGGGTCACCCTACATTTTCATCTCAAGTTCTTGTGACACCATAGCCATTACAAGGGTGGGAGGAGTTGTTGATGGGGTGACAAAAATGGTGGATATAGGTGGAGGATGAGGTGGAAGGGGCATGGAGGAAATGAAAGGATGAATTAATAAATTAGGGGAGTAGGAGGAGGAGGCATGGGGATGTAAGGAGAGAAGATGAAAGGGGAGGCCCAAGGAAACATCTGTGTCTACCATTAAATCTAAATCAGGTTCACCTATAGGTATATGACTCTAGGGAGAGGGCCATTCAGTAGAAAGGAGGAGATTAAATAGTTAAATTTGAATCTTTGGTTACTTGGGATGAGGGAAAAGGGAAGATAGGAAGCAATGTGGGGAACTACTGAGGGTGGTGTAATAGGAGTAGTGAGAACCTGTGGAGGAGGTTGAGTGGGAAAAATTGATAACTGAATGTAATTGTAAGGATGAATTGCCTTAAAATTCTTTTTTTGCCTCTTGTTTGTGTCATATTCAAGTAATAAAATTGAGGAAATAGAGGTGGTATAAATTTAATGGGATGACTAATGAAGGTGATAGACCATAGAGGGTATCACTAGAATGGCTTGGGCCCCTTGAGTTGTGCATATAGGTACACTTATTATGGGAGGTTTAGCCACACTAGTTGGAGGTGGGATTACCACAGGCACTTGGATCTTCAAAATGACCAATGGAAGCATTGAGGAGGTCCCAAGTTATGGAAGGGATGTTGTATAAGGGAAATTATATGTAAGGATTTAGTGCATGGTTGAGGCCAAAGGCACTTGGGTAAATTATGAAGGGTGTGAAATGGATAATAAGGGAGGAATCACCTGAGTAGATGGTAGGGGAGTTTGGAAACTAAGTGGTGCCATGAGATGTTGTAAGAGAGTGGAGGGAGTAGGGAAAGGGATTTTCTTACTATTGGCTATTGGTCCTTGTTATCTTCTAGACTTACACCCTTGTGAAGATAGTTTTAGGCTTTCATAGTCTGAAGTAACATGGAGAAAATCCTAGGATGTGGATGCCCTAATAGGTGTAGTGAATCTCTATATTATAAGGGATATCTACCCTTTATTTATCATTTATTATCCCTACTCTACATTACCATCTTGCAAGGAAAAGGGAAAAAGGGAAACTAAAAGGAAAACCAATCTAACTAGGATGACACACCAAAATGTGACCTCTACTTGTGTTATGTGCACTAATAATGTTTAATAAGTACATAAACATGATTAAAATTCTCAAATGACAACCTCTAAACATGAATATTTCATGTAGATGCTCAAACTTGATACATTATCTAAGGCACCTATTCAATATGTCTATCAAAGACACTAAATAAATCTTGTACTTTCCATACAAAAAAGAATATTAAAACATACTATGCAACATGTAGTAATGAGATAATACCTACTAATAGGTAAATAGGAAAGGATAAGATGAGAGGAATCAATAACTATCACTGTCATCTGCCAACAAACTATGAAAATACACTAAATCCAGCTTTGAAGAGGCATGAATTATGTCTTATTCATCAAAAGAGGAAACTAAAAATATTTTATAAGTATTTCCTTTCCAAAAAAAAAAAGTTAAGGATCCTTTCAAATCCCAAAAATTGGATTACATATAGATAATAGGAGAGAAGAGAGAGAAAGAGACAAGAAATCCCCAAAAGTAGGAAATATGACCTTCACTTTGTCTTCTTCAAAGCCCAACATATAAAATTTTATTAATATTTTTTCTCTCCTTGGTAAATATGGTGTATAATTTCATTTTGGATTAGTTTTAAAATTTATAACAAGTCTTACTCCTTGGTTTGTGGTGTTTGACCAACTTTGGTGCCTTGATTCTTGCATAAACTCACTATATTCTTGGAGAAAAAGTCTCCCCCATTGAACATAGGAATTAAATTATTATGAATGAGTATTATTTGAATCTTGAACTATTTAAATCTTTTTTCCCAACTTGATATGACTCTTAGAAACTTTCCAATCCCAAGTTTGACTTTGTCTCCAAGGATGGTGTTTGAATGAGAAAGGAAGCTTTATTTGGAGTTTGGAGACCTTTTCAAGTTTTTAAACTTAAAAAAGAAACATTAATTTAATTTTTATCCACTTTATGTGGCATAAAATTCCATTTATTAACTTGATAAGACCTTATTATAGGTTTTATTCATTGATTTAATCTTTCAACTCCTTAATTCCCTGATTTTGCACTAGGCGTAGAAGAGAAAGTTGGATTTTTCCTCAAGTTTGTTTTAATTATGATAAAATCATCCATTTACGTATTATAAATTTCATACCATACCTATTATAATGTTAATTAGTCTATTAACCACTCAAACAAGCTTGATTTGACACCAAAACTATACATTTCAATGAATTCCTTGAATATAAATGTTATGGTGAGAAAATAAGAATTTTTAAAACTAAAATTTATCCTATTACATATATTGACAAAATTTGGTGTCCAAAATCCAAGTTTAGAAATGTTTTGTAGCACCTTTTCCTTGCCAAATTAGGCTTAATTAGCCCTTTTAACCCTAGAAGGATAAATCTTGCTGCTAGGAGCTCACACAAGTGTAAAACCTAAAAATAAAATTTTATTAACTTTTAAAATGATCAATACATGCTCCATATAAAATTTGGTGGTCTGGAACAATGTGGAGGTACTATAACCATGAAATCGCCTTTGGAAGGCTTGCCTTTTTTAGGCCATTTTTAACTAGCCCAAAAGGATTGAACAGTTTGAGAACCTATGTATGTTTTTTTTTAAAAATATTTTATCTTTTAAATGTAAATAAAGTCTTAATATACATTTTTTTGTCAATTTGAATTTTTCTACAAGCTCAAGAACCCTTGTTTTAGCTTAAAAACATCAAAAGGTACCATTTTTTTACTCTTATGTACAATTTAAGGTACCAAAAAAATTCATGTGAAGGACCATTTGAGAGTATAATAAAAAATATTATAGGTTTTAGGAGTAAAATATTTCATTTTGTGAGCTTTAAAATTCCATCTCTACAAACAGGTCCAAACTAGGGTTTTACGATGGGTTTCAGTAGTTTTCACCCTTAAGGAGGATTCATAAAGCTGTGATGTCAAACATATTGAAAAATTACAAAAAATTTAATTTAAATACCTCATATAACATACCATGACTCCTTGAGGTCCTATTATAAATCCCCTCGCTGGAGTGAGCATCCAAACTTGGCCTCTCAAGTTGATTATTGCATTCTATGCACCCTGTCTTGAGCTTGGGCCAGAAAATGGATTCTTCATGAATTATTATATAAACCAATATATTTGACACAATAAATTTATCCCTATTAAAATTTAATAATTATTTGTAATTTTCATTCAACCTTGGAAGTGAAATGACCCCCTTTTGGGCAAATAGGCCTAGTTTAGGTTAGTGGGGTTTGACTGCAAATGGTCACTCACCACCACTTATGAGGTATTTATCATCATTAATGGGCTTAATTAATGTTATTTAAAACTAAATACACCTTATTTAATAATATAAAATCACCAAAAAATTTTCCAAGACCACCCACACTCTTTCTGGTCACTTTCTCACCATTATTTGCCTTCATGCAGCCTGAATGTGGCCTACCTATGAGACATAATAGAGGATATGTGACATATTTTATCATGGAAAAAATATCAATGGGGGTTTTAATTGGGTCATTATTACCATATATACAAAAATTTAGGTCAAAATTACCTCTCAATCACCTCCAAACCACAAAAAACCCAAGGAAGACTTTTGACAGTTGACTATGTGTAAAATTGGCAAACTTCATTGCAATTTGTCCTTTGAAAACCCCTTATTGTATTGTATCATTGTTTTTTTATAATTTTTATATGTATATTATTATTATTATTATTTAATACACAAAAGGCATAATCATGAAGTTTTCCTTAACCAAAAACCTTAAACACTCACCTTTCCTTGGCACAATCATAGAATACAGTCAATTTATGGCTATAATAATTGCTCTAAAACACATTACCTATTGATTAAAACTATATTGGGACTTATGATTTTTTTTTTAAATCATAATATTTTTTATCTAGCTACTTAATAACCATTGGATTACTAGATTCATGCCCATGCTTGGCCAATGTTAATCATTATTCACCATACAGTAGTGCACTATTTTGTCACAATTAACTATGATTGATCATTTTTGGTCTGAAAGGGCCTTTGTAGGAGTATTATGGTTTTGAAAAAATAACTTATATTATATTTTAAATAATTATTTATCCATTTTTAATCCTTATTGTGTCCTTAAGGCACATGAAATCCCTTTAGGGTTACTTGACTAAACTTTACCAAAAACCCTACATGTCTAATCCTTTTCATGACTTTAGGCTCTATGTTAGAGATTCTTTTAGGAGTATCCAGTATCCCTCATAGGTTTTATTATACCTCAAGTGAATATAATATCGTGGATATCAATTATAGATTTCATAAACTTACCAAACATGACCCATGCCAAACCTTTACTAGATTTTCCTTCACAAATCAAGTTTAGGCCACTTAGTTGGTTGCAAATGTTCATGTTGGCACTTATACCATAGATTATCAACCTAGAATGTATATTAGGATCAATTTTGACTCATTTAAATCACTTTAATTTCACAAGGACCATGTGATGAAATAAGACTACCATATGTTGCATTGTCACCTCATCAAATGGCTAGAGATGGTTGTGTTAGACTATTGCAGGTATTCATGGTACTCTTATCTCATGATTTAGGACCCCCTTGAGGTATCATATTATCATTAAATGATTTAATAAATTTCAATTTTATACAAATTTATTCACTTTAATTTCCAACATGTTCACCTTCTTTCAAACCTGTAGGTGTACCTTTTTGGGGCCTTAAGGGCCTATAGGTGTATAAACTATAGGTGTTGATGGAGTCAAAAAATAAGGTAATCACTTTGGGGAAACTTATAACCATTCTTGAAACCTAATTTATCTCCATTATACCTTAAAATACCCTTATTATCATAATAATTATTTACTATCTCTAATGACTTGAATGTGGAGAACTCAATTCAAGAGTTGGTTGTAGGTGATGTTACCACTAAAATCCTTCTTGAAACCTATTAATGCATATTATTTATTTGTACTTCATTATATTTATATACCTACTCACTTTAATATATATTTAAGATCAAATTATTTTCTTAAGCCTTATATAGTCCTTAAAGATAACCATACCCTTACTTGGTTGTAAGGTACTTTTACTACTATAGGTGCATTTTATAGGCACTTCAAAACATACTTAGATATCATTTAGGATTTGTATTATTGTCGAAGAACTTATTAAGTTTTAAAATATAATTTCAAATTCATATAGGTTATTTATCATAATTTTCAAACCATGTAAACCTCAAAAACACAACTTCTTATCTCATTGCCCACTACATTCAACTATGGTTGACTGAGCAAGGGACCTGTCGGTGGGCATCATCTTTGAAATCTATGTCATGTGATACATGATCCACCTAGGAGTCTTGGACCATTTTTAAACATGTATTTAACTTCATTCATTGGTTTTCCATGCTTATGTTTTTATGATGAGGCTTTGTATACCTACAACCATCTGTATGTGGCCCTTTGGACCAAGACACACCTATAGGTGTGCCTATTAGTCCAAAACCTAGTGTTCCACCTTCATTGGTGTTATTTAAATAAATTAAGTGATTTAAAACTATTTATTACTAATTAAACATGGATAAATACTCTAACATTGAAACTTTAGGGTGTGAAGGGCATTTGGAGTTCCAAACCTATAGATATTACTTTCAAGCCTCAGTGAACAAAAGTGCATATTGAAGCCATTATAAAACTAATTGCCACTAATCATACACCATTATAATTTTTAAAGGCCCTTAACATATGTTGGGGATGTAAAATGAGTGTATTGAGATGCATCAAAGTTATTTTCAACATTGTCATGGGGAATCATCAAAATGGCTAGGTGTTCAGTTTTTATGTTTTATAGATTTTGTCCCTAAACACGATCATCATCTATGCATACAAACTTTCTTGGTATGATTATTAATATAATGGTTTAGTAAATTTTTTTAATATATATAATCAATTATTCAACCCACAGGATGTTATATATCATGTTCATATACATATATGCCCACTTTCAAGCCTCTATGAGATCCCCTGTAAGTGGATATTGCAATGTACATGCCATGATTATAGACATAAGCAATGTGCATAGTTCAGAGTCCTACCAGTTGTCTCAAATAATTTTCAAATACCTAAATTTATTTCCTTCATATTAAATATCTTAAAACATGTTTATATATCCTTATTCCAACATGTTCATTCAATGTTAATGCAGTTGTAAGTGTACTTTTCATGTTGTAGAACTAATAGTGAAGGTTGAGTAACTAGTTTGTATGGTACATGAAATTGTAACCAGTATTATACCTTATAAAAATTATCAAATGGGTCATATAAAACTTTTTAAGACTTATAACCAATTCAAATACCTCCATTCCAATGTTTCATTCTCCTAAGAGTGCATACCAATGGCATATGACTGTGTATATGACTAAGTTGACTATTATAGTCCCTCCTTGTTAATTGAAGGATTTTTAATTAATTTTTATTGATTAAAAATATGTTAAAATCCTATTATAATACTTATCACACCTCCAAGATCAAAATTCAAACTCAAAGAATGCATTTATACCATGTCATAGAGACACTCATTTTGAACTCTCTCAAAGAGACATACTCAGAATGGAAACTTATGAACTATTAATTAGATGAAATAGGTGTATCATGACTTATATTATCCATTTATATCCATTGGATATGAAAAAATATGATTAAAAACTCATAATTTGCTTCAAAACTAATACAAGAGACTACTTAGAAAGATATGGAAAAGAATAAGGTTTTATGCTATAAATACCTCCTTGGAATAATTTATCAAATTATAAAAATATTAAAAGGAGATAAATGGCCCATAAAATCATCCCTCAAAACCATATCTATCCATTATTTAATTATCTTGATAAAAATATTCAAGGACAGACCCCTCTCGGATGCATAGGCTGTAGTGACCTGATGTCTCTCTTAGCGATTGTTCATAAATATGAAGGCACAAATCCATAAAACAATGATAATAATTTAAATCTTACTTATACCCATAATAATTTAAAATTTTACATATCCTAACCATATTTCCTCTTCTCATACTGATCATTTGAAAATAACCCTTCTAGGCATGCAAAGAATGTCAATATTGGAGCAAAGTTGTTTTTTTTGCAATTTTTTCACTCTAAAATTTATAAAAACCATTCATATGACCATTTAAGGGACTAATTAATACTATATGATGATTTTATCACAAAAATACTCTAAAAACCAAAATGAACACCTCAAAAATTCCTATTTTTACACTAAAAAGGCTATTTTCACTAAGGAGATCTAATTTAAATGTTTTCAAATGTATTATTGAGTATTTAACATATTTAATGAGGTGAAAAAATATGTAATCAAGATTGTTCCTTATTAGATGCCATCAAAACTTTCTCTAGAGGGCATAAAATGGTTATATTTGCATGGAAATGAGTCATAAAGTTAGTCCAAAATGTGATCAACCTGATTATACACATGTTAATAATGTAATTAACTTAACACATGATATGAAACTCATCATGACACTAAATACCCTTACTACCACTGAAAATGGCTCAGAAAGGCCAATAAATAACTAGACAAACATAAGACAAATGAAGGACAAGACCTTAAACCACTTAAACAACCATAAGACCTATTAGTCATGGATTCTAATGACCACTTTAAGGAATTTTAAAGACCAAATTTTTGAATTAAAAGAAAAGCTAGCATGATATGCAAAGTTTTAAATGGTAGGGGTGATAACCTGACCTTTGAGGTCAAAATTGTCAACATTTTAGTGACTCAACTAGGAAGCATGCATGATATGCTTGAGAACCATACCATATACATGAATTTTGGACTCATAAAACAATGAAAAATATGATCCATGATTATAAGTACATCTTTTAACTTGAAATAAGATAACTCTTTCCTCCAAACTAAAAAAGAAAACACACAAAATAGGGAAACTATCTAAACAAAGCAAATATGCAAACAAAGCACTTATTTGAGATTAAAAAAAAAATAATCTAACTAACCATGAAAAAACATGATATACCTAGATCAAAAGGGAAATTAATTAACTCACTCATTCCAAGAGATGGTACAACATACAAAGAAAGGTGTTCATTGAACATGACCTTTTATGAGCCATTCTTATTATCACCCTACTCTCTTAACCTCTCCTCAAATGAGTCATAAATACCAAACCAATTACAAATAAAGACAACATCATCCAATACTTCTAGATATTTCTCATACTACTTGTCAACTATAACCTCATCAATTGATATCTCATCTATGCATTGTCCTAGAATCTGTATGGCATCTTGAGTGACTTTATTCTTCATATCAACTACTACAAGTTCATCAAGATCTTCAAGGAGCTTTGAATATTCAACCCAATTGTATCATGGTCTTGAACAAGTGACTCTTGATCAAAATTCTCATAAACATGCTCTTCAGTGCATAACATATCCCTGTAGATATCTTCAATCTCTTATATATATTCAAGGTATAGCTTCCAATCATATTTTTGTTCCTTACTTTGATCTACCTAAGTAGGAATAGCTTGAATGGTATCTACATCTTTCTGAAGTAGAGATATCTCAATCTCATTTATGACTTCATCTTGTACTATCTCATGGAGTTATTTCACATTAAGACCACCCTTATCATTCTCAATTATAATCTCATTCCCAAATATAACCTCAAATGAAGTATCAATGATAAAATCTTCCTCATATACACTTGAAGCATTCTCTACACACTCTCCAAGAACTTGGCTTGAAGCTACAACCTCTTTATCAATTCTCCATAGAATAGGATCCTCTTGAATAAGGGAGATGGTGGGAAGGTGATGAAATTAATTTTCTTAAGAGGGAGTATGAATCATGGAAGGTTGATTATGATCATGTTTTGGGATTTTGAGGGAAATACAATCATTTAGGGAGTGTTAAAGAGGATCGAAAGAAAAACTTTTGAAGACCTCTACGTTCTACTCTTTCCACTTGGCTATTACCTCATCAAAATATGAAACCTCCTTGTCCTTATTGAAAACTTGAGCTTAGGGGATGAGTGGTTGAGAATGGAAATTATAATAAGGTTTAGTCTCTTAAATAAGATCTTGAATAGGATCTAGAATAGGCATATGATTTTGTTGTTAACTCCAACTAGGAGTCTCCCTTGGCACATACTGAGCATGGTTAATAACTTCATGAGAATAAGGAACACAAGAATATTGGTAAGGATTAAAAGAGGTTTATTGAGACAACTGGTTCAACTCAATTTTTTTCCTCTCTCAATCCTCCATCTTCTCCAATACAAAATTACACAACTCATTCCTCTCCTCTATATCATTGGACACATTTTAAAACATATGATTCACTTCTTCATAATGAGAGTTTGAAAAAAATTTCCTTGCATATGAAATAATTTTGAGTTCTATATCATCCATTCTTTCTAAAAAATGGGTTGCTAATATGCAACATTATATCCATATGGGAAAGGTGAAATCTAGTGATGAGACTGATAAGGTTCACAAGGAAGGTAAGAGTCGTGATCTTGATAATAAGGATCATGAGAAACTTTACAAGACTCATCATAACTTTGATAAATTTTTTGATAAGGATGATTAGGCTCATATGGATCATCAAAAGACTAGTATAATCCATCATTAGGCTGATAAGGAAGTATAACATAGTTTTCATTATACACAACCATGAAAATAACATCAAGATGATGAAATGAAAATGAAATTACTTAGAAACTATGCCTAGACTATTAGACTACATTTATTAAGCTTGGAATCACCAAATAATTCATGAATAACACTACTACAACTGTAATTTTACTAAGACCAGTTCCAATGAGTCCTATCGAGCGTGCCAATTTTTTTTGCCTTTTAAAATTACACCCTTGTGAATGTTTTTTTAGGCATTCACAATCTAAAGTAACATGGATATAATCCTAGGTTGTGGGTGGTCTAATATGTGGATTCAATCTATATATTATAAGGGCTAGCTCTGATTGATGCATCAATTACTATCCCTACTCTACACTACCAACTTACAAGGAAAAGGGAAAAAGGGAAAATAAAAGGAAAACCTATCTAACTATGGTGATACACTAAAATGTGACCTCCAATTGTGTTTTATGTACTAACAAGGATGAATAAATACATAAAACTGATTACACTTCTAAAATGATAGCCTCCAAACATTAGTATTTCACATAGAGGCTCAAACTTGATGCATTATCTAAGGCACTTATTCAATAGGTCTCTCAAAGACACTAAATAAACATTGCAATTTCCATATAAAAAAGATTATTAGAACACACTATGAAACCTGTAGGAATGAGCTAACACTTGCAAATAGGTAAATAGGAAAGGGAAATATGAGAGGAAACAAGAACTATCACTGTCATATATCAACAAACTATGAAAATACATTAAATCTAGCTTTAAGGAGGTATAAATTCTATCTTATTCATCAAAATAGGAAAGTATAAATTATTTATAAACATGTCCTTTACAAAAAATAGGTTAAGGATCCTTTCAAATGCCATAAAATGGCTTACATATAGAGAATAGGAGAGAAAAGAGAGAAAGAGATAAGAAACCCCTAAAAATAGGAAATATGACCTTCTCTTTGTCTTCTTCAAAACCCAATGTAGAAAATGTAATTATTGTTTTTTCCTTCCTTGGTAAATATGTCACAGCATTTCATGTGGGATTAGTTTGGAAAGATATAACAATTCTTACTCCTTGGTTTGTGGTGTTTGACCAACTATGGTGCCTTGATTCTTGCATAAACTCACTATATTATTGGAGAAGAAGTCTCCCACCTTGAACATAAGTATTTAGTTCTTATTAAAGAGTCTTATTTTAATCCTAAACTCTTGTATGTTTTTGTCCCAACTTGATATGGCTCTTAGAAATTTTCCAATCCCAAGTTTGACTTTGTCTCCAAGGATGGCGTTTGAATCTAGATGGAAGCTTTACTTGGAGTTTAGAGACCTTTTAAAAATTTAAAACCTTCCCCAAACATGAATTTAATTTTTATCCACTTGTATTTTGGCATAAAATTTTATTTATTAACTTTATAAGACCTTATGATAGGTTATATTAATTGATTTAGTCTCTCAACTCCTTAATTCCCTCATTTTGTACTAGGCATAGAAGAGAAAGATGGAGTTTTCCTAAAGTTTCTTTTAAGTATCCTAACATACTCCATGGAATTATTATGAAGATAATACCAGGCTTGGGACAAGGTTATTTATTACATCAACCACTCAAACAATCTTGATTCAACACCAAAACTATGCATTTTCAATGAATTTCTTATAGCCCTTTTTTCTACAAAGTTAATTTTCTAAGTGAATATAGATTCAATGGTGAGAAAAGAAGACTTGTTACAGGTACCATTTATCCTCTTACATCTACTAATTTTTTTTTGGCCAAACTCCAAAATTAGACATGTTTTCTAGCACCTTTTACTTGCCAAATTAGCCCTAATTAGCCCTTTTAGCCCTAGAAGGATAAATCTTGATGTTGGGAGCTCACACATGTGTAAATCCTAAAAAAATAATATTATTTACTTTTACAATTCTCCCACCATGATCCATGTCAAATTTGGTGGTCTAGAACAATGGGGAGGTATTAGAACCATGAAATGGCCTTTGGAAGGTTTGCCTTTTGAGCATTTTTTGACTGCCTTAAATGGATTGAATGTTTTGGTAACTTATGGATGTTTTTTTATGAATATTTTAGCTTTAAGAAGTAGAAAGAGTATTAATATTAATTTTACATCAATTTTTATTTTTCTACATGCTCAAGACCCTTGTTTTAGCTCAAAAACATCAAAAAGTACCAATTTTTTACTATTTTATACAAGTGAAGGTATATAAAAAATTCATGTGAAAGACCATATAATATTATATTAAAACCTATTATATTTTTAAAGAAGAAAATATATAATTTATGGATCTTTCAAACTCCATCTATACAAACAAGTCCAAACTATGGTTTTATGAGGGTTTTTGGTAGTTTTCACCCTTAAGATATTTTAATAGCCTATGTGGAGGTGCTAAGATAGGGTACACAGAATGCAAGAATCAACTTGAGAGGCCATGTCTAGATGCTAACTCCAAAAAGGAGGTTTATATTGGGACATAAATTAGTTATGGTGTGTTATAGTGGGTATTTAACTTCAATTTTGTGTAATTGTCTCACAGGTTACACATCACATCTTTATGAATCATCCTTAAGGGTGATTCATAAAGATGTGATGTCCAACCTGTGAAAAAATTCCAGAAAATTGAAGTTAAATACCAACTATAACATACCATAACTCATTTATGTCCCAATATAAACCTCATTTTTGGAGTGAGCATCTAGACATGGCCTCTCAAGTTGATTCTTGCATTATGTGTACCTTGTCTTGAGCTTGGGCCAAAAAATGGCTTCTTCACAAATTATTCTACAAACCAACAGATACTCAATGTATCCCAATGAAAATATTTTAAATTTTAATTTAAACTTAAAAGGTATAATGACCATTTAAAATAATTAAAATATTTTCATTGGGATACATTGAGTGTTTTAAATCTGTTGGTTTGTAGAATAATTTGTGAAGAAGCCATTTTTTGGCCCAAGCTCAAGACAGGGTACACAGAATGCAAGAATAAACTTGAGAGGCTGTGTATATATGCTCACTCAAAAAATGAGTTTTATATTGGGACATAAATGAGTTATGGTATGTTATATTGGGTATTTAGCTTCAATTTTGTGGAATTTTTTCATAGGTTGGAAATCACATCTTTATGAATCACCCTTAAGGATGATTCATAAAGATGTGATGTCCAACATATGAAAAAATTCCACAAAATTAAAGTTAAATACCCAATATAACATACCATAACTCATTTATGTCCCAATATAAACCTCCTTTTTGGAGTGAGCATCCAGACATGGTCTCTCAAGTTGATTCTTGCATTCTGTGTACCCTGTCTTGAGCTTGGGCCAAAAAATGGATTATTCACAAATTATTATAAAAACCAACAGATTTAAAACACTCAATGTATCCAAATGAAAATATTTTAATTATTTTAAATTTTAATTATACCTTTCAAGTGGAAATGACCCCTTTTTGGGCAATAGGCCTAGTTTAGGTTAGTGGGGTTTGACTACAAATGGTCACTCACCACCACTTATAATATATTTTTCATAATTAATGGGATTAATTAATGTTATTTAAAAATAAATACACCTTATTTAATCATCCAAAATCACCAAAATGTGTTACAAGACTGCCTATACTCTTTTTGGTCTCTTTCTCACCATTGTTTACCTTCATGCATGCCTGAAAGTGGCCTACCTATGAGATAAAAAAGGATATGTACCGTAATTTATCATTAAAAAAATATATTAGGGTGTTCCTTGTGTAATTATTACCATATTTAAAAAAATTTAGGTCAAAATGACCTCTCTCTCTCACCTCCAAACCTCAAAAACCCCAAGAAAGACTTTTGACTATTGACTGTGTGCAAAATTGGCAAACTTGATTGAATTTGTCCTTTAAAAACCCATTATTATATTTTATCATTGTTATGTTATATTTTTTATATTTTTATTATAATTAATTAATACATACAAGGCATAATCATGAAGTTTTACTTAACAAAAAACCTTAAACATCCACCTTTCCTTGGCACAACCATAGAATACAATCAATTTATGGATACAATGATTGCTCTAAAAAACATTACATTTGAATGAAAAATATATTGGGCCTTATGATTTTTTTTTAAATCATAATTTATTTTCTGTCGATACTTCATAACCACTAGATCACTAGATTCATACCCATGCTTGGCCAATGCCAATCATCATTCACCATACACTAGCAGATTGTTATGTCACATTTAATCATGATTGATAATTTTTGGCATGAAAGGGCCTTTGTAAGATAGTTATGGATTGAAACACTCACTTATATCATATTTTAAATCCTTATTTATCCCTTTGGAATTCTTTTGGTGTACTTAAGGCAAATGAATGCCCTTTAGGGTTATGTAACTAAACTTTACTAGAAACCCTGCATGTTTAATCCTTTTCATGACTTTAGGCTCTATGTTATAGCTTATTTGAGGAGTATCAAGTATCCCTCATAGTTTTTATTCCCCCTAAATGTGATCTCATATCATGGATCTCAATTAAATATTTCACAAACTTATTAAACATGACCCATGCCAAACCTCTGCTAGATTTTCCTTTACAAATCAAGTTTAGGCCACTTAGTTGTAGATGATCATGTTGGCACTTATCCCATGGATTAGAACCATCTGAGGTATATTAGGATCAAATTTTACTCATTAAACCCACTTATCCTACACAAAGACCATGTGATGAAATAAGAATGTTATGTGATGAAACAAGACTGCCATATATTTCATTATCACCTCATCAAATGGTTGTAAGTGGCTATGTTAGACTACTGTAGGTATTCATGTTAGTCTTATCTCATGATTTATAACCCCATTAAGGTATCCTATTATTATTATTATTATTATTAAATGAATGAATAAATGTCAAGTTTAGACCAATGCATTCACTTTAATCTTTAACATGTTCATCTCCTTTTAAACCTATAGGTTTACCTTTTTAGGACCTAAGGGGTCTAAGGGGCTTGTAGGTATTGATGGAGGGATAAAATAAGGTAATAAATCTATAGAACCTTCTAACCATTATTTAAACCTCATTAAACTCCATAATACCTTCAAATACCCATCCTTGCATAAGAAGTCTTGACTGTCTCTAATGACTTTACTGTGGAGAATTTAATTCAAGAGTTAGTTGAAAGTGATGTTACCACTAAAATCCTTCTTGAAACCTATTAATGCTTATTATTTATTTGTAATTTATTATATATATTGAACTACTCACTTGAATATCTATTTAAGATTGAATTATCTTCTTAAGCCTTATACAATCCTTAAAGATAACCATGACTTCACTTGGTTGTAGGGTACTTTTAGTACTGTAGGTGCATTTCATGGGCACTTCAAAACACACTTGAATATCATTTAGGATTTATATTAATATGTAAGAAATTTTTGGGTCTTACAACATAATTTCAAATTCATATAGTTCATTTATCATCATGTTCAAACTGTGCCAACCTCAAAAACACAACTTCTTAGCTCATTGCCCACTAGAGTCAACTATAGTTGATTGAGTAGGGGTCCTGTAGGTGGGAATCATCTTTGAAATATGTGTCATGTGATACATGATCCACCTAGGATTATTGGAACATTTGTGAACTGTATGTGTCTTCATTTATTTTTTCTCCATGTTTAGGTTTTAATGATGAGGCTATGTATACCTACAACCAATTGTAGGTGGTCTTTTGGACAAAGGCAGACCTATAGGTGTGTCAATCAGGATAAAACCTAGTGTTCCACATTCATTGGTGGTATTTTAATAATTTAATTAATTTACAACTATTTAATACCACTTAAAGATGGAGACATACTCTAACACTACAACTTTGGGGTGTGAAGGACATTTGGAGTTACAAACCTATAGATATCATTGTCAAGCCTAGGTAAACAAAAGTGCATCTTAAAGCCCTTAAAAAACTACTTGTCACTAATCATACACCCGTATAATTTTTCAAGGACATTCCCTTATGCAGGGAATATTAAAATAGTGCATTGGGATGCATCAAAGTTATTTGCAACATCATCATGGGGAATAATCAAAATGGTTAGGTGTTCTATTTTTATGTTTTAGGGATTTTGTCCCTAAACATAGTCATCATCTATGCATACAACCTTTTTAGGTATGATTTTCAATATAATGGTTTAAAAAAGGTTCTCAATGTATCTACTTAAATATTTAACCCTTATGAAGGTATCTATCATGATCATATACATATATGCCTACTTTCAAGCCTCTGTGGGACTACTTGTAAGTGGATATTGTAATGTACAGGTAGTGATTGTAAACATGAGTATGTGCATAGTTCAAAGTCCTACCAATAGTCTCAAATATTTATAAAGGCATAAATTTATTTAATTAATATTAAATATCTTTAAACATGTTTCTATACCTTTTTTCCAACATGCTCATCTCTATTAAAGTAACTATAAGTGCACTTTTCATGTTGCAGACCTAACAGTGAAGGTTGAGTAACTAGTTTGTATGGTAAATGAAATTAAAACTAGTATTGTACCTTATAAAAATGATAAAATTGTTCTTAAAAAACTTTTAAGGACTTGTAAATTGTTTAAATACCTCCATTCCAATGTGCCATTCTCCTGAGAGTGCACATTAATGGCATATGACTATGTATATGACTAAGTTGACTATCATAGTCCATTATTATTTATTTAAGGATTTTTACTTGATTTTTTATGCTTCAAAAAAATATTTAAACACTTATTGTAATATTTATCACACATAAAATATATTAATTCAAACTCAAAGAATGGATTTGTACCATGTTGAAGAGACACACTCAGTTTGAACTCTTTCAAAGAGATAGACCCAGAATGGAAAGTTATGAACTCTTAATTGCATGAACCAAGTGTATCATGAATTATATCATCAATTTATAACATATTTATATGAAAACATCTGATGAATGACTCATATTTTTCTTTAAAACTGATCTAAGAGACTACTTAGAAAGATATGGAAAGGAGCAAGGTTTTATGCTATAAATACCTTCCTAGAAAAAGTTATAAAATGAGAAAAAGATTAAAACAAGACTCATGACACATAAAATCATCCCTTAAAACCATTTATATCCATTATTTTCTGATATTGAGAAACATATCCAAGAATAGACTCCTCTTGGATGCATAGACTATAATGACTTGGTGTCACTCTTAACGATTGTTAATAAAGATGAGGTTACCAATCCATAAACCAATGTAAATAATTTGAATATTACTCATACCCCTAATAATTTACAAATTTTTAGATCCTAACTATCTCTTTTCTTCTTGTACCGAGCATTTGAAAACTTCGTTTCTAGGCATGCAAAGAATGTCAATATTGGAGCAAAGTTATTTTTTGAAACATTTTCACCTAAAAATTCCTAAAAACCATTGATATGAGACTTTAGTTATCCATTGAATCCTATATTATTATTTTATCATAAAAATCCTTTGAAAACCAAAATGAATGCCTCAAATAATCCTATTTTTATACTAAAAAGGCTATTTTGACTTTAGAGATATGATTTAAATGCTATAAAATATATTATTTATTATTTCACATATGTTATGAGGTGAACAAAGATGAAATCAAGCTTATTCCAGATTAGATTCCATCAAAACCTTCTGTAGTGGGTGTAAAATGGTCAGATTTGCATAGAAATGAGTCATTAAGTTAGTCCAGAATGTGATCAACATGATTATCTACATGATAATAATGTAATGACCTTGACACATGATATGACACTCTATTCCATTCCTACCACTAAAAATGGCTTATAAAGGCACATAAATGACTAGACAAACACAAGACAAATAAAGGACAAGACCTTAAACCACCTAAACAACCTTAATACCTATTAATCATGGCTTATAATGACAAATTTAAAAATTACTGACTTACAAGACAAACTTGTATGACATTTAAAGTTTTGAATGGCAGGGGTGATAATTTGACCTGTGAGGTTAGAATTTTTAACAATCCCATTATGGACTAGTATCTAGGATGCTATTGATATCAAACCTTAGTGCTTGCATGACTTGATGTCAAAATCACTTATATTTGATCTACTTGGGGTCAAGTTGTGGATGGAGGATTTGAGTGCTAAGGTGTAATAGGATGTCTAGGAGGAGAAGCTATAAAGATTCTTTGTATAATATTTTTATAAATTTGGGGGGAGTCACCTTAACATACTCTACATGTTGATCCATTATATAAGAGGCAAAAGATGGCCCAAGTTGAACCTTCTTCCCTTTATTATTATTATGGATCTCAATCAGAGAGAGTAACTCTTTATCATCAGTTGAATTCAAGTAGAGATTGTTATCATCCTTAGGATAGTGTCCATAGTTAAGGGTGAGACAAGTTGAGTATTTCTCTAAGTGGGCCTTGATAATGCCATGTGGGTCCTAATCCTTGTGATCATCTATTCCTAGGGCCATAGAGTCCCTCCCAGTTGCCATTTTTTATAAAGGAGGGAAAGCCTATAACATGGTGACTGATAGTTATTGGGAGGGGTAAACATGTCTTCTACTAATAATTAATGCAATTATCAAAGATGCCTTCCACTAGTTGATATAAAATTTCTTAATCTACAAGGTGGTCCAATACTTAGTAGGGTAAGTAGAGGGGATATTTGATAAATTTTTTGACCTGAATGATGGTATCCTCATGATAGTACTAATAATCATCAATGGAGGCAAGGGAGTCCCTAATTTTCTTTGACACTTGAGTCATATGTGCCTCGTTGATGGCATTATAAACCATCATGTAGAATGCCTCACAAATATCCTTGATATTATTCTAATAATAGTGGCCATATAGATTATAAAAGACCACATAGACCATTGAGACTCTAGGAACCCATGAGGAAAGACATATAGCTTGAAGGTGAGTGTCTCATAGATTACATCCACTAGGTGGGTAACTATATAGAGATGGGGCCTAAAAAGTGCATAGAAATTTATGAAATTGACTCTACATACATACGATTCATAATAAGTTCATACACTATTTTTAAAAACAATGTATGTGGTTTTATGACATAGGTTTGGTATTACTGAGTTAGAACCACAGACATGATTTTTTGTTAATACCACATACATTTTCTAATCATGCACATATTTTTAAAATAATAGAACTGTGAACATGACCTTATGCACAATAATCACTAGCTTTCTACATTTTATCTCTATTAGAGAAATCCATTCCAAATAATCTTTGATCCTCTAAATATTCATCTTGTTTCCTATTAGAGTTTCCACCATTCTTCTTAGTATTGGTAAAACTTGTAAGAGGGCATCATTGACTTTTCATTATCCCCATAGGGAATGAGATTTTCACCTACACTTTGAGGGCTTGAACTTGCTCCTACATATCCTCCATTAGTTTCTATGACATGTCATGGGTGGATTGGAGGATTAATATTGGGTCTTCGGCCACATTTTCCTCTCTTGTAGAATCATTCACCTTGGTGAGGGAGAAAAGATCTTGTTGAGTCTTTCATACCATAGGGTTCTTCCTTCATAAACTTCTGAGTGAGGATCCTCTGCATATTTCCCATGGTGTGGTCAATGTCTCACTACACATCAGGGTCACCTTAAATTTTCATCTTAGGTGTATGCAACACTGTATGTTAGGTGTGTGGAGCTAAAAGCTTCACCAAGGAGCATACAAACAGGTTCGGGTCTACACAGATGCCGGCGTCGATCAGGAGCGACCGACGTCGGTCAGTTGCAGTTGCAGAGGCACCGACATCGGCAGTAGAGTCGGCCGGCGACGGTCACAGGCGAACAGGCAGGAACCGACGTCGGTTACCTGTGTGTCCAGAAAGCGATTTCCGAGGACAGAAGCGAGTGTTTGCATGATGAGTTTGAGTTGTAGACTCAAGCTCGCATCTCTATTGTTAGCAATATTATTTTTAGAGCCCTTGTTGAAGAGGCTTAACTGTTTGTTGTAAGAGCATGCTCAAGTTTCCTATTTCTATATGTAGGAGAGATCTTCTAAGCTATTGTGTGTGTAATAGAGTATGAGTAGAACATTGTGAATGTTTGAAGGACAGTACTTGAGAGAGAGCTCTTGAGGAATAGAGATCTAGTGAGAGATCTTGTGTGCATCTGAGAGAGGTGTGGAAGAACGAAGTTCTTCATTTGTATTCCTATTGTAAAGAGTTTTTAATACAAGTTTTTAGGGTATTTTCTTGTATATCTTGTTCTGTGCTATTTATCATTTCAGTTACTTATCTATCTGATTTATTTTCTGCATTCATTGCTTTCAAAAGTGTAATCCATTGTTGGTTGATCCCCAACAAGTGGTATCAGAGCTCAGGTTCACTAACAGGTGGTTCAGATCTGTGTAGTGTGTTCGGATTACAGGTTGCTCACAGGGATTTCTGTTTGAGTGGGAGAAGCAATGGTAGAAGAAAGTAAGTTGAGAATGGAAAAGTTTAATGGCAAGAACTATCAGCACTGGAGAATGCAGATAGAGGACTATCTGTATCAGAAGGATCTTTACTTACCGTTAGGTGGGATAGCAAAGAAGCCCAAGGACATGGAGGATGAAGAATGGGAAGTTCTTGACAGAAAGGCTCTTGGGTCTATAAGACTGAGTCTGGCCTCCACTGTGATATCTAATTTGTCACAAGCAAAAACTACGGTAGAGTTAATGACCACGTTAGCAAATTTGTATGAAAAACCCTCCGCTTCAAATAAGGTATATTTGATGAAGCAATTATTTAATTTGCATATGCAAGAAGGTGGATCTGTTTCTAATCACCTGAATGATTTCCATGGTATTGTTAATCAGTTAAGTTCTGTCAATATTGTATTTGAAGATGAAATAAAGGCTCTTTTAATATTATGTTCTTTGCCTAAAAGCTGGCATGGCTTGGTAATGGCAGTTTCTAATACTGCTTCTGCTTCGAATATTTTAAAAGTAGAGGATGTGGTTAGTGTTATTTTGAATGAGGAAATTCACAGGAAAAGCACAGAAGAGACATCTGGGACATCCGGGAACGCTTTAAATCTCGAGAGCAGAGGAAGGCAAAAAGAAAAGAGCAAGAGGAGATCAAGATCTAAGTCTAAGGGAAGAGGCAGATCCAAATCCAGGAATGGCAGAAGGCCACAATGCTGGAACTGTGGAAAGTTGGGGCACATAAGCAGAGATTACTGGTCAAAGCCTAAGGAGGACAATCAGCACGAAGGAAAGGAAGAGACAAAGGTTGCAGGTATTGCACAGGATGCTCTTATTTTCTCTTTGCATAATAATATAGAATCTTGGGTATTAGATTCTGGTGCATCTTTCCATGCTACCCCTAACAGAGAATATTTCAGTGACTATGTCCATGGAGATTTTGGAATAGTGTACTTAGGGGATGATGAGCCTTGTAAGATTATTGGCAAAGGTAAAGTGCAGCTAAAGATGCAGAATGGCAACACATGGGTGTTGAGGGATGTGATGCATGTTCCTAGTTTGAAGAGAAATTTGATTTCTGCAGGTAAGCTAGGTGATGAGGGTTGTACAGTAACTCTCACAGTAGATTCTTGGAAGGTGACCAAGGGTGCACTTGTTATGGCCAGAGGTAAGAGAGAAGGTACTCTCTATTTGTGTAATTGTGTTACTAACAAATCTCCTTCAGTTTTATCTACTTCAGATGTGGATGCTAAATTGTGGCACTCAAGGCTTGGCCACATGAGTGAGAAGGGGATGTCAATCCTTAAGTCTAAAGGTATGCTTTCAGATTTGAAAAGTATGGATCTAGAATTTTGTGAGCATTGTGTATTTGGAAAACAGAAAAGGGTTAGTTTTCTAAAGACTAGGTCTACTAAGAAAAGGCAGAAGTTGCAGCTTGTTCACATAGACGTGTGGGGACCGGCTCAGGTAGCCTCTATTGGCGGATCACAGTACTATGTTACATTCATAGATGACGCCACAAGAAAGGTATGGATCTACTGTATTAAAAAGAAATCTGATGTTTTTGAGACTTTTAAGATTTGGAAAGCCATGGTTGAGAATGAAATAGGCAGAAGATTAAAGTGCTTGAGATCTGATAATGGCGGTGAGTTCTGTAGTCTTAAGTTTAACTGGTATTGTTACACTCGTGGAATCTGAAGACAAAGGACGGTTCCAAGGACACCTCAGTAGAATGGTATTGCTGAAAGGATGAATAGAACTATTATGGAGTGTGCAAGATGTATGAGATTGCATGCAGGGTTGCCCTTGGAGTTTTGGGCAGAAGCAGTTGACACCGCAGTGTACCTGATCAACAGAGGACCCTCTACAGCTCTGGATGGTGGAATTACAGAAGAGGCATGGACAGGTAAAAAGGTAGATCTCTCATATCTCAAAGTTTTTGGTTGTGAAGCCTTTGTGCACATAGATAAGGAAAATAGAAAGAAGCTTGATGCTAAGTCTATGAGGTGCACGTTTATAGGCTATGGCTCAGATGATTTTGGTTTCAGATTTTGGAATCTAGGAACTAACAAGGTAATTAGGAGCCATGATGTTGTTTTCAATGAAAGAGTGATGTACAGTGATCAGATAAGGAAGCTAGATCAAGCTGGGCAGAGCAATAATGAGTTGGACGAAGTTATGGTCCAAAATGAGCTCGCGGGAAAAAGAAATAATCACTTACAGGAAAACACAGAGACCGACGTCGATAGGTTTGGAACCAACATCGATAGTACAGAAACCGATGTCGGTCATACAGAGACCGACGTCGGTAGACCAGGCATCGGCGTCGGCCAGGAAGAACCGGCGTCGGCCAGTAATAGGTCTACAGGTGGCCGAGGTCGGTCACTATCAGAAAATTTGGGTGGACAGATTGTTGAGAATGAGTCCAAGACACCAATCAGGAGGTCTGAAAGGGTAAGTAAGCCTCCAATTAGATATTCTCCTTCTTTATATTATTTATTGCTAACCGATGGTGGAGAACCAGAAAGTTTTGAAGAAGCATTACAGGTGGAGTCCAGGAGCAAGTGGGAGCGTGGCATGGTTGAGGAGATGGAGTCCTTAAGGGAGAACCAAACATGGGATTTGGTTGAATTGCCAGCTGGTAAGAGAACACTGAAGAACAGATGGACTTACAGGTTGAAGGAAGGTGAGGACGGACAGATGAGGTATAAGGCCAGATTGGTTGTGAAAGGATTTGCACAAAAGCCAGGTATTGACTTTGGTGAGATTTTTTCTCCTGTTGTTAAGATGACTTCTATAAGGGTTGTATTGTCTTTGGTTGCTTTTGAGGATTTGCATCTTGAGCAGCTAGATGTTAAGACAACGTTTCTTCATGGAGATTTAGATGAGGAAATTTACATGGAACAGCCAGAAGGTTTTGAGGTCAAGGGTAAGGAGAAACTAGTGTGCAGATTGAAGAAAAGCTTGTATGGCCTCAAGCAAGCTCCTAGGCAATGGTACTTGAAATTTGATAGGTTTATGACTGAGCATGGCTACAGTAGGTGTCAATCCGACCATTGTGTATATTTTAAGAGATTTGATAACGGTAGATACATTATTCTATTGTTGTATGTAGATGATATGCTAGTTGCAGGATCTCACATGCAGGATATCTCTGAGCTTAAGGTAAAATTAGCTCAAACGTTTGCTATGAAGAATTTGGGAGCAGCTAAGAAAATCCTTGGCATGAGCATTAAGAGAGACAGAGAAAATCACAGGTTGATATTGTCTCAAGAAGATTATGTGGACAAGGTGTTGAAATGGTTCAATATGCAGGATGCGAAACCAGTAAGCACACCTTTGGCTGGACATTTT
This sequence comes from Torreya grandis, assembly GCA_037957365.1. Taxonomy (NCBI): domain Eukaryota; kingdom Viridiplantae; phylum Streptophyta; class Pinopsida; order Cupressales; family Taxaceae; genus Torreya; species Torreya grandis. The sequence goes on from JARHVA010004296.1 coordinate 367,310, forward strand.
AAGTTAAGTAAAGAACAATGTCCCAATTCACATGATGAGGTAGAGTACATGAGTAAGGTTCCATATTCTTCCGCGGTAGGAAGTTTGATGTATGCAATGGTGTGTACTAGACCGGATATTGCCCAAGCAGTGGGAGTTGTAAGCAGGTATATGGCCAATCCAGGAAAGGAACATTGGAAAGCAATACAATGGATCCTTAGATATCTGAGAGGAACCAACAGTAGACACTTATGCTATGGAGGTTCAGATACTTCTCTACATGGCTACGTAGATTTAGATATGGCAGGAGATTTGGATGGCAGGAGGAGCACCACAGGTTATGTTTTTACTGTAGGTGGAACGGCAGTTAGTTGGATATCTAAGTTGCAGAAGGTTGTAGCCTTGTCAACTATAGAAGCAGAGTACATTGCAGCTACAGAAGCTAGCAAGGAGATGATATGGATGACACGGTTCATGGAAGAGCTTGGAAGGGAGCATGGGAGTTGCAGATTGCATAGTGACAGTCAGAGTGCAATCCATTTGGCTAAGAACTCAGCTTTTCATTCTAGAACCAAGCACATACAGCTAAGGTACCACTTCATACGGCAGGTATTGGAAGATGGTGAGTTGAAGCTGGAGAAGATCCATACAGACAAGAATCCTGCTGATATGATAACAAAGCTAGTTACTAAGGAGAAGTTGAATCTTCATTCAACTTCTATTGGTCTTCATGATTGAGTTGAAGATGGAGGAGCTAGAAGATGTTGCTGTACAGGTACTGGTGCAGCTGGTTTATCTCCAAGTGGGAGATTGTTAGGTGTGTGGAGCTAAAAGCTTCACCAAGGAGCACAAAAATAGGTTCGGGTCTACACAGACGCCAGTGTTGGTCAGGAGCGACCAACGTCGGTCAGTTGCAGTTGCAGAGGCGCCGACGTCGGCAGTAGAGTCGGCCGGCGATGGTCACAGGCGAATAGGCAGGAACCGACGTCGGTTACCTGTGTGTCCAGAAAGCGATTTTCGAGGACAGAAGCGAGTGTTTGCATGATGAGTTTGAGTTGTAGACTCAAGCTCGCGTCTCTATTGTTAGCAATATTATTTTTAGAGCCCTTGTTGAAGAGGCTTAACTGTTTGTTGTAAGAGCATGCTCAAGTTTCCTATTTCTATATGTAGGAGAGATCTTCTAAGCTATTGTGTGTGTAATAGAGTATGAGTAGAACATTGTGAATGTTTGAAGGACAGTACTTGAGAGAGAGCTCTTGAGGAATAGAGATCTAGTGAGAGATCTTGTGTGCATCTGAGAGAGGTGTGGAAGAACGAAGTTCTTCATTTGTATTCCTATTGTAAAGAGTTTTTAATACAAGTTTTCAGGGTGTTTTCTTGTATATCTTGTTCTGTGCTATTTATCATTTCAGTTACTTATCTATCTAATTTATTTTCCGCATTCATTGCTTTCACAAGTGTAATCCATTGTTGGTTGATCCCCAACACTGTAGCCATTCCTAGAGTTAGAGGAAATGTTGGTAAGGTGACAAAGATGGTTGTGACATGTGGAATATGAGGTGGAAGGGGCATGAATGAAACAAAAGGATGAATTAATAAATAAGGGAATGAGGGGTATGCATGGGGGTGTAGGGAGGCAAATAGAATGGGAAGGCCTAAAGAAACATTTTTACCTACCATTAACGTTGACTCAGGTTCACCTATGTGGATATGAATCCAGGGAGAGGGGCATTTAGTATAAAGGAGGAGATTGGCTAGTTAAAGATGAATCCCTAGGTACCCAAGATGAGTGAAAAGGAAGGCCAAGAAATAATGTGGGGATCCATTGAGGGTGGTGTAAAAAGAACAATGGAAACCTATGGAGGAGGATGAGTGGGATAAAAGAGTACCTAAATGTAAATCTAAGCATGCATTATCTTTTGCTTCTTTTTTGGCCTATTGATTAGGTTATCTTTAGCTAGCATAGTTGAGGGAGTAGATGTGGTATACATCATATGGGTTAACTAAAAAAGGTGTTGGATGATGGAAGGTGTCACTAGAGTGACTTGGGATTCTTGAGATGTGAAAATGAGTGCACTTATTATGGGAGTTTCAACCACACTAACTAGAAGTAGGATGACTAAGTGAACTTAGATCTTTGGAATGACCAATAAGGGCACCGAGGAGGTCCCAAGTTATATAATGGATGACATAAAAGGGAAATAATATGTAAGGATTTTTTACATTGTTGAGGATAGAGACACTTGGATAATTATGGTGTCATGAGAGGTTACTAGAGAGTAGAGGGAGTAGGGAAATGGATATTATTGGCATTATTTACTGGTTTCATTTTATTTTATTCTTTAATATTATACTAATATCAAACCTTAGTTCCTACATGACCTATGGTAGAGTCACTTGAACTTGAGCCACTTGGGGCCTGGATGTATAGGTTTGGACTTATTGGGGCTAAGATGATCGAACTAGGGCAAGCAATAGAGGAGCCAAGGGCTGATGTGAAAGAGGATATCTAGGAGTAGAAGCTGCAAATACTCCTTATATAATCCTTCTTGAAATTTAGGGGAAGTTACCTTGATGACATTTACATGATGATCCATTGTAGAGGAGACAATGGATGGCCCATGTTGAACCTTAATCCATTTGTTTTTCATGTGGGTCTCAATTTGAGAGATTACCTCTTGATCATTTGTCAAATTTAAGTGGAGATTATCATCATCCTTAGGTTGGTGGCCATATTTGAGGTTGAGATAAGTGGATTAATTCTCTAAGTGGGCCTTGATAATGCTATGTGGGTCTCAGTCCCTATGCTTAGGTCTTCCTAAGGCCATAAAGTCCCTCCTAGATATCATTTTTTATATAGGAGGGAAGGACTATAACATGGTGCCTAATAGTGATTGGGAGGGGTAGGAAAGCCTTCTAATAACAACTAATGTAATGTTTGAAGATGCCTTCCATCAGCTAATACAAAAATTATTACTCTGCTAGGCAGTTTGGGACATGGTAGGGTAAGCGAAGGGGATCTTTAAGAACACCTACTACCTAAATGATGGTATCTTCCTCATAGTACCAATAATAACCAATGGATGTGAGGGAGTCCTTGATTTCCTTTGATAGTCGAGGCATGGGTGCCTCATTTATGGCATTATAAACCATTGGGTAAAATGATTCACAAATCTCCCTAATATTATTCTGATAATGGTGGCCATATAGATTATAGAACACTACATGCACCACTAAGCCTCTAAGAACTCATGCAATAAAGGAAAAAAAATTAAAGGTAAGTGTCTCATAGACTATATCAACTAGGTGGGTAAGTGAATGGAGACAGGGGTCAAAATGTAGACATAAATTTATAAAATCGATTCCACGTACACATTTTATAAGAATTGCATATGTAGTTTGTAAAAACCACGTACATAATTCTATGACATAGGATCAATATTATTGAACCAGAACCACATATGCAGTTTAATGTTAAAACTGCAAGCATGGTTTCAAATAATATAACCACACATGTAGTTCTCTTATTTTAAAACCAAAAAATAAATATTTATACCATCCATTTGGAATTGATGTAAATCAAGAGAAAAATAAAGCAAAGAGGAAATACAAGGTTAACTAAGATTGAGACAAGTAAAAAAACTCCAATAACCTCAATTCAATAGTGCCACTCTTAAAGAGAGGTATGCACACTTGTTTTAGTGTATTTAAAAATAAAATTAGTTAATTTTGTTGCATTTTTCTTGTTTTTTAGCACATGTAGTGGCAAATTGCACTAAAAAACAACATGACCCTCCTATCCCTCATCACCTACACAACCTTCCTATCCCTCCTCACCCACAAAAACTTTCTTACCCTCTTGTTTTTACTTAAGCCCCCTAAGGTAGTCAAGAGGATTTACCATCCCATATCTTTGAAAATAAGATCAAACTCAGGATCTTGATTAAGACATTGAGGGATACCCATACAAACAACCCCCACCAAGTTTATCTATAAAACACATTACATACATTATTAGGTGAAATTAACTCATTAATAGGTTAGATTGATAGGTGGGATGAGTATAGAAATAGATGTAGGTCATACTATTCCAACAAATTGTCTACAACCCCTATAAAAGATAAAAATATAACCAGAGCCAAAATTTGTGCCCTATTCATTGATGGGAAAGCTAGTGTGTCACTAAATGTGATTTCCAAATAGATTCAAAGCCATTAGGGCACTCTTGATTTGATCAAACATAAATTTTGGGACTGATGGTGGAAATCATTTAATTACCCACCATGCAAGAATAATGAGGTATTGGTGTATTTTTTGAGAAAAAATGTATTGTGAGTTTGTGTTGAATGAAGTTCTAAATGATTATGATTTCTTAGAGTTCTTTGGTAGAGGAAAGGGCTCTACACAAGATGGGCTAGGTGCATGTTGTGCACCTAATTAGCCTATGAGATTACGTATCAACAAACCACATCTTCCTTAGATCCTACCCTCTATAGTCAAGGATATTATAGAGATTGATACTTTGCATGTGTTTAAGGAGCTTATTAACATCCTCATTCATCATATGTGTTAGGTTTCTCATACTCCTATTGGTGAGGGTGGATATGGTGAGGCTTTATCTAGGCTGATACTTAGAGAGTTCACTATTATAAGTCATGTGGTTCTATATGCACTAGACTTGAGGAGGAGGAGGATATCATGCAACCCATTCATGGTGGTATTTATATGGGCCTAGATGATCTCAACCTCACTATGTTTCATCCATCTAAATTTGATCTAAAAACTATGGGTATAACTTCCCAGATAGATCTAATATTTTACTTATTGCAAAAAATTGTTAGACTTGTTAAATTTCAAATATTTATACTATTTAAATGGTAATAATTAATTTTTATGTAGAAATATAAATAATGTATATGTTATTTTTTATGTTGCAAATGGATTTCGGATTCCACATGATCACATGTGTTGCTACTACTATTTATGTCTATACATATATAGAGGTGATTTTAAGAATTAATTAATTTTATGGTTAGTTATGCATGTCTGTTGTATATATATGCTAAAGTGATAACAATAATATTTTATTTGTTTAGTTGATGACCATACTAGACATCTCTGCCATCTATTTAGGAGGGACCAATTATAGGTGTTGTTTCTATGATTTCATGTCTACAATAACTCATTGAGGTGCATGATAGTTATTTTAATGTCTTTAAGTGTAAATCCAATGTGTGTGTGTCTTGTAATTGTCTTTTATACTGGTGCAAATCACTGGCATATGAAATAATTATCTATGCAAACTCATTCATCCATGTCTTTTGGTCCTACTGAAATGATTAAAAGGTGTGATGTGTTATAGTTGAAAATTTAATTTGTGATTTTATATGTTATATTTCAATAATTTAGTCATTTGGCTTAAATTTTTATGAGCTAATTTTGAATTTATATTTTGTATGTATATATGTTTACATGGAGCTAACCCTTTTGTTATCATGAACACATCACTAATTCTTATTGGTGATCCATTTAACATTCCCATTCACTAGCATGAACCTATCATTGACCCTATTAAGTGCAAGTACCAAATTGATCATGATCATCAACTTGGGGTAAGTATACCTATGAATAATTTTTATATCATTTTATAAACTTAACCTGCTATTTTTTTATCTTGTTCCAGTACATGTATAATCTATGACAATATTTGCGTATGAATAGTTAGAGCTATGAAAATAAATTGAGCAGAGGAGGACTCATAGTCATCTATATCTGACACCTCCATTTGTGAGTAAGTCATCCAAGGGAGAGGCTTGTACAGGCAAGGCAAAGATAGTGATACCTTTTGATAAATAGGATCATGTCTTATGACATTTTATTGTATGCTTATATGGCTTGATGTATATATTTTTTGAATTATATGCCTATATGACATTGACCAAAGATATTGTATCAAGTTCTCACATTTTTTATGGATTTATATGGATTTTATGGATATTGTATACATTATATATATTTTTCATCATTTCACTTTTTAAATATTCTCAATGATTTCAGGTTTTTGATTTTACTATAATTACTTATTCTATTACATGTTGACATTATTGTATGCCATAATTTTTTTTAGCATTAAAAATCTACCTTGCAGTCTATTACATGTTGTTGAAATGTATGGTAATTTTATATATAATTATGTTAAGAAATGATTGTAAAAGGTGTGGTAAGCAATCATAGAATATATTTTTTGAAGTAGCTAATTTTTTTTTTGTGTGTTTTGGTTTCATTTGTTGTTGAATATAAAAAATAAAATACAATAGTTATTATGATGAAAGTATACCAATTGACTTCTCCAAACTTATTCAATTAGACAACTTGCTCACTCTTATCCACTCTATTAATTTCCAATCTTAACTTAGGTACAGGCTTCTTTTAGGCTTTCAATTAGGTTTGAAACTTACCTCTATTCATAATAAAAAAGTAATATTATTAGATTAGTATTTTTAATACCAATGAGATCATTATTTATCTTATACAGTGGATTCCAAAATTTCAGGTATGCATTCTACAAGTCTTTAACCTTCTTGATTATTGAATTTCTTTATAGGACACTTAACATGATTCCTAACCTATATATATGTCTACAAGGTTTGTAACTACCATAATTTATTTTCAAGATGATATACATTTTAAACCACCTCAGTTAACTTGAAAATACTATTTATATATCCAATTAAAATTTCAATATTTAAACATTTGTCTTCTAAGAGTTAAGGTATCTTTTGGCTCTCTAAATAGGAGTTTTATGTCTATATTCAGACATGTAGGTACAAATTACTAAATACATATTAATATATATTTGAGTTTGGCATTAAAAAAATTAAATATTATTTAAAATACATAATTTTCACATTCCCTAAAATTTCAAAACATTTGTGGGGATGAAACTCTTTTTTTAAGAATTCTAATTTCTTAAACCCTAGATTGGGATTACACAATCCTATTCTTAGACGAGAGTAATCAAATAGATTTAGATGTTATTTGTATATTTATTATTGAATAATTTTCATATTATAAACATATTTTATATTTTACCTTGTATAAATTGAATTTGATCCTTGATTTGTCTTAGAAACACAAGAAAAGACTTCTTACCTTGGCTAAATTTTCTTGTCTTCAAACCTGCAGATTGAGAAGGGACAATTTACTTCATTGTAAAAACCTTAGTTAATTTAAACCACTTAAAAAAAATAATTTTTAATATCCTTATATTTATAAAATTTCTTATTCTTTTACTTATTAGTCATTGACCTATTAGTTTTTGATCTCCAAAAACCCTTAATTTAGGTCTTTATGTAGGCTTGCCTAGACACAACCATCAATATATCTTTATATAATGAGTTACAAACCCTAAAACTATATAAATAAATTAAATTACCTTTTATATAATATCCATATCAAATTTATTTGGATTTTAATGTTCCATTTGATATTTATAACACTTTTAATGAACTTAACCTTGAATTATGGTTTTTCTATATGTCACAATCCTGAAACCTAACATAAAGGTAAATTTCACTTTTTATCACTAGTTTTTCACAATTCAAAAATTGATTAACCTATTATATAATTAAAATAACCTTTAAAACCACTTTTAGTTATTTAAAAAACTTTGAATTTCTAAAATAGTGAATATTTCGTTGAGCATAGACCCAAGAGCACAAATCTAGCAAAATCTCAACTTTTAATGACCTTAAAAGTATCCTTTCAACTTGAACAGACCTAAAAATATTATGGTTTACTTATGAAATCATTAATAAGGACCCATAATCATGAAATTATGTATAAATAAATTCATTTATCATATTGTGTCACAAAAATTAGTATTTGTATACTTTTATAACTTGAAAAACACCATAATAGTGTGAAGTCAGATCTAATAGCTATCATAATATAAACTTATAAGTATAGAGGAGAATCAATTTATTCATCAAATTTTTTATCTAGGACTTATCCTATACCTAATACATCCTTTTTATTACATTTTTTTACCTTTATTTCCTTTTTTATCTCCTAATCTATTATCTTGAACCTTATCAACTACTAAAAACATTTATAATATCAGTTTAGTCTTCTTTTAGGACCAAAAATCACTCTATTAGAATTTATCTCTCTAAAAAATATGCTAATATTTATTTCCTAATGCATTTCATGAGTCTATATGATTTTTAAAGCAAATTCACATTGACTTGGGGGTTAAAGGACATTTACCTCAATCAAATTGACCCTAATGATCCTTTGAGTAAGGATCATGAAGACATATTTACAAGATTGAACAAATTTTTTATGATGATAATGAATCATAATGTGATGGTAATTATGTAAAATATAGTATATATAACACATCCTATAAGTATGTGTTTTGATCTTGTCTTTTGAAATTTCTAGTTTTTTTCTTTTTTGTCGATGTTGTTGCATTAAGTAAAACTATCAAAGTAGGAGGATATCTATTTGTAAATAATCAATTTAATATAATAGTTATTTTTGATAAGGCCAAAAATTATTTAATTTAACCCCTAAAAGATTTTTGAATATTCTTTTGAGGTGTTCAATTGAACAATATATGTGAGATAAAAACAATCAGTTAGACATAACTCATATGTAAAGGTTTCAAGCCTCAAGAAGAACATTTCCCTAGATGAAAGATGGAAGCTATACTTAGATATATATATCTTTGGGGCCTCATGTTTGAAAAATAACATATCCACCATGTCAAGGTGGTGATTATCCTTTAGGACTATATTCTTGGCATCTGATTATGCTTGGTTAAGAGATGAAACACTCATTCTAGCCTCAAGATGATATTTCCATTGATGCAAGATCTAATCCAGAGTTGGATATATCTATCTATGGGGCTTAATGGATTAAAAATGACATATTAAAATTTTTAGGGGTGGTAATGAACATATAGGAGGGAATTATTAACAGCTAAGTATGTCTGAATAGGAAATAAATAACTTGTTCAGCCTCAAGATGACATTTCCTGCATGTAAGATGCAACTTGTAGTTAGACATCTCTATGGTTTGGTCCTCCTAAGTAAAAAATAACATCACCACCATATCATGGGTGATGATTAAACTTTATTAATGAATTATCGGTATTAAATTATGCTCAGTTAGGAGATGCATCACCCATGCTGGCCTTAACACAACTTGTCCCTATAAGGTAAAATTATTTTTAAAGTCAAACATTGGACTTATGTTAAATGGAAACCATAAGTCATATACAAAAACATAAATAACCTTAAAATGAATGTGGAATTAATATAATTACACCCTAAAACCCTTAGGTTGAAAAATATCAAAGAACTTATGGCAAAGGATTTAGTGATTAATCCTAAAATGCAACTTTTATGTAGTTAAGAGACATGTTCTTTGCCTCCAGTAGATATTTCTGCTTCTAGGACCTATGGTTTGAAATTAATCACTTCCAAAACCTAAGTGTGTGAAATTTAAATGTTTTCCCATATCCATGGCCTTATAATCCATGCAGATACCTTTTTTGAAATAATTCTAGCCTTGAGCAACATTGATGAGAAATGTTATCAAGATGCAAGTTATAGTTGAAATATCTATCTTTGTGGCCTCTTAGATGAAAATGGAATTTAAAAAATGTTGTGGTGAATATTAAACTCAAGGACCATATTATTGGCATCTGATTATGCCTAGTTAAGAGATAGAGAACCTGTTCTAACCTCAAGATGGTTTGTCCCTATAAAGCAAAATTATTATTTTTAGGTAAAATTTAGACAGGCATTAAACATAAATTATAATTCATATCCACAAATTGAAATAACCATCATGGAAATTTTGAATTAATTTAATTTAACTCCAAACATCTCAAATTGAAATGCATTGATGAACTCATGGTAGAGAATTCAATGATCAGTCCTAAAATGCAACTTTTATGTAGTTAAGAGACATGTTCTTTGTCTCCATTAGACATTTCTACTTCCAATACCTTTGACTTGAAATCCATCACTTTAAACACATTAGGATGTAAAATTTACATGTGTTCCTATATCCACTACCTAAAAATCCATGCAGATACATTTTTTTATAATAATTTTGACCTCAAGCGACATTGACAAGAAATATTATTAAGATACAAGCTACAATTAGAGATCTCTGCCTACAGGGCCTCCAAGATAAAAATTAACATCATCAACACATTATGGGTGATGATTAAAATATATTAACACATTATTAGCATTTGAGTATGCCTGATTAGGAGACAGATAACCCATTTCAGCCTCAAGATGACTTGTCCCTAAAAGGCAAAATTGTTATTTTTAGGCAAACTTTAGACAAACATTAGATGGAAACCATAATTCATATCCATGAACCAAAAGAACCATAATGTTCATGTTTAAGTCCTATAATTTAAACTTGATGACCTTATATTTAAAAATATTGACAAACTTGTGGTAGAAGATTCAGTGATCAGTCCTAAAATGTAACTTTTATGAAGTTAAGAGATATGTTCTTTGCCTCCAAAAGACATTTCCACTTTCAGGACCTATGATTCAATATAAATCACTTAAAACACATTTATATTTTAAATTCACATGTGTTTGAACATACATGGTCTCATAATCCACACATATACCTTTTTTTGTAATAATTTTAGCCTCGAGTAACATTGACAATAAATGTTATCAAAATATAAGCCATGGTTGGAGATCTCTATCTCTGGGAACTCATGGATGAAACATGGAATTTCCACCACATAATATGTGATGGTTAATATTTAATACCACATTATTAGCATCTAAGTATGACCAGTTAGGATACAACACCCATTTTGGCCTTAAGATGACTTGTCCCTTTAAGGCAAAATTGTTATTTTAAGGCAAACTTGAGGATCTTGAGGACTGAAAAGTAATCCAAGATCATTATAGGAAATAATAAAAACATAAATAAATATTATAAACCTTATATGTTGTCTTTACATTAAATAAAAATATCCAAAGACATGTTCATGTTGTAAAGTGCATGCACACATATAGGAAGAGGGTCTGTAGACCTAAAATTGGAAATTTTTGGTAATTTTAAAATTTTACCTATAAAAAAAATTGGAGATGGTAGAGGGAATACATAAAGTCCTATCATGAAAACAATTATATTTTTAAACCTTTTATAACTCAATATACACATTTTTTACTAAACTAGGATGCTTGTTGCCCTATGAGATCCTAGGTGCACAAAAAGTACCATAATTTGATTTTTAGATCTCCAAAACCTATTAAACTTTGATTTAAGGTCTATTTTTACATTATAAGACTTTTCCAAGTGGTATTATGTCCACATAGTACCCTATGAGAGATAAAAATTAAAAAAATATAGGCCTATGCATGCCAAAATAAAGGGTGAAAATTGATCTTCAAGGAGAATAAAAGTTCCATAACTCAAGGTCTAGTGATCCAAACATTTTAAAACTTAATCTGCATTTATATACAATTGTATCAAGGTAATGAATGTGTTTTAAAGTTTTTTAGGATACATTATGAAGGATTTATAGCTCATTGTCTACATACATGGCTTGTTTTAGGCCTAATTGAGTGAGTGGGAAGCTAGTATGGCCTCACCAAGGATAAAGGGCTTAAAATTTAAGGATATATTAGATTAGAAAAGGTGATAATAATTCAAGGAGATGCCATGAAATTTATTTACACACTAAATATGGATAAATGGCAAAGTAATAAAACATGAATACTCATACAAATGAGCTAATCAATACATGAAGGAGTCTGCAATTAAAGAGTCATGTGTAGAATCAATCTACATGAGCCAAAAACTTCTCCTAAATTTCATAATATGAAATTATTTAGTAACCATGCAAACCACATGAAGGTGGAAGCTAATTTGGCACCACTAAACTACAAAAAATATGTTAATATGTAATTAAACTAAAATTTATAAGTAATACCTAAGAAATAAATAAAATTTAATAAAAGTAAACACATAAATGCATTTGAGAATTCAAAATACCTTGTGAGTTAGATATAAGGAAACACTAGGATCAGATCTATTCTTTATAGTATCAATAATTATTTCATGATAAAATTCAAGAATCTTCCATAGAGTCCTTTTTAATGGCCTACCCCAATATTTGTGCAACTAAACATTTGTTACTAGAACCAAATTTGAATAGTGAAGTATCTTCCTATGTACTTTATAGTATTCAAACAACCATACATTTGATTTTTTGATACCATAGACCCAATGGGATAATGAATATTTTCCCAATCTATGACTGCAGAAGTCAATTTTGTTTTTCCTCTACACATCAACATAAGTAGTAGTCTATCACCTCTTTGTTATACTCACATACAATAAATACATAACATGCCTTGTATTTAATAAAGTACATGAGTTAATAAGAATATCTACTAATATATTTACCAAATTTAGTACATGAAACACATGTTAATTATATGGTACCTAATTTTGCTAGATTAGATACATGGTAAAAGTTGTGATGATGCCAAATATGTAAGTGATAATGATGGTGTATCTTGATAGTGTTAATTATAACTAGAGGAATACAACTCCATTCATCTACCCATTCAAGTGAATCATACTCATTCCAAAAGAAACAAATTCATGTAGAACAAAAGTAGGCCATGTGACTCGTATGAACCATCCACGAACTTGTGTTTGAGATATGAAATGAGTGTAACTCACTTGATCTTGTTATTTCCATACAATATTCATTGGTTTCAAATTTTTCATCCCCCATGAGTGTTAAATATCTATAAATACTGGAATTTTGTTGAGAACCATGACCCATATTTTGATTACACTATTCAATTATGTTTTTTACATCTATCAAATTAGTGACCTCTTCAAACATCAACCCATCTCTTTCAAGCACTATTTTGACACATTATCTTACACCATCATACTCCCATTTTCCATGGCCTACTTGAGTGAAAATCCAAATATGTTTTACACTAATGGTTATATGCATCCTACTCAATTAGTATAACACATGTGCATTCTAAATTGTGATGTGTAGTTATTCTAACAAAATATAATCTAAATTTAAAGTAATATTCCTATTGACACTTGGATTTGCAATCCTAAGGAGATGTATAAATATTCTCATCCAAGTGGCACCATGGAGACATTTCTCTTGATATGGGTGACAATGTTGAGAAATGAATCTCTAGATAAGGGGCTAGCTCCCCTTAATGCACTCTTTAAAGCTTTCTCTTTAACTTTATAACTTGAAGATGAAAAAGGATTAAGAAAGACAACTAAAATAACAAAAGGGTGATTCAAAAATATATAATTTCCTCTCACTTTAATAAAATCACTACTTAAAGACAAACAAGTATGTTTCATACACAAAACTCACAACTTAGGAACCATTGCTACATCAATTTTTCGTATTCTAAATTCAAGAAGGTATGTGATTGTTAGGAAGGGGATGAATGATTATAATTAGGGATAAAATTATGAACCACTTATAGGATATATCTATAATTAGGAAATAATACTAGAAAAGACCTGAAATAATCTCCTTTTTGCAAATTGGTAGACCATCAAGAGTACAAGCTAGAAAAGACAATCTTTCACTAGACTAGACCAACAATGATTTAAGCCATTACTCAATATTACAACATATGAGAGGTGATAACACTTGTATATTTATTATAGAGTTATTCAAGTAAAAATTTGGCAAAAGTTTCCCCATAAACCAATGGAGGCTACTCAAATGAGCCAAGAGAATGTGTATTTATAGCTTTGAGAGTAGGAACAAGCAAAACAAATCCAAGGGTCACTTAGACATGTGTCACCTTGAGAGAATTAGTTAAATTTGCATGTGTAAGAGGTTTGGGGTGAGATATGCAATGTAATATAGGTATATTTATCCAAAACAAGTCATAAGAAGGGTGAGAAGTGGCACAAAACCTACAATTCTGGCATATGAACCTGCCTTCATGATTCACCTTACAAAGATAAATTATCTATGCACAAGGTTAGGTTTAATGGTTGGTCTGAGAAAGAGGGCTTATAAAAAAGTTTCCACATGCATTAGATTGATCCTTGACCATTTGTATTCTTGTGGACATGCAAAATCATCTCTAGTAGTTTTAGAATAACTAGTTTCCATGCACCTTACACACTTGGCATTCAAAAACTCCCAATTTTCTAAATTGATCCATGAACAAGAGGTAATGACACTTTTCAAAGGTTCTCATATCATTAGTTTCAACAAAAAACCTTTAAAAATATTCCTTAATTACTTTTCACCACTTTCCATAAGTGTTCACTAGTTAGCTCACTGGAATGGCTAAAAGTGAGAGATTGGTTGGGACACTTAGAGGTTGATCTATGAGATTATATTAATTTTATTTGTTATCTCAAGTATAAATATTTCTTCCAAATTTTGTTTCATCTTCTAACTCCTATAACTTACACAACATTTTAAAATAGGCAAAACAAGCCTTGTTTTCCCCTAATCTATCCAATTATATACGAAAACACACATGTGGTAAAATTTAAGAGTCATATACAACTTATAGGTTATTTCATGGCCATTCCCTTTCATTTATATTCTCTAATGGAAAGCTTTCTCTAGTCAATTCCTTGTGAGGGGTTTACAAAGGTTTTGAGAGGTCTAAACTCTTAACCTTTGCTCATAAAGTTTAGAAATTCAAACACTTTCTAAATGCCATTGATGGATCTTCAAGGACCCTACATAACATATACAAATGGATTAGGGTACCATGAAAAATATGGTGGGAGGTATGAGTGTCCAAAGTTGACCTTTGAGTCATTTTTATGCTTCTCGTGAGGGTTTGAGCACTCTTTAGGCCAAAATGGCTTCTTATGGAGTTATTTTGCCAACCATAGGTTGTAATATCTCTGTATCTACTCCACAAAAACTCTCCAATAACTATAATGGATCACCAAAGGCCAAAAATGGAAATGACCCCTAGTTTAAAACAAGGCCTTCCTCTTGTCAATGAGCTAGTTTGATTTTTTTAGCTACATGACCCTCTATTTACACTTACCAAGTATTATAAAATATTTAACACATCATATTAATTCCAATGGAAGTAATTCAAGGTACTATAATTTTTTGTTAAGCTTATAACCTGGAGTGACTTTGCATTAGGTGCTAGATTTGCATGCTTTATTGTCAGGCTTGGCTATAAACCTCCTTGTCTAGACCACCCTGTTGGAATGAAAACTCTATAATATGGATTTTAATGTTCCTTATTTTTTCCTCAAACTTTTCAAACGTCATTTATTGATCAAAATTATTATGATCCCTCCATTCTTCATTTTTACCAAAAAACTACAATTTTTGTGCATGAAAGGACTAACCTACCTTTGAGATAAAACAAAGGGTATTAGTCCTAATTATATGATAAAATTGAATAATTTTTGAGATAAAAAAGGTTATAAATAACACTTTTACTGAAGTTTTTATTTATATTCCATGCCTAAGTGGTCTAACCAGCTCAATTTCCTTAAAAAATGTGTCGAAACCCTATTTTCTTTATGTTTTTGTTCAAATTTGCCATTAGCTTCTACCTCCATGAAATTTACATGATAAAATGATAATAAAAAATGTTTATCATATTCATTTAAATATAATGGAGCTTTTGGATCAATATTTAACCCCTTTTTTAATGAGAAACTCTAGTTTCCCTTTGTTCCAAGGTCTTTAAGTCTACCTATATGGGCTGAAACAAATCTTGCATGGGTGAAAAGGTCTTTTGGGAATGTAAGAGTGTTATAGGCATGTTATAAATTTAATTTTAGGTTAATTAAACAATCTGAATTAATTTAAACCTTCTTATCTTAGTTTTCATGCTTAGCACTAGGCTAGTCCTTTACCTTTCACCCTTGTCCCTATCTGCTAGAACTGAGACAACCTTCATTTGAGCACATTAAGCTTTGGAATATCATGGGAATGGATTTTAGTAAGGTAATTTGATACATTTAAGATAGAAAATTTCACTTACATTTTAACAAGTCTTCAAGATCCACATATGCTCCCATGATTTGATTGTGTTTTACCTTTTTACATGATTTTAGGTGCACAATTTGCTTTACCTGTAGGTTTCCAAGGTGAGGTTTTTAGCCTAAAAGGTACATAATTTTTTTTTCTACATATCATAATTTTACCTAATTTCACATCCTTACATTCTCAACTTGGGCTCTAAAACCACCCTATTCCAAACTGAGTTTACAACCTTAATACCTTTGACTGTGTATGCATGGTTATAGGCATGTAAGTACATTTTGATAGGTATCTAGCCCCAAAAGGAGGTATACAACCTTTAAACTATTATATTGGAATCATATTATACCTAATTAACTATATAAATTCTTCATGTTTATAAAAAATGAACCTTTTCACCTTGAATATGGCTAACCTTCTACTGTCCTTGGCTGTAGGTGTTAATTTCTAGGCTTGTAGGTTGCTTTGGAGTAGTTGGATCATGTTTCACCTTGTCTAGGTATTATTGAGTTTTAATATAGTTTTTAGAATTCATACTTAACTTATATTATTATTTAGGAGTCCTTACACCATCTATTTTGTGCCGAGACAAGAAACATTGCCCTCACTACTTTTCTACCCTATGTATGAACAATGGATAGGCCCAAGAGGTTGTTTGACATAGTCATCTCTTTCTCCATCACCTAAGTGATTAGGAATTATTTTTATAGTCCTTGTAAGTGTTTCCTCTACTTTCACATGTTTAATACTTCCTCACAGAATGTAAATATCAACCTTCCCCTCAGAATCCGTTTGACATTACTACTCTTTTTAAGTGTTTTTAGCCATTTTGGAAGGTTTCAAAATCCATCTTCTCCTTCTCTTTTCAAGATCAAAATTTTTAGAGTTTTTATTTATAGGTGGGAATATAAAATTAACATAATAATATATCCTAAAACAATTACACCTTCACTTTTTGGAAATGACAAGAACCCCTATGATCTCTGTTTGGTGTGTTTAGGGACTAAGGAACAAAACTCAATGATCCCTTTTGTTGTGCATTCTAACATTATCATTATGTCCTTGGTGAAGGAAATATGATATTACAGATTAAAAATATTATATATAACTTTTATATTAGACCTAGACCGTCTTCATTCTTTTGAGACTCCATGTTCTCTAACCATGGCCTCCTACAGGTTGGACTGAGTTGGAATGGGCAATCAGAAGAAATGATGTAGAAGTGCATAGTTTTAGGACTTATGATAAGTATTTTGATATTAAAACATGTTAATGACATATAAAATAGATATAACCTGTCCAATTTTCTCATTTTGTCATGGAGGACTGCTCAAGATCATTTGTAGGTGCATTCCTTTTGAGAAGAAGGCTTTACACTAAACTAAAGTAGAAAACAAGACTAGAGAAGGATTCCTTGCATTAACGATGCCTTTAAAACAAAATTAAGGATGGAGAACCTATAATAAAACCTTGGAAACAAATGTAGATAGTTTTAAAAAATATGAAACTATTAGAACAAAATAATAAAATGAAGATGACTATAAATAGTGGACCCCCTCTTAGTTGTAAACCCAAACAAGGTTTCTTGTAGTGTTAGCATTGGTTAATAAAGGATAATGAAAAAAAATGGAAGTTACTATTATTTATGTGAATAGGACTCATATCATTATCCCCTTATAGAATAACTCCTTCCCATTCCACCTGTATAGTTCATACCACATGCTTGAAGTTGCTTCTTTTTTACTTGCCTAGAAAAGAAGAGAGTTAAATAATCAAGATATGAAATTTTATGAATTTTTACTTAAATACAAGAATGTAAATGAATATTGGGAGATGAAGAGATACATTTCTAACATTAAAAATGAGATGATCTATTCTGTACAAGTGCCATAAAGGGCCTCAAAACAAGGAGAAACTTATATTTTTGACTATAACTTCTTCTTGAATTGTGAAAACTAGATCATAACCTTCTCTAATTTCTCCCACATTGATTTTATCTTTGTGACAATCTATTCAATCTATCCATCCATACAAGCCTTCCTTCTTAGCTCAAGATGGGCCCACAAGGCAATTTTTGCATATTGAACATGATAAAAGTAATTAAATGAACTAAAGATGTCTTAAATAATATTAAAAATAATATTATGAAAAAAATAACATAATTCATACCTTTGACCAGGTTTGAACCTATTTGACTAGGGTTGACCATTATTGACTTGTCTAGTACAAAGGTCTAGTCTTGAACTAAGACTAGGCTAAGCATAAGTGGAACATTTGGATTACAATGACACCCTTATAAGTCATGGATAAAATTCTAATTTTTTTACAAAGTAGGGGGTTGAATCAAATTTAACCAAAGGTCAAATTTAGTCAACACTTTTGGCATTTCTTGGGGTAAACATGTTTTTCTATGTTTTGAGACTAGTAACTTTATCCAACTAAGGGCCAATGGAGTCAGTGGATTCTTGAAGATGAATAATAAGGATATTAAAAAATGAAAAAAGATAAAAAAAATCCACACAACACAACAAGACCAAGCAAAACTAACATTAGACAAGACAAGGATAACACACACTTATGCATAAGTACTTAAGGAACATGAGGAAATAAAAAAACTATGTACAAGGGAAAAGGAGAACCTTAGTAACAATGCTTGATGTGTATCCCATTGAATGGGATATGAAGTTCATCTCCATCCAACATTAAAAGTTGGAAAGAATTATGTGACTTGTATTGAGTGATTACATATGGGCCACTCTATAAAGCATCAAACTATATGTGTCTTATAGGTTTGTCCTTATCTTAATCCCATTTTAGAATAATGTCTCATTCCTTGAAAATTCTTGCCATGGAATTTTTTTAAAAATACTTCCTTGTTTGTTCTTGGTGAGTGGTCATAGTTTGCATAACTTGATCTCTTGTCTCCTTAATCTCCATTAACTCACATAACCTGACTTCCACTCTCTCATTATCCATTAGTTATAACTAATAGGGAAGGTCTAAAGATGGTAACTTAAGTGAGATAGGAATCCTAGCCTCATTTCTATACAAAAGTGTGTATGGTGAGTTCCCAATTTCTCTCTTTGTGATGATCCTATCAACCCAAAGGGTTATCTTTAACTTGGAGTGCCAAGTCCTTTGATTATCCTCCATTTTAATATTTATGAACTTGATTAGATTCTTGTTTGTGGACTTAGCTAGTCCATTACCTTAGGGATAATATTTGGAGGATGTGTTAAGATAGATGTCATGCTTCAAAGCCCATTCATTTGTCCTTTCTCTTAGGAAAGCTAATGCATTATCTGAAATAATTATTGAAGGAGCTCCAAACCTTGTTACTATACCCTACTAAAAGTCAAATATTTAACTTTCATTAGCTTCCTTAAGAGCTATAGCCTCCACCCATCTTGTAAAGTAGTCAATGGTAGTCAACACCAATTGGTGTCCAACATTAGAAGGAGGATTGATTAGACCTATAAATTACAAACCCCATTACATGAAAGGTTGTTTAAATTAGATTGGATGAAGAGGTAGGGAATCGAGATTATGTTTTCCATAAAAAAGATCACACTTTTGGAATTTTCATACACAAACATGGGTGTCTTTGAACAATCTAGGCCAAAATTAACCAACCCTCATAATCTTAGCAGCTATAGTTCTTGGAGTAAAATGACCACTAAATGGTTCATCATAGAACTCATGCATTACTTTGTCAATCTAATCCAAATAAATACACCTCAATAACACACATAAAAATTCCTTCCTAAATATCACTCCATCAACAAGTACTTAAGTAATAGATTGCAACCTATAATACCTTCTTCTAGCTCTATCAAGACCTTGTGGACACTCACTAGTTTGAAGGAAATGAATCATGTCTTGTGTCCAAATTCTCATGAATGAATGTGAAAATATAGTAGGATCATCATGGAGTGCCAAAATAACCTGTCTTTTCTCCCTCAAAACTGAAGCAAGGTGTTCACATATCCCTTTACCTCTCATTAGTTTGGTTGTTTTGATGTCAATATCATATTCCATTACCTTGTTGATCCAACCTTACCTTTTCTCATTCAAATTATTTCTCAAGAGAATATATTTGAAATTAGGATAAGTTACAAGTATGTTAATCTTATTATTTTATAGTATGTGCCTAAACTTGTTTAGGCTCCTAATAACTAACATCACTCGTTTCTTAACATAAGTATAGTTTACCTCATATCCTTCCAAACCTTGGCTAAAAAAGGCAATAGGATGTTACAAATCCTCATCATTTTATTGGGTAATAATGGTATAAATCACCTCTTCATTCCAAAAAGTGTACAAATTTAAGTCTTTGGATATGTTTGGACTTGAAATAGTAGGGGATTGAGTAATGGCTTGTTTGACTTCTTCAAAACTTTCCTTTCTCCTTCTTGTCAAAGTGAACATCTCATCCTTCCTTAGAATATATGTTAAAGGTTTGATAAAATTAGAAAATTTAGGAATGAATCTCCTAATTAAATTTATATTACCAAATAATATTTGTAAACCCTTCTTATGTTTAGGCAAAGACAATGCCAAAATAACATTCACTCTCTGATGATCAGACAAACCTTTCTTAGAAACAATATTTCCTAGTAGTTTTCCTTCATGGAAAACAAAAAATATATTTATTTTTGTTTATAGATATCCAATACTCTCTACACCTCACAAATATTTTATTTAGGTGCTTCAAATGATCATTTGCATCCTTGGAGAAAACTGTCACATCATCAAGATAAACCAATACAATGCCATTGATTAGTCCTTGGAAATACATATCCATTACATGTGAAAATTAGCTCTATAATTTAAAAATAAAAATGAAATATTATTATAGGAATATTTTTCCCATTTTGTGGTGAATGATATCTTGTATTGGTCACTTTCTTTCACCAAAATCTGATTGTACCCAGAATAACCATCTAGGAGAGAAAACCTCTCACTACTTGCCACCACTTATAGAATTTGATACATAAAAGGTAGGGGATAATGATATCTCAAAGAGACCCTATTAAATTATATAAATTCCACACACAACTTGATATCCCCATTCTTCTTTCTAACAGGGACTAAGTTGGCCAACCAATAAGAATGCTTGATAGGAAAAATGATTCTAGACTCAATCAATTTACTGAGCTTTTTCTTCATGAGTGGTTCAATCTTGGGATTGATTGGCCTTTGTATTTTATTGATGGGTTTGGAATTTTCATCTATTTATATGGTGTGTTTATCCAACATTTGATCAAAACCCTTCAATTCACTATACTCCCATGAAAAAATATCACTAAACTCCTTGCATAGTTCAATGAAATCATGCTTCTCTTGACTAGTGAATACCTTTAAAAGTGCAAGTATCTTGTACTTAAATAACTCTACCTTTTCATAGTTATCTTATTTTTTTGACATGCTTACCTTCTCTTTCTTCATCTGATCATTATCATTGAAAATTATTGAAAGCATCACTAGACCTTTGGAAAGCTTATTAAACTTTAGTTAGTCAATCTATACTCCATATTGTTGTTGAAGCTTGGACTAAATTTTTGTAGAGAAATCAACCTCTTCTTGTATAAAAAGGGCTATTTTTTTTTCACTCTCAAAGACCTGCCAATTTGTGACATTATCAAGTATTGAAGGCCTAACAATCACCTTGAGATGAGGCTGGCTGTTATCTTCTTTCATGCCTTTGGAACATCAAATTGAGCACCAATAGATGGAAACCTATTAGCATTACTATTGTATTTACTTGGAATAGATGTGATATTGAAATACATAATGTATTATACAAGGTCCCAAACTCTATGCTTGTAGGACTTAAGTAAGGAGTTCTTGGTCAAATTCTGCCCTCTAACTTGATTCACAACAAGTTCACTATCTCCATACACTTGAATCTCTCTAATCCCTTTTTTCCTAGCCCATTAAAGGCCATGAATAAGGGATTAATATTATAATAAATTTCAAGTTCATGAGAATTTAAATCTAAAGGTTTAAAATTAACTTTATTTTGAAGGTGAAACCAACATTGCTCCACCACCTACCCCAATCTTACTTCTAGACCCATCAAAGAAGAGCTACCACAAACCATTCACTTCTTCACTTGGCTTCACTAGATTTTATATGAAGGAATTTTTATCATACATAAAATTCACCCCAAGACAAGATTATTCAATAAAATTATATGGATCATGCTCATAGTGTTCATTTCCCTATTCATCTAGGAACAAATCAGAAACTCCCTCAAGGGAAGATGATGGAGACTAGTCAATGTGAAGCTCCTCCTCATCAATGATGGCATAGTTAACATTTTACACCTTATTTTAGTATGTTTCTATGTGATATGTGTGAATAGTTTTATATTCAATATTCACCTTAGTGCCATAATTTCTCCTAAACACCATGTAGGACCAATTAGCTACCAAGTACCCACCTATTTTAGCTATAAAATATCTTGACAAGCAAAGGGAAAAGTATGGAGGTAAATATACCACCACCACATCATGAAGAATAGGAAAATTATGAAAATAATGGAGTATAAAATCCACATTTTTACAATCCCAAAAGTCTTGGTTGGTGATCCATCCAGTTGTAAGACTCTGTTAGTCATTGGCTAATACTTTAAGCCTAGTTTATCTGTTATACATTTGGGCATAACTAAAGTGCTATCCCCACTATCTATAATGAAATTATGGAATAATAAATCAAAAATGATCAAATATATATAAAATTTATGAGTCTTTTCATTTTTATTTACTTGACCATCAATTGATTGAGTTTCCTTCACTAAGACCACATTGTCATGTCTAGGTGGGCCATCTTGCTTTCCCAAATCATGTAGTTCCTTTTTAAGTATATATTTCTACCTTGGAATATTAAAGGAGCCCCATAATGAGATATTAATTGGAATATTATTCATCTAGTCCACCACATTGATAGGATGATCATTCACTTTAGGAAAATCTTTAGAAGCGCCAACACCTTGTGAAGTACCTTGTGTAGGTAGAGTTGTAGGAATTGACCTAAAGTTTAGAATGTTCTAATTTTCTTGGACTTCTGGAGATATAATATACCAACTCACCATAAGATATGATGTATGGGTCAAAATAGGTATTTAATTGGTTCCTTGAACTTCATCAACAACCCTCCTCTTTAATCTAGTATTGGAAGCCACACTAGCATTAATGTTGTTTTAATTTACCAAGTGATTGATGGCACAAAACTCTCCATAAAAATTATTGATGAGAGTAGAATTAGATTAGACTTGACCAGCTTCCATCCCATGTTGCATTGACATCAAATCTTGGAATCTGTAGTACTTGATTTCCTTGCATTGTCATGGTTTGGCTATGCATCTCATTTGTATAAGCAACTTATTCTTGACTTTTCTCAAAATAAGGGTAGCATGGTTGTTATTGAAAACTATTTTTTTGGGTGGGAAAAATGGATTTAGAGGACAAGGAATAATTTGGATTATAGATTTGATAAGGCCTAACTTGGGTGATTTAACCTTGACCATGCACATTGTTTTAAAACGGAGGTTTATTGGTTTATCCAAACTAGTTATAAGGCTGATATGGTCTATAACCTTGAGGTTGTTTCCTTTTGAGGGCAAAAAATTCATTGGAAAAACATTTAAAAAAAATTTAACCTCATGGATTTCATTAGAAGGGACTATAACAGATTTGTCATGACTAGGTAAAGGGGCTAATGTAGGCAATGCAACTTGACTATGACGTTGTAAATCAAGGAACAAAGGAAATGGGGGTCTAAGAACTATCTTCCCTACTTGGCCAAGATAATTTTCTACATTTATAGATATGTCATAGGTAGAAAGGAGTGTATTCCCCCCATAGATTAAATCATCATGGCAACATCACTATTTAATGCCTTTAGCTAATACAAGAATGCATAATTTAGAGTAGGTATCACAAGGGATGGGATCTTATCCCATGTTTTTTGCAACCTAGTATTAAAATATTGCATGAATTCATATGGTGCCCTCTTAATAGTGGTCAATTACTTAGCTAGAGACAAGTAATCACTCTTCTCCCCAAATGTATTAGTCAACAACCTGATAAACACATTCTCTTGGGTAATGGTGTGGATATTACAAAAGTTTGATATGTTTTTAATATGTTATATGGAAGTAATAAGACCATCCCCACTAAAATATGGAACATTATTAAGGGTTGCTCCTAGAATTTGATCATATTAAGCAAGATTCATGGGAGATGATCCAATGAAAGGAATAAAAGTCCACCTTTTTGCCATCTTAGAATGATCACTATAGATATTAGGAATGGAATTTAACACAAACTTAGAATCTTTGAACACAAAATCTCTTTTGTAAGGATGATTTTTTACAAATGTAAACCTTTTTGTGGAATATGGAGGTCGTTACACAAACTAAGAAGGTACACCTTTAGCAGAAGACCTAGTGGTTACCTTTGACATGGAAAGAAGGACTGATCATTAACCAAAGACATTAATTCTTTAATGGAGTCACCAAGTACTGAATGTATATGTTTCTTTCAACTTCAACTATGCCAATACCAACACCAATCTTGAGTAATCTTGTAGGACTTAGAATTCCCACTAGGCATGCCAAAAGCTATTGACACTTGGATTTTCACCCTTGAGGAGATGCCTAAATATCCTCATCCAAGTGAAACCATGGAGACATTTATCTTTATATGGGTGATACTGTTAAGAAATGAATCTCTAGATTAGGGGCTAGCTCTCCTTAATGCACTCTTTAAAGCTATCTCTTTAACTTAATAACTTGAAGATGAAAAAGGATTAAGAAAGGAAATTAACACAAAAAGGGTGATACACCAATATACAATGTCTTTTAAATTGAATAAAACCACTAATTAAGGACAAACAAGGATGTTTCATACACAAGACTCACAACTTAGGATCCATGCTACATCAATGTTTCATATGCTAGATTCAAGAAGGTATGTGATTATTAGGAAGGTGATGAATGATTCCAAATATGGATATAATAATGATCCACTTATATGATACACACACACACACACACACACACACACACACACACACACACACACACACACACACACACACACACACACACACACACACATATATGTATGTATATATATATATATATATATATATATATATATATATATGTATGTATGTATATATATATATATATGTATATATATATGTATATATATATATGTATATATATATATATATATGTATATATATATGTATATATATATGTATATATATGTATATGTATATATATATATATATATATATATATATATATATATATATATATATATATATATATACATACTTAGGAAATAATTTTATAAAAGACCTATAACAATATCCTTTCTACAAATTGGTAGACCATCAAGAGTACAAGCTAAAACAAATAATCTTTCACTAGACTAGGCCAACAATGATTCAAGTCATTACTCAATATTACAACATATGAGTGGAAATAAAAATTGTATATTTATTAAAGAGTTATTCAAGTACAAAATTATCTAGATTTTTCCCATCAACCAATGGAGGCTACTCAAATGGACCAAGAGAATGCATATTTATAGATTTGAGAGCAAGAACAAGAAAAAGAAGTCCAAGGGTCACTTTGACATGTGTTACCTTGAAAAAATTAGTTAAATTTGCATATGGAAGAGGTTTTGGGTGATATATACCATGTCATATATGTATAATTGTCTAAAACAAGTCATAACAATGGTGAGAAGTGGCATAAAAGCTATAATTCTAGCATAGGAAACTGCCTTTAGGATTCACCTTCCAAAACTACCTTTTATCTTCATATGGTGAAGTATGATAGGTTGGTTTGAGAAAGAGGGGTTATAAAAAATTTCCCACAAGAATTTTAGTGATCCATAATCATCCCTATTCTTGTGGACATGCAAAATCATCTCTTGTAGTTTCAGAATAACTCTTTTTCATGCACCTTATACACTTGGCATTCAAAAAATCCTAATTTTCAAAAATGATCCATGAAAAAGAGGGAATGATACTTTTAAAAGGTTATCATTATATAAATTTCAATAAAAAACCTTTAAAAGGCTTCCCTAATTTCTTTTTTCAACTTTTCACAAGTGTTCACTAGTTGGCTCACTGGACTAGCTAAAAGTGAGAGCCTATTTAGGTCACTTAGAAGTTTATCCATGAGATGAGTTTGATTTTTGGATTTATATCAAGTTAAATATTCCTTCCAATTTTTTTTTCATCTTATAACTCCTCTTGTATCTTGCACACCATTTAAAATAGTCAAAAAGCCTTATTTTCCCTTGATCTATACAATTTCATTCCAGAAAAACATATGTGTGGGATCCTCTAAGAGTCCTATACAACTTATATGTGGTTTCATGGCCTTTACCTTTCATTTAATTTATATAATGGCAAGATTTATATAGTTAGGTCCTTGTGAGGGTTGTACAAGGGTTTTGAGTGGCGTAAAATCTTAACCTTTGTTTATAAAGGTTAGACATTTAAACCATTTATAAATGACATTGAGGGATATTAAATAACCCTTAATAACATATCCAAATAGATCAGGGTGTGATGAAAAATATGATGGGAGGTATGAGTGTCCAAAGTTGACCTTCGAGTCAGTTCTATGCTTCTCATGAGGGTCTGAGCACTCTTAAGGCCAAAAATGGATTATTATGGATTTTTTTTGACAATAAGAGGTTTTAATATATATTTATCTACTCCATAAACACTCTCCAACAACTGTAATGGATCACCAAAGGCCAAAAAGGGAAATGAACCTTGGTTTAGAACATAGCCTTCCTCTTGTCAATGAGGTAGTTTGTATTTTTTAGATACATGACCCTTTACTTGAAATTAAAAAGTATCATAACAGCTTGAAAAAATAATCCTCATTCCCATATGCCTACAAACCTCCTTGTACAGACCAGCCTATTGGAATTCCAACTTTACAAAATGTTTTTTAATGTTCCTTAATGTGTTCCAAAAATTTCTTAACCTTCTTAACTTATAAAAATGAGTACAATCCCTCCATTCTTCACTTTTCCCAAAAACTACCATTCTTGTGCATGAAAGGACTGACCTACATATGAGATATAATAGAGGGTATTAGGCCTACTTGGATGAGAAAAATGAATATTTTATTATCTCCAAAATGTATTTATGACCACTTTTACTATTTTTTTTTGTTATATTCCATTCCTAAGTGGTCTAACTAGCTCAATTTCCTCAAAAAAGGGGTCAAAAACACTATTTTCTGAATGTTTTTGTTCAAGTTTGCCTATAGATGCTACCTACAAGAAATTTACATGATAAAATTATACTAAAACATTTTTATAATAATAATTTAAATATCATTGATATTTTGGAGCAATCTTAAACCCCTTTGTTAATGAGAAACCCTAGTTTTACCTTTGTTCCAATGTCTCCAAGTCTGCCTGTATAGACTGAGACAAATATTGCATGGGTAAAAAGGTATTTTTGGAATGTAAGATTTTTTTATACATGACATAAATTTAATTTTAGGTTACTTTAACACTATTATTTTTATTAAACCTTCTCATCTTTGTCTCCATTCTTAGCACTAGGCTAGTCCTTCACATTTTACCCTTGTCCTTATCTGCTAGGACTAAAACAACCTTAATTTGAGCACATTAGGCTTGGGAAGATCATGGGAATGGAGTTATAAAGTTAATTTGATCCATTTAATATAAATAAACTTTCACTCACCTTTTCACAAGTCTTCAATATCCACATATGCTCGCATGGTTTGACTATGTTTCACCTTTCTACATGACTATAGGTGCACAATTTACTTTAACTGTAGGTTTCCAAGGTGAGGTTTTTAGCCTCAAAATTACATTATTATTTTTGTTTGTATATATATCATCATGTTACATCATTACACATCATTACACGATCCACTTTGGCTCTAAAAGCACCCTATTCCAAATTGATTTTACAACCTTAATACCTTTGATTGTGGATGCATGTTTACAAGCCTGTAGGTCTATTTTGATAGGTATCTAGCCCAAAAAGGAGGTACATAAACTTTCAATTATGATATTGGAATCATATTATACCTAATTCACTATATAAATGATTCATTTTTATTACAAATGACCATTTCACCTTGAATATGGCTAACCTTCTATTGTCCTTGACTGTAGGTGTTCATTTCTAGGCTTGTAGGTTGCTTTAGAGAAGTTGGATAATGTTTCACCTTGTATAGGGATTATTGAGCTTGCATATAGTTTTTATTATTCATAATTAACCTATATTATTCTTTATGAGTCCTTACACCATCTCTTTTATTCCAGGACAATAAACATTTCCCTCACTGCCTCTTTGCTTTGTGTATAGACAAGGGATAGGCCCGAGAGGTCACTTGACATAATCATCTCTTTCTTCATCACCTAAGTACTTAGGACTGATTTTTATAGTCATTATAAGTGATTCCTATAGTTTAAAATATTTATGAATTCCTCATAGGATGCAAATATCAACCTTCACCACATAATCTTATAGACATTACTACTCTTTTCCAGTGCTTTTTAGCCATTTTGGAAGGTTTCAAAATCTATATTCTTATTATCCTTTCAAGATAAAAATTGGTATAGTTGTTATTTATAGGTTGGAATAAAAAATTAAAAAAATATTATCTTTTAAAACAATCACACCTTCACTTTATGGAAATAAAAAGAACCCCTAGGATCTCTGTTTATTGTGTTTAGGGACTGAGGAACAAAACTCAGTCATCACTTTTGCTTTGTAGTCTAACCTTCTCTTTATGTCCTTAGTGAAGTAAATATGACATAAAATATGAAAAATATTATATATAACTTTAAGAGTAGACCTATAACATCTTCATTCTTTTGAGACTCCTTGTTATCTATCCATGGCCTCCTACAAGTTGGATTGATTGGAATGGATAGTGAGAAGAAACAATGAAGTGCATAGTTTTAGGCCTTATGAGAAGGATTGTGCTATTAAAAAATGTTCGTGACATCAAAAAGAGATATAAAATTATCTATTATTCTCATGTTGGCATGGAGGACTACTCAAGATCATCTATATGTGCACTCCTTTTGATAAGAAGGCAGTGCACTGACCCAAAGTAGAAAATGAGCCTAGAGAAGGCTTCCTTACATTAATGATGCATTTTAAACAAAATTAAGGATGGATAACCTAAAATAACACCTTTTAAAACATGTATACACCTCTTCAAAACATGAAACTATTAGACCAAAGCTATAAAATGAAGATGACTGCAAATAGTGACCCCCTCCTACTTGTAAACCCAAACAATGTTGCTTGTAGTGTTAGCACTTATTCATGAAGGAGAATGAACAAAAATGTAATTTAATATTATTTATATGAATATTACTTAGAGGAATATTATCCTATAGAATCACTCCCTCCCATTCCCCCTGTATGGTCTATACCACATACTTGAAGTTGTTTCTTTTCTACTTGCTAAGACAAGAAGAGAGGAAAAGAAGAAAGAGATGAAATTTTATGCAGTTTTCATATAAGACAAGTGTGGAAATGAATTTTGGGAGATTATTAAATTCCTTTCTAACATTTCCACCTAAAAATGAGATGATCCATTCCGTTCAAGTTTCATAAAGGCCCTCAAAATAAGGGGAACTAAACTTTTTAACTATAAATACTTATTGAACTATCATAACCAGATTATGATCTTATCTAACTTATCCCACATTTAATCCTATATTGGTGACAAGCTAGTCACTTTATCCATCTATACAATCCTTCTTTCTTAGCTCAAGGTGTGCCACAAGGTAATTTTCACATACTAAACATGATAGAAGTAATTAAATGAACTAAAGATGTCTTAAATCATATTAAAAAAAATATTAGGACAAAACTAACATAATTCATACCTTTGAATAGGTTTGACCATTATTGACTTGGCTATTAGAAAGGGCTAGACTTGAACTAAGACTAGGTTAGGCATAAGTGGAACATTTGGATTACAATGACACCCTTATATGACATGTATAAACTTATAAAAAGTTTAAAAAGTAGGGGGTTGACTCAAATTTGACCAAAGGTCAAATTTGGTCAATAACTCCTTTCTCTCAAATTTCCATAAAACATCTAAAAATAACCTTAAACATAATTTGAATAATGTGTTTGATCATCACTACATAGAAGTGGTACTCCCTTAATATTTTGTGATCATGCTTTGTATTATTAGTTAAATTCATGAATCATATATGCACAAACATGGAAACCTATACCAAATTATAGTATTATGAATAAACCTCTCATTATGGTCACAATGTGTAATGTTATACAAAGTCAACTATTTAAACTATAGTACCAAACAAGAATGTGTCCTTACTTGACTTGAATTATTCATCTAGCCATATATATTTTTAGTGTGATTTGCATACTCATATAATTTACTCCTTGAATTTGTCCATAAATTTAGAAATAGGTATTTATTCTATAACAATATCACCATCTTATATTCCTTTCCATATTTTAATTGATATGTCACATATTTATATTTACTAAAAAAACCAATTCTTGTCTAATTCCATGTGTACTTTTCACATGGGTATAATTTTTCAATTTTGGCAATCCACCACAAATACTAAAAGTTCCATCCAAATATGCTATGTTATTAAAAATAACCATCTCATATTTAAAATGGATGGAATAAATTCCCTTGATGATTTTGGAAGGGATTTCATTCCATAATCCCATAAAATGTTGTCAGTATGCAAGGTCCAACCAACATGATGAAAAATATGACACTGCATCAAAACTTCAATATGTTGCCTAAAATAACTAGTGCACGTGTGATTGATTTTCACATAGAAGGGTTTGGATATTTCAAAATATCATTGAATAATATAAATCTATTAGTATTTTTAAAATAAATTTAGAGTATAATTATGTTTGTGTCACATCCAAAAAATGTTTAAGATGTGGTTCATGCTTATGATAACCAACTCTTCTTTTCACTACATATCTAATATTAGGTGATACCCTTGTGTTATATGTTTTAAAATTTTTGCAGGTAAATATTTTAGGTCATCAAATATAGCCTTATATTTCTATGGGAGTCTCTCAAATAATACCCATAATTAGGTCTTTTATGTCTCCAAACTACTTTCCTTAGTGTTTTTTTTATTTATGTGTAATGCTCGTCTTGTTTGTCTAATCAATATTTTATTTTTTGTTTGACAATTTACCATAAATTATAATATGTGTTGGGAAACATTACCATCTTTAGTGCATTCATTCACACCTACTTGATGGTATGCATTATGAATTGTTTTAAAATTTTCTTTGTTTACACCATCAATATTCAATATCATTACTCATAGGGTGTTCATTGTAGGTATAATATTATACACTTTCATCAATGTAGCAAAAAATTGGTGTCTTTGAGTTTTAGATATCTTTCAAAATTGCCTGCTCTAAATTCTTTCAGCTTTTCTTCTCATATGCTGCCTAGACATATTTTAACCCATTGGTTTCAAAATGTTTTAATCAATTTCAACTAAATAAATGTGTCTTCCTTTAAAATTTATAGGAGATGTTCTTAGTGGTAAATTTTATTGATTTGGTGATTCCAAATTATTTTCTTCATTACTAGTTTCTTCATTCAATGATGTTCTCATAGTGTTTTATTGATTTTTACTTTCACCAATCAATGTTTTCATGTAGTTTACATCATCATGCATTAAATCATCATCATACATAAAATTTGAATGTAGACTTGTTTTATAATTTGGTATATAATCAAAATCATCAATTTTAATTCTAGAATTTGGTATTATATCATTATTCATTTTGATCATTATTTGTGACATTTAATTCATTAGGGTAAATATACTTGCATGATTGTTTTTCATTAGTTTTCTTTATTTTTTTTTTCACTTCTAATTCCTTTAGTGTTTTGTGTTTTAACTTCTTATTAATATTATGAAATCCATCACCCATTATTTCACAAATTTGTCAAATTTTTAGGGTGGCGACAACAATCTAATTATTAGAAAATAGACCTGCTTGATGTGTAGTACAAAGTGGGGACAATGATCAAATTATTAAAAAATAGACATGCACTCTCTAGTCAACCATGAGTAGACAAATTTTTTTACTTTTAAGGTGGGGACATAAATTAAATCAATAGAAAATAGACATATTTTGTGTGAATCATAACATAAAAGAGTACCAAGGGGATAAAACTCTTGATGTAAAAATAAAAATGTTGGTAGTTTTTTTGGTTAAAATAAAATTGTGTACATGTTACTACCATGTACATGGTATTAGATATATACATGAACACCCATAAAACTAAACCATTAACACTAAAATATTGATCTCTTAGACTTTAGACCCTCAAACCTAAACCCTAATCCATAAACTCTAAGAACTATAAACCCTAAACCCTAAACTTTGAAAATAATAAAAAAATAATTTGAGCCTAAGTTACCATCATTTAAATGAAGAAATAAGTTGACAGGGCTTATTTTGGTCCAAATCACACCACTAAATACCCCAATTGACTATTTTTCTCAATGGGTTATGACATGGTTGCTAATCCAACCCAAAAACACAGTTTATGGTCACAAATAGGTTCAAATAGCTTAAATTATCTTCAATTACCTTCATGATTAGACCTTAAACCTTAAATTATAAACACTAAACCTTAAACCAATCGATTTAGCCTCAATTAACATCTTTTATATTAAGAATTAAGTTCATAGTGCTCAATTTGGCCAAAATTGCATCACTCATTGATCTAATTAACAAATTGGATCAATATATAATGATGTGGGGGGAAATTTATCCCAAAATCAAATTGTTTAGTCAAAAATAGGTTAAATATCTTAATTATCCCCTAATTACCTTTAATATTAAACTTTATACCCTAAAACTAAAACCTTATATACATTAAGTTGTAATCCTTAAACCCTAAACCTTAAATTTTGAAACCTATTTGCCTTAAACCAATCAATTTAACCCCATTTAATTATGTTTATAGGGATCAATTCATCACAAATCACATTACTTATTGGCCCAATTGACTAATTAGCTCTATTTATGACGATGTTGGGGCTAACTTTGCCTAAAATCACTTTCTATAATCACAAATGGGTTCAACCAACTCAATTACATTCATGATTAGACCCTAAACCCTAAATTTTAAACCCCAAACCTTAAAACCATTAATTTATCATTAGTTAACATCATTTAGAGTAATAATTACATTCACATGGCATAATTTAGCCCAATTTGCACCATTCATTATTGTAATTGACTAATTGCCTCAATTTATGATCATGTGGGGGAAAATTAAGCCTAAAATCACATTTTTTGGCACAAATAATTTAAAGGAGCTTAATTTGACTCTAATTAACTTCACAATCATTCTTTATACCTAAAACCTAAACCCTATAAACCTTAAATCCTAAACCCTAACTACCTTGAATCAATATATTTAACCTTGATTAATTATGTTCATAGCTAGCTCAATTCAACACAAATCACATTAATTATCTTCCTAATTGATTTATTGACTCAATTTATAATGACATTGGGGCTAATTATGCCAAAACCCACTTTTTTAGTCACAAATGCATTCAAGCAACTCAATTGCCTTCACAATTAGGCCCTAAACATTGAACCCTAAATTTTAAACCCAAAACCCTAGAATAATAAATTTAGCCTCAATTAAAATCCTTTAAATTAAGAATTACATTCACAAGTCTTAATTTAGCCCAATCACATCACTCATTGCCCCAATTGACTAATTAGATCAATACATGATAACATGGGAACCAATTTTGCCCAAAATCACTTTTTGTGGTCAGAAAAAGGTTAAAGGAGCTAATTTTTCCCTAATTTACTTTATGATTAGACCTTCTACCCTAAAACCTAAACCCTATATACCCTACGGCCTAAGCCCTAAAACCTAAACCATAAATCATAAACCCTATTTACCTTAAACCAATCCATTTAACCCCACTTAATTATGTTCATACCTAGCTTAATTCAACGTAAGTCACATTACTTATTGGCTCCATTGACTAATTGTCTCTATTTGTGATGATGTTGGGGCTAATCATGCCCAAAATCACATTATATAGTCATAAATGCATTTAAATGACTCAAATTATCCTTAATTGCATTCATGATTGGACCTTAAACACTAAATCTTAAACCCTAAACCCTAAACCATTTGATTTAGCTTCAATTAATATCTTTTAGAGTAAGAATTACATTCATAGGGCTTAATTTGGCTTAAATCACATCATTCATTATCCCAATTGACTAATTGTCTTAATCTATGATAACATGGAGGCTAATTGAGACTAAAATCATATTATATAGTCATAAATATTTTAAATGAGCTCAATTTGGCACATATTTCCCAAAAAATACTTCATCCATGATAAACACTATGAATTTTATTTAGCTTTTTCTTGAAATTATTACACAACATCGACTACACTCTGCCCTTTCTAAATATATAATTTTTACTTTAAGGTTGTTATCTATATTTATTTCTAATCAAGTCTTTTGATAATACAATATGCCACAACTATACATGTTCATCTTTTTATTTGTCAATTCAAGTTAAAAAAAATAAATGGTTGTAAACTAGACCCTAATTCTATACACATTCAAAAAAATCTAATTTTTTTATATTTTTTAGGTAGTTAGGGGGGTCCACACAGTCAGATATACATTATTAATCATATTTTAGAGTTTATTGAAATTAAAAAAATATTAATATTAATATTAATTTAACAAAAAAAATAAGAGGTTTTAAACTAGATAATCTTATCTAACTTTCCATTAAAGGGTTTAAAAATAAATAAACGATGCTAAGAAAATTATGGGCCACATAGAAAGCTATATACTCTAATTTTTCTAAAAAATAGTAGTAACTCTTAGATTTTTTGATCTTTGACCTACTTATACTTGACCATTTCAAAAAAATATGATAGTTTAGAAACTAGACTCTTAATGCTACAATTCATGTTCATATGACATATTCAAATTTTGAAAGTAGGTATCTCAAATAATCCATACGAGTAGAGGTTTTTTGTTTTTCAAGAAAAACATGTCCACTTAAGACCCACTTGCCATAGCCCCCACTCCCCCGCCCCACCCACGCCACCCCACCCGCCGCCCCCCCGGCCCCCCTCCCCCCCCATTCTATGCACTTACCTCCCTAGACATCACCCACCATCATTTTTCATGTTAAAAATTATTATCATTTCTAGGTTATGGACCTACTCACCTTGGAGGATTATGTGGAGTAGGGGAATCCATAGGATGTTAATTTGTTAGTCACTTTCCCTAAATAGTTTATTGAGTAGGATTTTTATAATATATATTCCATGTTTGAAAGTGCATATGGTATACATATTCACATTCATCTTGTTAACCCACCTTACATAGGGGTTCTCAGCCCAATCCTTTAGGACGTGATGAATCCAGTGAATATTAGTCCAGGCACTCATGGTGGCTAAATAATAAGACAAGGTGTATTGAGGGAGGATTTAATAAGCCTTTAAGGTGGTTCTCATGATGTTGGTAATCTAATATCAGTTATTCATAGAGAAGACCATGTCGTGGATGCCATCTTTTGCCCACTTTGATGTGTGAAATTATTTGTCAAATAATTTAGTGTATGGAAAGACCTTAGGTTTATCCATGGATTTAATCATCCCATATTTCTCATGATCCTTAAGGGAATCTTCAAATTTAACCTCTTCCTTATCATCACTACCAAAATATTAGGTACTAAATCAATCACCTTGAATATTTCAGTGTAGTACTTGAATTGTGTCAAGCCATTTGGGAATGTAGTGTCTTGATACTCTATCTTGGATTTGGGTTTTAAGGATGAGGTGAAATTTAAGCTAAGATATATTTTGATTACAAGGAAAATTAAACAAAGGGGAAGCCATAAAGAGCACTAGTTAAAATAAAAAGTAAGGAGTTGAATCTAGGAAATTGGGAGCAGTATTAATCAATGAGTTTATCTTAAAGAAGTTATAGATATCTGCATACATATCTTATATTGATGGTATTTGGTGGTTCACTTGGTGTGAATTAAAATTCAAGTTGGTGGCTTGATCCTCTTATTTATTTCTCAATCAATAATTAAATTTAGAGACCTTAATTATACACCACTTGCTAGATTTTATGATTATGACACAACATTTTAAATAATCCAGTCAAGGCCTAGTTTCTCATTTACTTAATGTCAAGAGCATGGTTGGAACTGGGCCATATAATTTTGAGGATTCTTATGCAATCCATGTTTTTTACCACATGTACCATGCTAATTGGTCCTAATTGTAATGGTTACCACCTAGGTGCACCCTATTTCCTTGTAATTATATACTTGGGAGAAAAAGAATGCTAGTTGGAAGATGTGTGGCATTTGTTTACTAACCCTCTGAATCTAACTATACCTAAGTATGCTAGTTTTAAGACCTAATGGTATTTCCTTACCAGTATTGTATGGAAATGACATATTGCATGATGTGATAAGTTAGGCTCTCTTAGACTCTAACATCTCTATCAGGTTTGAGATTGATAAGTTTGGAAATGATGCATATAGTGTTTTTACATTTAAATGGGCTCTCCTAGGATTTTACATCTTTGTTAATGCTAGGAGACTGACCAATCTAACACTAGAGTGACCTCATTCAAAAAATCTTGATAATCATGAATTTCAAGCCATATGATGTCCTTTCATTTGGTTAGTCTCTCTAACATCTCTTTTAGTGTTGAGTGACTAACCAATTTGATAATAGGGTGAGGTCATTAGTTAGAGTCTATAAATTATAAATTTTGGTACATGTTCCATCCTTTCATTCAATCAATATCTACCAAGTTATTACATATTTATTATATCCAAGAAACTACCCATTCTAACTTT
Organism: Torreya grandis; assembly: GCA_037957365.1. Classification (NCBI taxonomy): domain Eukaryota; kingdom Viridiplantae; phylum Streptophyta; class Pinopsida; order Cupressales; family Taxaceae; genus Torreya; species Torreya grandis. Next base: position 404,302 of record JARHVA010004296.1, read on the forward strand.
AGGGCACCCTAATTGGCTAATCTCTAGTAGGTCCTAACTATAGGATATGTGGAACTATCTCATTTGGTTAGGATATCATAGTATATGACATATTTTTTAGGGTTAGGAGATTGATATGTTTGACTTTAAGGCACCTTGATTGGCTAAGCTTTGACATACTCTAATTATAGGCCATGCAGTGCTATATCATTTGGTGTGTGTGTGTGTGTGTGTGTGTGTATATATATATATATATATATATATATATATATATATATATGAGTTCTAAGAGACTAACAATTTGGAATTTAAGACACCCTAACTAACTAAGCTTCGACAAGTTTTATCTTCGTTGAAAGCTATCAACACAACTTTTTTTCATTTGACTATCCCTCCTATAGAAATATATGAAAAGAGAATAAGTAAAATGAAAATAAACATGATCAATAAACCACTCACCTATCTACCAGCTAAATTTCACTAAGTACTATGTAGGATTTTGGGAGTCTAACATTTTGAGAGACTGAGACTATAGGAGTTTGATACCATAAGAGTTTTTAATGAAGATAATCCTACATAAAAGTTAATGAATTAAACCCTCTAAGTTATAAATTTCTTATTTTAATTTGGGATATCTCCAAGGATTAATTATGTTAAATTTAGAGGTCACATAGACTACAAAACAATAAAGATTAGTAGGTCACTACAAACATTCAATATTCTTTGGGAGACCAAGGTTAAATGGGAAATCAAGGATTATCTTCTGACAGAGTTAGATGGAGTGATATAGAAGGTCCATAAACTTTGATTTATCATTTTAAATAGGGGTCCCTAATTTTTTTATAAAAATGGGTTGTGTTATCCATAAAAAATGGTGACTTGCATAGATAAAGTGGTATTTAAGCACTTAAAACTCAAACTATTAACCTCCATTCTTACATAAAACACAAGATACAAAAACATATTTAGGCATATATAAAAAAATGTCACTAAATTCATATACATTATGGGACATACTAAGCCTTAATCTAACACAAAACCTTCAGTGTGTGTGAGGAGATAATTTTTTAACTGATAGATCTCACTTAAACAAGTCAAGGTCAAGTAGGGCATTAGATCGCCCAAAAGGTGTATTATTGGTTGAATTGATTGGATAGGAATGGTATGGAATTTATATAATACTATCCATGATTATATAACCTTGAAAAAAATACATATGGTCCCATTCAAGGCCTTATTCCACTGTGAGCTAGGATATAAATCCTACAATGGAGGTTGCCTGAATAAACTATTAAAGGAAGATTCAGAATTTAGATTCTACATATTATTTCAGCCTTATTATAAGGTTTTATTATGAATATATTTTGTAGTTATATCCATTGATGGTTTGGGACCAAGCCAAGGGTGATGAGATGTTTATAAAGATTTGAATACCCATCCGATCTTATATTGGTTTGGTGATCTCAATTTTTAGGATTTTCTTATTAAATGTAACTTTGATGGCTTATGTCAAGACATGGGGATGTTCTAAAATTAACTTATTTAGTTAATAATCACTACCATATAGGATATCAAATGTAAAAGACTTCTCTAAAATCCTTGTATTTCTTAAAATGAAAGCTCACCTTTTGTCTTCCAATATTTAACTACACTTCCTGAGCTTTCACCATCATTTAGGGTAGTTAATTACAAGTTATCTAAAATATCCTTCTAGTTAGGATTAATCCACTGATTTCAATCAAAGGTTATATCAATGGTAAATTTTTATGAGAGGTGAACACCACATGAAAAAAATAACATTGAAAACAAGAAAACACAACAAAAGCAAACATGTAGCAAAAACAAACACACAATAAAAGCAAAATAGTTTGATATATCTATTACCTCCCTTGTCCAATTTATTCTCATATCACATTTTAGGGGAAATCAAGAAGTAATACTTCTAGATTTTTATGTTCACTACCAGTGGGAGGTCACTACCTTTGAGGTCCTTAAAGTAGAAAACATTTTGGTCAAGTAGCTTGATAATCTAATAGGGTCCAATTCAAAGGGGGTTGATTTGATGTGCTAACCCATTTTATCATGAAATTTACCCAAAATAGTAAAAAAACAAAAATACTAAAGGATTTAACCTTGTCCCTTTTTTAAAACCATCATTTGATAGTACTTTGATGTTTGTTGAATTTGATTAATGATTCATTCAAATTTCCTTTAGTTTATCATCTTTTTCTATATGCTATTGCATGAAGTTGTTTTTAGGTAACCTATTTTTAACTAGGAGTATTGGATCCATCCATATATTAGTAAGAATGGTGATATTTTAAAGAACTATTTATACCTAGTGTAGTCAATCCCTAAAGCAAATTTAAGCAATGAATTCCACTCCTGGGGTTTAGTTTTTGTAGATTTATTTATGGCATATATTAGGTTCTAATTGGTTTACTATACTAATCCATTCCCTTGTGGGTATTGATTGGTTGATAATCTTAATGTGATTCCATTATCATATGCCCATTTACTGAACTCTATGGATTAAAACATAGGGTCAATGTCACATACTAATGAGATAGGGGTCCCAAACTAGGTGGTTACAGTATTCTCCATGAATTTTATGACTTCAACAATAGTTCTCTTCTTTGTTTCTTGTGATTCAGGCCACCTTATGTAGTAATATATAGCCATAATAAGAAAAGTATGTCTTATTCAAGAATTGGGGTTGATGACCCCCATGAAGTCTATCCCTCATTAGGTGAATGGTGTTCTTTCTATAACTAGTTTTAATGTCATTAGTGTAAGGATTTCCCTTTGGTGAAGGTCTAGCACTGATATAAATTTTAGACATGGGCATGAAAATTATTGAATAATGTAGGCTAGTAATATCCTATATAGATTATCTTATGTGTCATTACATTCATTTTAGGATCACCAGCTACTAGATTCTCATAGAAGTTGGCCATTACCTCCTTGGCCTCTACTTATAATAAGGATCTAAGGCACACCCCATTCATTATTATTCATAAAGAGGATTCCTTTCTTTAGCATGTAATGTGTTGTTTTCAGTTTGAGGTCTCATTTAAGTGATTTATTCATCCCAAGGGGTGTGTTCCCATAGTGTAAATAGTGAATGATTGGGTCATACCAATATCATTATAGTACTAAATCTTCATCCAATTGGTGCACAATGATCCTTAGATCAATTTTGGTAATTAAGTAATTCTATGTCCTCTAACCAACTTAGAAGCGTTGATTTAAAAATCATATTCCTACAACTTTGTCATCCATCTACCTCTATTCTCACCTAGTTCATTCTGCCATAAAAATTTATTGATGATTAGGTCCAAAACAATTGCATACACCTTATTTATGAGGATATAGTGTCTAAATTTTTCACAACCTTCAATGTATAAACATGATTTTAAGGGGTTAAACACCATAGTTCTTCATGAATTTGATGAATCTAGATGATTTGGATCTACCTCATACACCAACTCTCTATAAAATTTCAAAGGTGCTACATAACTCTATAAAATCCAACTCCCCATGCATAGATATTTTTTTCACTAAAAACACATTAGGTTGAGATATCTCACAAATTTTAAATTTAGGTATCCTATTAGGGGAATGCTCTAGATATTTATGGGGATGAATATAATTTATGTTTTATCTTTGGTAAGACAAGTTCTTGTTTAAACTTTCAAAATTTGAGATGTGCATACCATTCCCCTCCAATCCATTCAACCAATAATTCTGCCTTTGGGAGATCTAATGGTCTGCTTGAGCTAGAGTTGTTTTGAATTCTATTAGTTGAAACATTATCACCTCATAAACACTGATGATTTTTAATATGATTAACACTTAGCATGTCACTTTTTGTAAATGTCTTTAGTGGCCTTTTTCTAATATTTCTAAGGATTTATTTGTAATATATGTTTTGTGTAGGAATAATGGTTGGTAAATTGGGTTATAAGTGCTTAAAATCCACTTTATCCATGTAATTTAACATTTATTGTGGCCAACACAACCCCTTTTTTGCAAAAATAGGGAATCCCTCTTTAATGTGACAATTTAAAGTTTTTGGACCTTCTACCTCACTCTAAACAACTCTATTATGAGAGAATCCTCAATTCTTAGTTCCACCGTAGTCTCCCCAATCATATTGCATGATTTTAGTGGCCTATTAATCCTTGGTGAGATACCATGTGACCTCTAAAGTTAACACAATCAAGCCTTAGTGATATCCAAAAGTAAACTTGGCTCTTTCTTACTAAGAGGGTTTAATGTGCTAACTTTTCTATAGGATTATCTTCATTAAAAATGCCTAGAGGATAAAAATTCTAAAGTCTCAGTCTCTTAGAATGTCAGACTCTTAGAATCCTACATGGCACATGGTGAAATCCAATTGGAAGCTAGGTGAGTGGTCTATTCATCAATTTTCTTTTCATTTTACTTAGTCTCTTTTTGAGAATTCTCACAGGAGGAATGGTCACATAAAAACAATCCAAATGGATAGTTGTAAATAATATAGAACCTATTAGAGCTTATCTAATCAATGTGCCTAAAATTCAAACTTGTAAGTGTCCTATACTTGACAAAGATGTTAGAGCCTAAAATATTCTAGTCAAATGATATAGTGACACACAACCTGCAATTAAGACCTATTAGATCTTCACCAATCAGGGTACCTCAAAGGAAAACTTCTTAGTATCCTAAACCTAAAAATATGTCAAAGCTTGGGAGATCTTGACCTAATGATATAGTTCCATTAGGCCCATAGTTAGGTTCTATTAAAGTTTATCCAATTAGGGTAATACAAATACAAAATGGATAATCTCTTAGATAAGATTGATATTTTAGAGCCTAAGAGAGCTTGACCAAATTAAAAGACACTACTAGACTTAAAGTCATAGTTACTAGGATCTAACCAATGAACTTTCCCTAGTGTCAAATTGGTTAGTCTCCTAACATTGATAGATATGTAAGAGACTGAGATATCCTGATCGAATGAAAGGATCTTACATGGATCAGAAGGTAAAATTTATAAGATTTGACCAATGATCTCACCCTATTGTCAGACTGGTCAGTATCCTAGCATTAAAAGAGATGTTAGACCCTCTGAGATTCCATTCAAAAGGAAAATCTCCACATGCCCCATTGCCAAACTTGTTAGTCTCTTAGACCTGATATATATGTTACAGTCTAAGAGAGATTGAGTTATCATATTAGGCCATGTAGAGTTCAATAAAATAATGGAAAGGAGAGCCCATTAGGCCCTATGATTATTAGAATGAGGTGTAGTCATATATACAAGGCTAATAAAAAAATGCCATGAATCTTCTATCTAGTATTCTCTTTCTCTTAAGCATATAAAGATAATGCTTTGAACCTCAATTAGGTGGTAACTATTACAATAAGAAAAAATTAGTAAGGTATAAGTGACAAGAATTAGGATATTCTTGAGAATCCTCAAAGATGATATGTATTGGTGCCTACCGTGCTCTAAGCATTGAACAAATGGGATACTAGGCCCTGATTGGAAAATTTACAATTTCATGTTGTAATCACCAAATATAGTACGTGTCATATAAATGAGATCTCTAAGAGTAATTAATGATTAGGAAATAAATGGGTGGATCAAGCCACCAAATCATATTTGATATCACACCAAGTGAGCCACAAAATTCCATCAATATAGGATATGTATGTGGATATCTATAAGTGACTCAAGATGAACTTATTAACCATTATTGATCCTAGTTTCCCAAAATCCATTCCTTATTTTTTTCTCTAACCAATGATCTCTATATCTTCCCATTTCCTCAATTTTCCTTTTAACTAAAATCCATCCTAACTACAATGGTTATCTCATCCTTGAATCCCAAATCCGAGCCAAAGTACTCCATTTCTAGATGAATTGATAAGCTTAAATTACTACAATGAAATATTTAAGACCACTGATCTAGTACCCATGTCTTTCAGTAGTCATAATGAAGATGAGGAATAATTTTAATATGCCCTTTGAGCTTATGAGAAATATGGCTTGAACATAATTAAAACTAAACCTAAGATCTTTCCTTGCACTAACTTATTCAATAAATTATTTCACATAATGAAGTGAGCATAAGATGTCATCCATGTCTTGGTAAGATCTATGGATAATTTGCATCAAATTATCAACATCTTGGGAGCCACCTTAAAGACTTACTATAGCCTCCTTGATTGCACATTATCTTATGATTCGGTTATCATAACCACCTAGACTAGCACTCATTATATTCATGGCATCATTAAGAATTGGGATGAGAACCCTGATGTAAAGTGGATTTAAAAACATACATGAATATGAATACCATGTAAACTTTAAAAGAGGTAATTTCATTTGATTAATAGTAGTGATTATCTACATGTCAAACTCTTAACGATTCCCCTACTCCACATAATCATTCAATGTTAGTAGTTCCCCAACCTAGGAGGGATAATCAATTTCAACATGATCATGGTGGTGGGTGATGACTGGGAAGGTGGAAATTTCTATATGATGAGATACCTAGTGGACATAGTCTATGTGACACTCACCTTCAATATTTCTACCTTCCCTTCATGGGTTCTTAGAGGCTTGGTAGTCCATGTAATATTATATAAGCTTTATGGCCACTAGTATTAGAATAATATCATATGTATTTGTGAATCATTCTACCCAATAATTTATAACACCATCAATTAGGCCATAATGCCTTGGATATCAAAGGAAATCAAGGATTACCTCACCTCCATTTGTGATTACTAGTACTATCATGAGGATACCATAATTCAAGTGGTAGGTATTCTTAAAGATCCTCTCCACTTACCCTACTAGGTCTTAGACAACCTAGTAGAGTAATGAATTATATGTTAGATTATGGAAGTTATCTTTGAGCATTGAATTAGTCATCATAAGAAGGCCTGGCCACCCCTCTCAATCAATATCATGAACCATGTGTATAGGGCCTTCCCTCCTTTATAAAAAATACTAGCTAAGAGGGAATCTTTGGCCTAATAGCTAAATAGTGGGATTAGGAACTACATGATATTATTATGGCCCACTTAGAGAAGTACTCAACCCATTTCAACCTCAACAATAGATATCAAACTTATGGTGCTAATAATATCTACTTGAATATGATTGATGATCAAAATGTTCTTTCTTATATTGAGACCCACAAGAAGATGAAAGGGAATAAGGTTCATCCCAAGAAATATATTGCCTCTTCTAAGATAACTTAACATATAGAGGAAGTTGATGTGACTCCCCCAATTAATTTTAAAAAGATTATATAAGGAGTCCTGATAGCTTATCCTCCTAGAGATACTCTTGCACCTTGGCCCTTGGCTCTTCCACCACATCCTCCAATTTGATAATCTTAACCCAAAAAATTCTAGAACCACTTAAGTTTAGGTGATTCAACACTAGGCCACACAAGAATTAAGTTTTGATATCAGTAGTAGCTTGAAGACTAGTATATAATGAGACCAATAGCTACCACTATCATAGATCCATTTCCCCATTCCCTCCACTCTCTAGTAAATTCTCATATGACCACTTGGTTTCCCAACTCCCCTAACATCCACTTAGAGGATGCCTCCACTATTCTCTATTTATCCCCATACAAAATTTACCAAAGTGCCTCTCCTTCCTCTATGCACAACATCCTTACATCTAATTTCCTTTCTACATCATCTATTCCATAACTTGGAACCTCCATAGTGTCTTGGTATTCATTCTATATATCCATGTGCCTATGATTACCCCACCTTGAGCTAGTGTGTATGTAGTTTCCATAATAATTACACCCATGTGTCATCCCCAAAAATGTCAGCTCATTCTTGAGACAACATATGAACTATTCTAGTTCAATAGACCAAAATCCTCTCTTCCCTTTTCAAAAATTATTTTGAGCATTTAAATTCTTCATTATTCAAGCTTTTTCAGATTTGTATGGACCCTGCAGGCTTGAATCTATGGACTCTATAGGCTAAGTTCTATAGACTCAAATCTATGGACTCCACCAGTTCTACGAACCTATTTCTATGGACTCTATAGGTTCATTTCTATAGACTCTATAGATTCATTTCTATGGACTCTACAGATTCAAATCTATAGACTTTACAGGAAAGAAACACTTAGCCATTTGTTTTCTATTAGGAATTTCAAAAGACTATCTTTCAAGGACTCGAAGAGCAAGTTCCCTCTGGGAAAGATCAAACCTCAAAGAGCAGTAGAAGATGCCAAGTGTCATATGCTAGAACACAGTTTCTCATAAGTTTCAAAGTAGTAGAATGTGCCACATGTCATCTACAAAGCTTGGTGGAGGTTGCCAAGTGTTACTATCTGTAGTTTCTTCCTTGTGTCTTGTTATGACTCAATGGATCACAACAAGTGTCTGCATCTACACTTCAAGTTTCCATAAACTTCATAGCTTCTTTTAATAAGCTCCCCTTTGAGTCCTACAGAAGGTGCTAAGTGGAAAATGCAAAAGGTTTCTATGTGCTTTTCTCAAAACTGCCAAAGACACCACATGTCCCTTGAAAAGCTTGATAGAAGCTACCAAGTGTCAAATTCCACAGTTCCTTATTTTTGTTTCATTATTTTAGTAAGGACTGTGGTGGGCCCTGGGTGAGTTGCTAAAGTCAAGTAGAGTGCGACAAGTGTCTATGTCTGTGTGGATCCAAAAGAGTCTTGAATGTTTCTATAGTGTTTCTAGGAGCTCAGTATAAGCCACCACGTGCCATCTTCCACAAGACTCTCAAAAGGAGTCTAGAGCTTCTATAAGTTAAGCAGATGCTACCATGTGTCATTTTTTAAGATCAGTGGAAAGTGGCTAGAGCAAGTGGGAAAGACATGAAGGAATGGCTAAGGAGGATGATGGGCCTGAATCCATCAAATTTAGGGCAACCAATTAGCCATTGGCTTTCAAATGATGACAAACCTAAAAATGTTAAATTTGTGGCAATGAAATAAGTGTTGATCCTTACAGGCTTAAACACAGACCCTGTGAACAAATTTAGTGACCGACCAAAGAGATAGCCCGAGGGCTCAAATCACACAAATAAGGATGAAATTAAGTAAGGAAATGGGGAATGATGGAGAAAGATCAGAAATATCTACGCATGGGATATGTTTCTAGAAGGTAAAGTAGTCCACCAGGTGGACATCAAAGAGTGCAAACATTCAATGGTGCGGCCTATTTTTTTGTATTGAGTAGAGAGAATGGATATGCACACATCAAAAAACACATCAGGTAGCCCTTATTAAAAACTAATGCTTGATTCTAGCATAGCCCATGGATAGAATTTAAAATTCATTAAAGGCATTGAATGAATCGTAATCCATTTTTGTGAACAAAGTGCCCAAGTCTTTCTTGGAGCACTATATATTGGACCCTCTCTTTTTTTCAGAGGGATCTCTCTATTATCAAAAACAAAACTCTGCCCAAATTGTAAGGCATTACTGAGACTTTGAGCTCAGATTGTTGATCATATTTCATTATTTGAATAAGAAAACAAGTGACTTTTCAGACTTTGTGCTGGAATAGCTTGGTTATTGGGGAAATTATTCTTATGTCTATTTCCTTAATACGTATTTTGTCTATTTAATTGAATAAGCAAAATTAGTGAAAATAATCAAAAAGGTGTCCTAAACCCAACCATGGAGAGACTTTTTGCCCCCATAATTAATTTTAGTGTGTTCTCTTTCAATTCCTGTGTAAAGAATCTTGGGATGACTTTGTGCCCTCATTATCCTTCATATTCTATTTCTGTGTAAAGGACCTTGGGAAAACTTGTGCCCTCATTGTCCTTCATATCTAACTCTTGGGCAGTTGAGGTGGAGACTTTATGCTATATCTCAGTCTGTTGGTTACTATGCCTTTGGTTACCAGTTACTGGTCACTACTTGAAAGAACTCCTACTATTTTTTGCAAGATCACTTTTGAAAGAAGAGAAGTGCCTTCAGCATTTTCACCAAGATTTTCTCCTCTATTTGTTAACATAATATCTAAAAAAAGAGAGATGGATGGTTTATCCTACCCCTAAGTGTTATTTTCTACTTATATATATAGTATATAGCTCCTGCATATTTACAGGGAACCTCCCCTTGATGAGAGGAGATTTGTCCCCTTTTGATGTAGTAAACTTGCGCGTCTGGTTGACCAATCTCCCTATGCTATCGTTGAAGAGACCTATTTTACTCATCAGTTAGCTGGTGACAAAATATTCACCCAACAATTTTTGGTGACTCTGCTAGGGAAGAATGTGTAGTTTGAAGCCTCAAGCTTCAAGCTAAAGTAGTGCCAGTTCTTTTACATTTTTAATTTTACACTCTGGCAGATGCACGATATACGCAAAGCTAAAGGGATAAAGGTATTGTTGACCCTATATTTGAGTTGGTATATCAAAGTAATTTTGATCTATTTCCTTCACCATCTCACCTCCACTGAACCAAGATCTTTCCTCCTACTAAATTCAAGTCTCCATTACCAGGCAAAGCCTCCATTTCTATTATTAATAAAGCTTTGTCAATATTTACTCCTCTAATATTTGTTATTCTACATTTCCATAGTCATACAATGGCAGTTGAAGGTCCTTGGGGTAACTCTTTTAGTCCACTCAATTTAACTTCACGTCTACATGAGCTACCGCGTAGTTTAAAGAAAAATTTCCCCAAGTTCTATGGTGATGGGAAGGTTCATCCTAATGAACATATTATATCCTTCACCATAGCCTATGGAATAATAGGTGTGGAGTATGAGGATGTAGCAGTCAAGCTATTCATGGAAACTTTATAAGGTGCTACTACAGATTGATTCTATCATTTGTAGGCCTAGACTGTGACTAATTGGAACACTCTCAAAGCCAAATTTGAAGCCAAATTCAAGCCTATAGAAGATGTGCATGCCCTATTGGCTCAACTCACACAAATGAAGAAGGAGCCTCATGAACCAATGAGGGATTTCATAGCCAAGTTTGACAAGCTGAGGAACAAGATTCTTACAATTGTTCAGCCATCACATAAAAAGCTTAAATGTTTCTTCATCAACTCTCAGCTACCTGAAGTGAGTTTTTTACTAAGACGTGCTGGCTAAATAGACCTTGCTATAGCTCAGGATTTGGCCATTGAGGTGGAAGATGACCTTATCTTGGTAGGAAATATAAGGAGAGATCCTAATACAGGTAAATATTCTTCATCTTCTAAATATCCATCTATAGGTACCACTAATCTAATGGTGTAGAAGTTGGCAAATGATTTGCTAGCTCTTAAGAAGTAAATGGCACAAGGGATATCTTTATCTCCTTCGTACAGGGATATGCCAAGAAGGACATTCCCCAATCAATCATACCAAGGCAATGCTGTCAGGAATCAAGGACAACTAAATCATCTTCATCCTCCATAGGGGAAACTTGCCATTGAAGCACCACCAACCAATTCAGCAGTTGGATATCTCAAAATAGAATCTGATTTCTCTTTCTAGCCTAAATTGAACCAAGAAAATGATGCTGATCTCCTTGCATAAGGCCAAGAATAATTAGCTGGTGACTCCAACATTGGTTTCCTAAATTACCAGGATAGACCCAGAGGTAGAGGTGAAGTAGTTGATGTATCATATGCTGTATTCACCCAGTCCCAGAACTAGTCAGCCTAGCAAGCTGATAAAGGAAAAATAGAGAAAAGTTTTCAGCTTGCAATCTTAATTGCCAAATGAGGAACTTCTCTGCCTTTCCAGCTAAAGGACCCAGTGAGTAATAAAAAAGTAAGTACATCAAGCATTCCTCCATCTTCAACTTCAATTCCATAGACCATTACCACCCCTCCTAAAAATTAGAAAAATGAACTCCCTTCCTCTGTTCCTAATCCATATTAGTCATTTGACATAATCAACCATGTAAAGAAGACCAAAATTCAAATAATTGAATTTCAATTCTCGCAATCCAATCCTGAGTAGTTGGATAGGTTATTTTAGAGTGTGAAGAATAAAGCCATTCCTATAGGAAAAGATGTTAAAAAGGTAACTCATGATCCCCAAAGGAACATGTCCATCCTGAAAAATCTTGTCATTACTCCTCTAGCTACCCCTAGGAAAATAGAGCATTTCTATGTCTCCCTATTAATAAATGGTCACAACCTAAGCAATTGCATCATTGATTCTAATGCATCTGACAATGTCATGCCTGCCACAGTGGTAGAATCTCTTAGACTCACACTGACTAAAACTTTTGGGAGATGTTTCTCCATGGAGAAAAAATAAGTACCTTTGCTAGGACAAATCAAGGACACCCAATTCACATTTGCATAATTCCCAGAAAAAAGAATTAAGATGACAATCCTAGTGGCCAATGTTCCAACCTCATACAACATTCTTTTGGGGTAAATTTTTTGCAAGGATGTTGGTGAAGAATTGAGCATGGACCTGTCTAAAGTGAGGATCCCTGCCAAAGCCATCATGCAGAGGCTACTTCCTAAAAAGGAATAAAAATATGTTGTCACTCAAACATCATCCCTTGAAGCTCAAATTCTATTTGTATCTTTAGTCATGGGTAATTACTTCTTAACCACAGAGGATATTCATGTTTTAGTAGATAAAAGTCCTATAGATGATGATCCAGGAATTGACTCAGATGAGACATCAGAAGAATTGGTAGGATGTAGTATAGATGAAAATGAATTCCCCCTTCCAAGCAAGGAGAAATCTAAGGAAATATCAATTTTTAATGATGTTTCAATCCTGGAATTCGAAGGTAGCAATTCTTCTACTAGCTCAAGGGCTGGGATTGTATTGATATCTCCTCAAGGAGATATTTTTCCTTCTTCATACAAGTTGTAGTTTAGTAACACCAACAACACAACTGAGTATGAATCTCTATTACTTGGATTGAAGGCTACTCGAGATAAAGGCATTAAAATCCTTCATGCCAAAGGAGATGTTGAACTAGTGGTTTGTCAGGTAAATAACTTGTATCAAACCAAAAATGAGAGATTACACCATTAACACAATCTAGTCTGGGATCAAATTGAAAGCTTTGATGCTTTCAACATCTTTGCCATACCTAGGGAATTCAATGGCTGAGCTGATGCACTAGCTATTTCAACAACTCTCTTAGTTCCTCACATAGCCTTCAAAGCAAATAGGTACACTATCAAATTGGTCTTTTGACCAAGTGTGCCTGATAATGCCAATCATTGGCAAGTGTTTAATGGTGAAAACCAAATCATCACCTTTTTGGAACAAAAATATTGATTTGAACATCTTCACTTTGAAGGCAATAAGCTCTAAAAACTTGAATCAGCTCTTGAAATGAATTCAAATGCAGGTGAGGAATTCCTACAGCTAAAAGGGAATAAAATTCTCAAAGGACTAGTTTCTCTTGAGAAACTGTTTGACAAGCATGACAAGTTCATCAAATAGCAACAAATGGATTCAAGCTCCCCCCAGGGGTTTGATCAGACAAATTTGGGTACTAAGGAAAACCTCAAGATGGTGAACATTGGGAAGTGTTGTACTCTAGAGGAGAAACTCAAATTTACTAACCTGCTTCACCATTACATGGATGTTTTGGCATACTCTTATGATGATCTGAAGTCACTCAAGCCTAAGGAAATTCACCATGAAATTCCTCTCAAGGATGATTTGGTGCCTTATAAGCAGAAATCCTGGCACTATAATCCAAATATATTAAGTACTATTCTATCTGAGATACAGAACATGCTGAATGCTAGGATAATTTTCCCAATCCATCATTCCACATAGATTGCCAACATAGTCCCTATGAGGAAGAAGAATGGCAAAATTTTCATCTATGTGGATTTCAAGAATCTAAATCAGTCATCTTTAAATGATAACTATCCTTTACCCATCATGGATCAAGTACTTTAGATAGTGATCAGCTCAGAGATATTATCAATGCTAGATAGCTTCTCAGGATATAATCAAGTTGAATTTGGTGAAGCAGACTAGCACAAGATGGCCTTCACCATACCTTGGGGCACCTTTGCTTATTGAAGAATGCCATTTGGCCTGATAAATGCTAGTGCCACTTTTCAGAGAGCAATGGACCTTGATTTCAAAGATAAAATAGGTAAATTCATTGTGGTATACCTTGATTATTTAATAGTCTTTTCTAAGCATCATCTTGATCATGTGCACCATTTACAACAAGTGCTAGAACGATGTCACCATAATGGCATTTCTCTAAACCCCAAGAAGTCTATCTTTGGAGTGATAGAAAAGAAGCTTCTTAGACACATTATATCTTGAGAAGGCATAAATATTGACTTAGAGAGAGTCAAATCCATTCAGGAGCTTACTCTACCCAAAAGTAAGACTGTAGTTCATTCTTTCTTTGGAAAGGTGAATTTTTTATGAAGATTCATTCCTGAGTTTTCTGAGAAGACTCATCATATTGTGGATATGATGAATGGAAAGGCCACTTTGAGCTAGACTAAATAACACAAATTGGCATTCTAGGATATCAAAATAGCCATTTCCCACACCCCAATTATAGTTTGTCCAGATTATACTAAGGATTTCACAATGTATAGTTATGCTTCTGAGCACACACTTTTGGCAATTCTAGTTCAGCAAAATGAAGAAGGTGTGGAATCTCCCATATCATTCATGAGCTATCCTCTTAAAGCTCATGAGCTAAAGTATTTAAACATGGAGAAGCATGCCTATGCAGTGGTCAAGACAGTAAAAAATTTTCACTTTTACATTCTAAATTCCCACACTACCACCCTAGTTCTTAATACCACAATTAAATCCATATTAACTCAATAGGAGTTTGGAACCAAAAGGGGGAATTGGATTAAAAAAAGCTAGGAGTTTGATCTAGTAATCAAACTAGTGAAACTGGTGTAGGGAAGGGGCCTTTGTCAATTGATTGCTGACTATAGACTTGAGGAAGTAGGACATGAAAAAGAAGAAGTGGAAGACATGCCAACAGTCATCTTTGTCTCCACCATGAATGAGTGGTATTCAAGTATTGCTCATTTCCTTACTTACAGTGAGTGTCCTACCCACCTATCTCGTAAATAAAGAAGAACTATCAAACTAAAAGCTACCAATTTTGTCCTCTGGGACAACAACTTGTACAAGAGGAGCCTTGATGGAGTGTTCCTTCGCTGCATGGATAAAGAGTAGTAGAACCAATTTTTGAGGTCCTTCCACAATCTACCCTATGGAGGACATTTTTTTTGCTCTTGTAACTGCTCACAAGATTCTGTGAGCCAGGTATTACTGGCCTACTCTTTTTCAAGATGCATATAAGTGGGTAAGGAAATGTGAACTATGCTAGTAGTTTGTTGGAAGACCCAAGTTAACTACCCTACCTCTCAAGCCAATGGTGATAAAAGAGCCATTTTAGTAATGAGAAATTGATTTAATTGGTGTTGTAAACCCATCTTCAATTGATGCACATGATTATGTCCTCACAGCCATAGACTACTTCACCAAGTGGGTGGAAGCTATCCCAACCAAGCATGCTACTTCAGAAGTAGTCTAAAATTTCCTCAAGGAGAATATCATTTCTAGGTTTGGAGTCCCAACCAAGATTGTCACAGTTAATGTAGCTTGTTTCACTTCCTAAGAGATTACTCAGTTCTATTTTTACTGTGGGATCACCCTCTCTCACATTTCTGATTACTTTCCATAAGGGAATGTACAAGCTGAATCAAGTAACAAGAAACTGATGACTATCATCAAGAAGATGGTGGATGACAACCAAAGGACATGGCATAAAGCATTGGTTGATGCTTTATGGGTAGATAGAATTACACCAAAAAAGGTAATTGGTATGTCTCCTTTCCAACTTCTGTATGGGCTCAATGCTGAGATACCAATCACCCTAGAATTTTTAACATTAAAATTGGCTAAGGCAATTGAAGATCAGACATATGAAAGCTCCATTGATAAGAGGATCATGTACCTGATTAAGTTGAATGAGCAGAGAATTATGGTGGTGGACTGAATTACTACGCATCAAAGTGTGGTGAAGAAGCTATTCAACTAGAAAGCAAAAGCCCATAATTTTCAAATTGGTGATCAAGTTCTTTTATGGGATAAGAGAAGAGAATCAAAGGAAATGCATGGGAAATTTGATTCCCTATGGAGAGGCCTATTTACTATTCATCAGATCAATGGTGAAAATAGTTTCTTTCTAAAATATTAAGATAGTACACCCTTTTCATTTCCTCTCAGTGGGCAACATCTGAAGCACTTCAATCTATGAAGTATCAGATAAAATTAGCTTGTACATATGTATATTTATATAGTCTTTAGTTCTATTTTTGTGCTTTCATTTTTTTGTCACCTTTCTTATTGGGTAGATGACTCCATGGCCCAATGGCATACTTGAAGGCACTGAAGATTCTGGTTTCTACTCCCCTCAGCTATTCTAAGTTTTTAACTGAAAGAAGTTCCCCAACTGGAGCCAACTATTGTCCCAAAAAATGTGAGCTCATTTTTGAGACAAAATATGAACTATTCTAGTTTAACAGACCAAAATCATCTCTTCCCTTTTCAAAAATTGTTCTGAGCATTCAAATTCTTCATTATTCAATCTTTTTAAGATTTCTACAGACCCTGTAGGCTTGAATCAATTGACTCTGCAGGCTAAGTTCTACAGACTCAAATCTATGGACTCTGCCAAATTCTATGAACCCATTTCTATGGAGTCTATAGGTTCAGTTCTATGGACTTTGTAGATTCATTTCTATGGACTCTGTAGATTCAAATCTATGGACTCTACAGGAAAGAAACAAGCTTTCAACACTTAGCCATTTTTTTTCTATCAAAAATTTCAAAAGACCATCTTTCAAGGCCCCAAAGAGCAAGTTCCCTCTGAGAAAGATCAAACCTCAAAGACTAGCAGAAGATGCCAAGTGTCATCTATCAGGACATAATTTATAGTAAGTTTCAAAGTAGCAAAATGTGCCACGTGTTATTTACAAAGCTTAGTGGAGGCTGCCAAGTGTCAATATCTATAGTTTCTTCCTTGTGTCCTATTAGGACTCAGTAGATCATGACAAGTGTCTGCATACATGCTTCAAGTTTCCATAAGCTTCATAGTTTCTTTCAATAAGCTCCCCTTTGAGTCCTACAAAAGGTGCCAAGTGGAAAATGCGAAAGGTTTCTATGTACTTTTCTCAAAACTATAGAAGATGCCACATGTCCCTAAAAAAGCTTAGTAGAAGCTACCAAGTGTCAAACTCTATAGTTCCTTCCTTTTGTTTTTTTATTTGAGTAAGGACTGTGGTGGGCTCTCGGTGAGTTACTAAGGTCAAGTAGAGTGTGACAAGTGTCTGCATATGCATGGATCCAAAAGAGTCTTAAATGTTTCTACAGTGTTTTTAGGAGATCAGTAGAAGCTACCACATGTCATCTTCTACAGGACTCTCAAAAGGGGTCTAGAGCTTCTATAAGTTAAGCAAATGCTGCCAAGTATCCTCGACTATTTCACAATGGAAGGTGCCATGTGTCATTTGTTAAGATCAGTGGAAAGTAGCTAGAGCAAGTGGGAAAGACATGAAGGAATGGCTAAGGAGGATGACGGGCCTACAGCTGTCAAATTTAGGGAAACCAACTAGCTGTTGGATTTTAAACAATGACAGACCTAAAAATGTCAAATTTGTGGCAATGAAATAATTGTTGATTCTTGTAGGCTTAAGCACAGACCCTATGAACAAATTCAGTGACCGGCCAAAGAGATAGCCTGAGGTCTCAAATCGCATAGATAAGGACAAAATATAGTAAGGAAAAGTGGAATGATGGAGAAATATCAAAAATATCCATGCATGGGATATGTTTCTAGAAGGTAAAGCAGTCCACCAGGTGGACATTAAAGGGTGCGAACATTCAATGGTGTGGCCTATTTTTCTACATTGAGTAGAGAGAATGGCTGTGCACACATTAGGAAACACATCAGGTAGCCCATATTAAAAACCAATGCTCAATTCTAGCATAGCCCATCGATAGAATTTAAAATGCATTAAAGGCATTGAATGCATCGTAATCCATTTTTGTGAAACAATGCACCCAAGTCTTTCATGGAGCACTATATATTGGACTCTCTCTTATTATTTTAGAGGGATCTCTCTATTATCAAAAACAAAACTCTACCCAAATTGAAAGGCATTACTGAGACTTTGAACTCAGATTGTTGATCATATTTCATTATTTGAATAAAAAAACAAGTGAATTTTCAGACTTTGTGCTAGAATAGCTTGGTTATTGGGGAAATTATTCTTATGTCTATTTCCTTAATACATTTTTTGTCCATTTAATTGAATAAGAAGAATTAGTGAAAATAATTAGAAAGGTGTCCTAAAGCCAACTATGGAGAGACTTTATGCCCCCGCAATTGCCTTTAGTGTGTTTTCTTTCTATTCCTGTGTAAAGGATCTTGGGATGACTTTGTGTCCTCATTATCTTTTATTTTCTATTTCTATGTAAAGGACCTTGGGATGACTTTGTGCCCTCATTATCCTTTGTATCTCACTCTCAGGCAGTTGAGGTGGAGACTTTGTGCTATATCTCAGTCTGCTGGTTACTACGCCTTTGGTTACCAGTTATTTATCACTACCTAAAAGAACTCCTGCTATTTTCTACAAGATCACTTCTTAAATAAGAGAAGTGCTGTCATGTCCCCTTTTCAATTGACATGTTCTGAGTTCATGGTTAGCCTATTATGCGACCTTCGTAGGCTAATAAGATGGATAGAGGGTCATAATGGAGCTTGGCTCGACTTTGATTCACAGGATTTCTACATTTGATTTTCATTTAGGGTATTTCAGACACATTTGGCCTGAGCTCCTACTTTTTAGGGATATTTGATATGCAGCGGAGAGCCTTTATTGTGGTATGGTTATGTGCGGAATCACTCCCTGATTCACTAGCTTCGATCGGTTCGTGGATCCGACATGTATTGAGGGAGATATTAATATTTGATTGATTTAATCAAATATTAATTATTTAGCCTATTTTTAATTAGAAACCCTAATTCTAATTTAAGAAACCCTAATTAGGGCAAGCATATCTTTTGAGGGTATAAGGGTTTCTCATGGAGGCCATTGTTCATTATGCTATTGATTATTGATATTGATTTTGAGAATTTCTTCTGTGAAGACTGAACCAAGGGTTCAAGGATTCCATTTACATTGGAGAACGTTCCCTCTTCAGTGTGTGCAATTAAGAGGCTGTGGAATATCAGCTGATCTATTGCCAAAGTGAGAGATAGCTTCATCCAAAAGTTATCACAGAATTTACAGGGTTGAGAGATAACTTCACACAAAAGTTATTATAGATATTCCATGTATTTATTTATTTATGTTTTGATCCAAATAAGCTATACAGATAGAGATATTCTGTATTAGAGTCATATATCTTCAGATCAGAGGTCCTACAAATAGGGTGTAATTTATTGGCGGTCGTACGAAGCCGTATAGAGCCGTACAGGTTTGCACAGCTACCGACGACGGTAGTATTACCGACGACGGCTACCGACGACGGCAGTATTACCGATGACGGCAGTATTAGCTACCGACAGCGGTAGTATTATCGACGACAGTGACTGTGTTTTTACACAGCAACCTGAGACCTTCTAGAATTCAATTTGCACTTCCAGATTTTGCAAAGCCAGGGTTTTTCAAGACTGTATTTCATATTTATATGCATATTAGAGGACTGTAATTGTAATAATTTAGAAGGACAAGTGATACAATCTATAATTTGTTATTAAGAGACTATATTATTGTGATCTTTCTGAATTTATTCAACAGCGATTATATCTTGGTTCAGATTTTTTGTGTTGCTATATTTCCTGTTTGGAGGGGATATTATAGTGGTATCAGAGCTAAATCCTGCCAGCCTGAGGGTCTATAGATCTTATGCAGCCACAAGAGTTGGGACCACACAGGTATAACACACGCAGCCGAGCCTTGCTTGAAGGTATCCAGTTGTTAGATCAGAGACCGATCATCATGAGTGACAGACGTGAGGGCAGCCCACCCAGGGGCCATAGGTATGATGTTGATCAGGCCACCAGAGAGTTTCACCGTGCTATGATGACAAGCCAACAGCAGATGGCTCAGACATTACAGGGACTTATGACCATGATAGAGAGAATGAATGCACCTGATGGATAGAACAGGGACCAAAGAGATGATAGGAGTGTTACAGTTATCAGAGACCACAACAGACTCACTCCAGAACAGCTGACAGACCTACACGCCCTTCATTTGTTCAAGAAGAACCAAAGGCACCAGCAGAGGAGGAGGCAGGGAATTCTCCATTTGCAGATGTTTACATGGCTGTAAATGATGAGTGGGACCTATTACCTCCTCATATTCAAGAGAGAACAACCTTTGATCATTTTTTCAATTTGAGGAGAGAGCACTATAGATTGGCTAGACAGGACAGGAGACCTAGAGTCCAATTCAGTGAGCTGAAGAAGGCTACGGGTAAGCTTTCTTTGACTACCTTTGACGGCAGTGGCAAGATGATAGCTCAAGCTTGGGTTCATAAGCTTGACACCTTTTTGGCATTGAGACCAATGTCAGAGATAGAGGCCATCAAATATGCCACTTTGCACTTGGATGGAGTAGCACATGATTGGTGGTACCATGGTATGGTAACACTTCAGCATAACCAGGTGACAGAGTATCAGGACTTTGTGGATAGATTGGTTGAGCGATTTGACAAGAAGGATCCCGAGGTTTACTTTTGAGATCTGGCACAGTTGAGACAAATAGGTAATTTGGAGTCCTTCATTGGTGAGTTTCAGAGATTGGCAGTCATGGTGCCCAATATTTCCGAGCGTAGATTGGTAGTTCTCTTCATGGAGGGATTGACAGAGCCATTGAGAGGGTGGATCAAAGCTTTTGATCCTCCTTCATTACAGGTAGCTATGAAGAAGGCGCGTAGTATGGAGATGGCAGCCCCATCCCATAAATTTAACTTCAAAGGTACTTCTTCACCTAGAGACCATAAGTGCTCCAACGCAGATACAGAGAGACCGGATTTTAATATAGATAAATCAAGTGTAAAGAATGACTCAAAGGCCAATCCAGCAGCACCATCTTTGGATCGTGAGGTGCTTAATGATCTACGTAGGAAGAAGCTTTGCTTCTACTGCAAAGGTGCATATGATATCCATCACGATTGCCCTTTGAGGCCTAAGGGCAAGGCAAATCGTGTGATGTGGATATATTATGAGGATTCTGATTTAGAGGATTCCGAACAGTGGACTAATTCTGAGGGGGCAGAGGCAGAGGCTTCAGGGCCTAATGCAGAGGCAGAATTAGAGCTTCACATACAGGAGGCACGCCTATCCAGCATTCAGTCGGATGAGTCATTCAGACTCCGTGGAGTTTTGGCAGGGCAGAAGGTTATCACCCTTCTTGATACAGGAGCCACTCACAATTTCATAGATGCTAGATTTGTGGAGAAGCGTGGACTCACTACAGAAGGTTTTGAGTGCATCAGAGTTAAGGTAGCTGATGGTCACACTCTTAAGTGTGAACGTATGATTAGAGACCTCCCATTGCGCTTGAACAACTATGAGTTCAAGGCTGATTATTATGTGGTAAACATGGGGGATATAGACTTAGTCTTGGGTTGAAGTGGCTTCATTCATTTGAGGAAGTTACTCTTCGTCTCAAGGACATGGAGGTTCTCTTTAATGTTGATGGGATGACACATATTCTTAAGGCAATACGGGGCAGCAGCTTTAGATATATGTTTTTTCATCGGATGGAGGTACCTATACCACATAACATGATAGAGGGTGATGACAAGAGCACATTGGCACCAACACAGGAGAGGTACGAGGACAAGCTTGGTCTTGAGGTGAGTTCAGTTCAGGAGTTGTCACATGTGGTGAGGACTCAACTTTTTGTTACAGTCGGGTCACAGGTTGATGATGATATGACTATGTCTAGCCTTCACAATCCAGTTTTAGATATTATTCAGGTACGAAGTTTGCTTGCTGATTTTCATTTATGGATTGGATGTTGGGGTGCTTATCTTAGTACTAGAGATGATGTGACGCCATTACATGAGAGTTGGGATGGACATGGCATGGGGTTCATGTTAATTGACAGTGGTGGAGATCCTAACTACATTTGGGATCCAGGTGGGTTGATTGATTTGTCATTCAGTGATTGCTTGAGGGCAAGCAATTCCAAGAGGGGCGGATTGTCATGTCCCCTTTTCAATTGACATGTTCTGAGTTCATGGTTAGCCTATTATGCGACCTTCGTAGGTTAATAAGATGGATAGAGGGTCATAATGGAGCTTGGCTCGACTTTGATTCACAGGATTTCTACATTTGATTTTCATTCAGGGTATTTCAGACACATTTGGCCTGAGCTCCTACTTTTTAGGGATATTTGATATGCAGCGGAGCGCCTTTATTGTGGTATGGTTATGTGCGGAATCACTCCCTGATTCACTAGCTTCGATCGGTTCGTGGATTCGACATGTATTGAGGGAGATATTAATATTTGATTGATTTAATCAAATATTAATTATTTAGCCTATTTTTAATTAGAAACCCTAATTCTAATTTAAGAAACCCTAATTAGGGCAAGCATATCTTTTGAGGGTATAAGGGTTTCTCATGGAGGCCATTGTTCATTATGCTATTGATTATTGATATTGATTTTGAGAATTTATTCTGTGAAGACTGAGCCAAGGGTTCAAGGATTCCATTTGCATTGGAGAACGTTCCCTCTTCAGTGTGTGCAATTAAGAGGCTGTGGAATATCAGCTGATCTATTGCCAAAGTGAGAGATAGCTTCATCCAAAAGTTATCACAGAATTTACAGGGTTAAGAGATAACTTCACACAGAAGTTATTAAAGATATTCCAGGTATTTATTTATTTATGTTTTGATCCAAATAATCTATACAGATAGAGATATTTTGTATTAGAGTTATATATCTTCAGATCAGAGGTCCTACAAACAGGTTGTAATTTATTGGCGGTCGTACGAAGCCGTACAGAGCCGTACAGATTTGCACAGCTACCGACAATGGCAGTATTACCGATGACAGCTACCAATGACGGCAGTATTACCGACGACGGCTACTGACGATGGTAGTATTACCGATGACGGTAGTATTAGCTACCGACAGTGACAGTATTACCGACGACGGTGACTGTGTTTTTACACAGCAACCCGAGACCTTCCACAATTCAATTTGCACTTCCAAATTTTGCAAAGCCAGGGTTTTTAAAGACTGTATTTCATATTTATATGCATATTAGAGGACTGCAATTGTAATAATTTAGAAGGACAAGTGATACAATCTGTAATTTGTTATTAAGAGACTATATTATTGTGATCTTTCTGAATTTATTCAAGAGCGATTATATCTTGGTTCAGATTTTTTGTGTTGCTATATTTCCTGTTTGGAGGGGATATTACAGTGGTATCATAGCTAAATCCTACCAGCCTGAGGGTCTATAGATCTTATGCAGCCACAAGAGTTGGGACCACACAGGTATAACACACGCAGCTGAGCCTTGCTTGAAGGTATCCAGTTGTTAGATCAGAGACCAATCATCATGAGTGAGAGACATGAGGGCAGCCCACCCAGGGGCCATAGGTATGATGCTGATCAGGCCACCAGAGAGTTATAGCGTGCTATGATGACAAGCCAACAGCAGATGGCTCAGACATTACAGGGACTTATGACCATGATAGAGAGAATGAATGCACCTGATGGACGGAACAGGGACCAAATAGATGACAGGAGTGCTACGGTTAATCAGAGACCACAATAGACTCACTCCAGAACAGCTGACAGACCTACACGCCCTTCATTTGTTCAAGAAGAACCAGAGGCACCAGTAGAGGAGGAGGCAGGGAATTCTCCATTTGCAGATGTTTACATGGCTGCAAATGATGAGTGGGACTTATTACCTCCTCATATTCAAGAGAGAACAACCTTTGATCATTTTGTCAATTTGAGGAGAGAGCACTATAGATTGGCTAGACAGGATAGGAGACCTAGAGTCCAATTCAGTGAGCTGAAGAAGGCTACGGGTAAGCTTTCTTTGACTACCTTTGACGGCAGTGGCAAGATGACAGCTCAAGCTTGGGTTCATAAGCTTGACACCTTTTTGGCATTGAGACCAATGTCAGAGATAGAGGCCATCAAATATGCCACTTTGCACTTGGATGGAGTAGCACATGATTGGTGGTACCATGGTATGGTAACACTTCAGCATAACCAGGTGACAGAGTATCAGGACTTTGTGGATAGATTGGTTGAGCGGTTTGACAAGAAGGATCTCGAGGTTTACTTTTGAGATCTGGCACAGTTGAGACAAACAGGTAATTTGGAGTCCTTCATTGGTGAGTTTCAGAGATTGGCAGTCATGGTGCCCAATATTTCCGAGCGTAGATTGGTAGTTCTCTTCATGGAGGGATTGACAGAGCCATTGAGAGGGTGGATCAAAGCTTTTGATCCTCTTTCATTACAGGTAGCTATGAAGTAGGCGCGTAGTATGGAGATGGCAGCCCCATCCCATAAATTTAACTTCAAAGGTACTTCTTCACCTAGAGACCATAAGTGCTGCAACGCAGATACAGAGAGACCAGATTTTAATATAGATAAATCAGGTGTAAAGAATGACTCAAAGGCCAATCCAGTAGCACCATCTTTGGATCGTGAGACGCTTAATGATATACGTAGGAAGAAGCTTTTCTTCTATTGCAAAGGTCCATATGATATCCATCACGATTGCCCTTTGAGGCCTAAGGGCAAGGCAAATCGTGTGATGTGGATATATTATGAGGATTCTGATTCAGAGGATTCCGAACAGCGGACTAATTCTGAGGGGGCAGAGGTAGAGGCTTCAGGGCCTAATGCAGAGGCAGAATTAGAGCTTCACATACAGGAGGCACGCCTATCCAGCATTCAGTCGGATGAGTCATTCAGACTCCGTGGAGTTTTGGCAGGGCAGAAGGTTATCACCCTTCTTGATACAGGAGCCACTCACAATTTCATAGATGCTAGATTTGTGGAGAAGCGTGGACTCACTACAGAAGGTTTTGAGGGCATCAGAGTTAAGGTAGCCGATGGTCACACTCTTAAGTGTGAACGTATGATTAGAGACCTCTCATTGCGCTTGAACAACTATGAGTTCAAGGCTGATTATTATGTGGTAAACATGGGGGATATAGACTTAGTCTTAGGTATGAAGTGGCTTCATTCATTTGAGGAAGTTACTCTTCGTCTCAAAGACATGGAGGTTCTCTTTAATGTTGATGGGACAACACATATTCTTAAGGCAATACGGGGCAGCAGCTTCAGATATATGTTTTTTCATCGGATGGAGGTACCTATACCACATAACATGATAGAGGGTGATGACAAGAGCACATTGACACCAACACAGGAGAGGTATGAGGACGAGCTTGGTCTTGAGGTGAGTTCAGTTCAGGAGTTGTCACATGTGGTGAGGACTCAACTTTCTGTTACAGTCGGGTCACAGGTTGATGATGATATGACTATGTCTAGCCTTCACAATCCAGTTTTAGATATTATTCAGGTACGAAGTTTGCTTGCTGATTTTCATTTATGGATTGGATGTTGGGGTGTTTATCTTAGTACTAGAGATGATGTGACGCCATTACATGAGAGTTGGGATGGACATGGCATGGGGTTCGTGTTAATTGACAGTGGTGGAGATCCTAACTACATTTGGGATCCAGGTGGGTTGATTGATTTGTCATTCAGTGATTGCTTGAGGGAAAGCAATTCTAGGAGGGGCGGATTGTCATGTCCCCTTTTCAATTGACATGTTTTGAGTTCATGGTTAGCCTATTATGCGACCTTCGTAGGCTAATAAGATGGATAGAGGGTCATAATGGAGCTTGGCTCGACTTTGATTCACAGGATTTCTACATTTGATTTTCATTCAAGGTATTTTAGACACATTTGGCCTAAGCTCCTACTTTTTAGGGATATTTGATATGCAGCGGAGTGCCTTTATTGTGGTATGGTTATGTGCGGAATCACTCCCTGATTCACTAGCTTCGATCGGTTCGTGGATTCGACATGTATTGAGGGAGATATTAATATTTGATTGATTTAATCAAATATTAATTATTTAGCCTATTTTTAATTAGAAACCCTAATTCTAATTTAAGAAACCCTAATTAGGGCAAGAATATCTTTTGAGGGTATAAGGGTTTCTCATGGAGGCCATTGTTCATTATGCTATTGATTATTGATATTGATTTTGAGAATTTCTTCTGTGAAGACTGAGCCAAGGGTTCAAGGATTCCATTTGCATTGGAGAACGTTCCCTCTTCAGTGTGTGCAATTAAGAGGCTGTGGAATATCAGCTGATCTATTGCCAAAGTGAGAGATAGCTTCATCCAAAAGTTATCACAGAATTTACAGGGTTGAGAGATAACTTCACACAGAAGTTATTAAAGATATTCCAGGTATTTATTTATTTATTTTTTGATCCAAATAAGCTATACACATAGAGATATTCTGTATTAGAGTCATATATCTTCAGATCAGAGGTCCTACAAATAGGGTGTAATTTATTGGCGGTCGTACGAAGCTGTACACAGCCGTACAGGTTTGCACAGCTACCGACGATGACAGTATTACCGATGACAGCTATCGACGACGGCAGTATTACCGACGACGGTAGTATTACCGACGACGGCAGTATTAGCTACCGACAATGGCAGTATTACCGACGACGGTGACTGTGTTTTTACACAGCAACCTGAGACCTTCCAGAATTCAATTTGCACTTCCAAATTTTGCAAAGCTAGGGTTTTTCAAGACTGTATTTCATATTTATATGCATATTAGAGGACTGTAATTGTAATAATTTAGAAGGACAAGTGATACAATCTGTAATTTGTTATTAAGAGACTATATTATTGTGATCTTTTTTAATTTATTCAACAGTGATTATATCTTGGTTCAGATTTTTTGTGTTGCTATATTTCCTGTTTGGAGGGGATATTACAAGTGCCTTCAGCATTTTCACCAAGATTTTTTCTTCTATTTGTTAACATCATCTCTAAAAAAAGAGAGATGGATGATTTATCCTACCCCTGAGTGTTATTTTCTACTTATATATTGTATATATCTCCAAAATATTTACAAGGAACCTCCTCTTGATGAGAGGAGAGATTTTTCCTCTTTTGATGTAGTAAACTTGCACATCTAGCTGACCAATCTCCATATGCTATGGTTGAAGAGACCTATTTTACTCATTAGTTAGCTGGTGACAAAATATTCACCCAACACCATGTACATAACTAAATAATCTTAGGCCATTCCAAGGAAACCCTCTATTGTCTAGAATCTTCACTAATCATCCCTAATTACCTGTACCACTTTTGCTTTGTCAACTATAATAGATAAAGCTAAGCTGACCTAGAGGCCAAGAAAGAAATAGAAGAAAATACATCCTTACCCTTCCATTTAAATATTAATTGATCCCACTTGGCCTCCTCCATAGGTTACCACTACTCTTCTTTCATCCCCCATTGGTGGCTCTTCATGTCATTTTATAGCCTCCGTTTTCTCTCATGTTAGGTACTTAGTATCACTCAAAAGTGCACCCTCGTAAGAATGTGTGACTATTCTCACTCCTATTGATACAATGTAAAATTTTCAAGGTGTGGGTGACCCTATAATGTATAAAATATCTTGATGAAAATTTTTTACTCTTTGGTGCACTCACCTACTTCTATCTAAACTCTCTAACCTAGTGCTTTCTTGACTAGGAAAAGGGTAGGAGGAGCAATGCTAAAGATGAAAATGGAAATGAGAACTAAAAATTAGGGTAGTGAACCAATAATAAGATACATTATACCTATACTTGACACACTTTTAGAGATAAATAACATGCATACATTTAATTCATCTTCATACAATGGATCTTGCATTAACATTTCATATATAGGTCTTGACAAATAGTCACACTTAGGTAGAAGCAATGAAAAATGGTTGAATTCACTTCTAGGTTAGGTAGAAATCAAACTTAGACACTTGATATGACTTGAAATAGTTCTCTTTTTCTACATAAAAATGAAAATTTTAGACATAAACATAGGAAAAATAATCACTCACTAAATAACATCAATGAACATGAGACACACTTCATGAACAACCTGAAAATGGAGTCAAATTTATCTCTTTATTGATTTAAAGGTTTTGTAGTACAAATTTTGGAAGAGTTTATGTAATCAAAAAATATTCTAATCATGGTCTCTCAAAAATGAATATACATATATAAAATAGAAGCAAGGAGAGAGGAGATAAACAACCGGAGATGAGTTCTCATGCTAACTCAAGTTCACTCTTCCTTGAACTAAAATCTAACTCAACCTTCAAAATTCCAAACAAATTCCCTAGATTTTAATGTAACATTTTGAGTTTTAACATATTTTCTTGGAGATTGGCATATTAGGAGAGATAAGTTTGAGTGTGTTTATAAAAGTCAAAGGTCAATAAGCATGCTTTGATTATTGTGTCTTGTAAGGACCTTTGACTATTTTTAATTAAATCCATTTTAAATTTAATTTAAATCCTTTTGATATTAAATTCATCTTAAAGTTTTATTTTATTTATCTTTATTTCATCTTAGAGTTTGACTTGACTTATCTTGACTTGTACCTTGGAGTTTGACATGAGCTTCTTGACTTTCATCTTACATGCATGTTTGACTTCTTGAAGTTTTATAAAACTATTAAAAAGGGGCACAGTAGGAGATAATATTATTTCATGTTGATGGAGACTAATTACAACCTTTATTTCATCTTTAAAATAAACACTTAACCCTTCATTGATCCCTAGATAGCTAAGAACACGTATTTAAGTAGGCAAGGTTATTAAATGTACCATGCATTGATTTAACCTATAGATTGTTTTATCTCTATAATGGGGCATAAATTTTAGATATATGTGATGTTTCATATATTTAAAACTCCATGAAATATCCTTTTGAAAATTTTATTAGCTAATGGATAATGACAACTCTCTATATGGTCTTTTTTTGACATGTCTATCTTCTTTAATTTTGGCAAGATTTTTGAATGCACCGTGAGAACCTATAAATTTATCTTTTTTTATTATTTTATAATAAAAGGAGTTTAAATAGTATTATAAAATAATAAAAATGGTGTCACATACATTCAATCAAATTTTTAGCTCCAAACTCCATGTATAACTTAAAAAAATGCCATTTTGTGTTCTTTAGGTCTCAAGAAATCCTAATTTGGATTTGGGACTCTAAAATGAGTTAAAAGACTCAAAAAATGATCCTAATATTCTCATTATATATTTATAAACAGGTTATATGTGAAATATTTTGAAAATCTCTAAAAAAACTTCACCAAACTCCCAAACAAAAATTGATAAAAAAGTGTCTGCTTGCTACCCACAAGGTGACTTGGAGATCTTTTTCAATGATTTTAGCCTATTTTGAATTGTTTTTAATTTCATGATCATGTATTAAGACATATAAATTAATTACAAATATTATAAAATCATTTTTTCCATTATAAGGATCTAAAACACTCATTTCTAACTCCATTTAAGAGCAAAATAGTAAAACCCCTAATTTCCTTCATGAAGAAACCTATTTTATTCCATTTTATTTATAATTAGGTATATTATAGATCATAAAACACTTTTAAATATTAAAATACATCAAATTATGCCTCCATATAAAATTTCAAAATATTTCATTTAGTAGAATTCAAAATATGCACTTTTTGGTGTTTCTTAGCTTGGACAATTTCATTTCTAAATGCCTGTAGGTCTATGTTTTTCCATTTTATTTAGTATTATGAGGATTATATACCTTATTATTTTTTATTATTACTTTTAATAACTATTTTTATCATTAAAACCATTATTTGTATTTAACAAATGTCTAATTGTGTCTCTTGCTTGTTTCAAACCCTGATACCTGTACCTTTGCCTTTATCCATTATTAACCTTTAAATTTTTATTGATGAAGTATTAGGAAGGTAATTTATGCCAAATAATATATCAAATTACTTTTATATTTAAACAAATATCTCAAAAATGTAATTATATCTCTTAAAATTGAGTTATTAGGGTTTAATAAGGGTTTTAGTGCACCTTTTCTTCTTAACAATTGTACATAAAGTTAAGAACCTATAAATTGAAACCAATAGATAGAATATTTATATAATAGGTGAAAAAATATTAAAATAATACTATTATAACCAAATATTCTTCTCCTTCATGGAATGAACATTTGAAAATTGCCTTTACTAGCTTGTAATTAGCCAGTTAGAGGAATAAAAGAAACATTTGTCAAAATTTGGACCTGTGATATATTTTTGAAAATAGTTTTTGAATAATTAAAGATTTTTGATGTTTTGAATAACCTATTTATTCTAAAATAAATGAATGTATTATTTTTCAAAACTTGTACATAAACAACTTTGACCAATGGTGGCAAAATATTATCAATATTTTTGGTGACTTTGTTAGGTTGTTTGCTTTCTAAAAACTCAAGATCAATATATTTATCCATTAGGATATGGATTTATGAAAATATCATAAAATATAAAACTGAAAATTACCTCAAGAAACTATAAAACTTGTGTATAAATAGTTATGCAATTGAAAACTAGAACAACTACCAATTGAAAAATGTGCAAGATAACACTTAGAAGAAAATGAAAAATAAAAATACTAACTTAACATGTTCTTAACAACACTTGGAGTAAAGTGAAATATAAAAATACTACATAGAACACTCAAGATACACCTAGAGAAGAGTGAAAACCTCTCAGGTCCTCTCCACATGGTTGACAGAGATGAGGAACAAGCTATTATTTGAGAGTCATTTTGGTTAGATCAACTATATTTCTACTTGTCAACCTCTTTGGCTTGTCTCCAAGTAAATCAAATGAATCAAACATATATCCAATATAGATAAATGCATCATGTGGTTTAATACTCATCTCATGTTTTTATTCAATACTAACAAATCTATCCAATGTAACCACATTTTGATCTATATGAACAAC
This sequence comes from Torreya grandis, assembly GCA_037957365.1. Lineage (NCBI taxonomy): Eukaryota > Viridiplantae > Streptophyta > Pinopsida > Cupressales > Taxaceae > Torreya > Torreya grandis. The sequence continues at coordinate 435,364 of JARHVA010004296.1, forward strand.
TGTAACTTCAACCTTTAGTGGCTTACTAGAACAATATTCCTAACTTTCTATGACATATTTAGATATGTCATATTGATTTTAAACTACTAAAAATTATTCAATATTTTGAAGGAGATCTAAATATTAATCTTTAATAATCACTACATCTTATTTTGTATCTTTATTTAGCTTATGTATAGGGGTTTTACCTTCTAAAACCACTGTTACAATCTCACTAGATTTTATCATATCATATTGAACATATTCATCATACACTTATTGAGTTTCACTTGCATATGAAATTTTATTTTTTAATGGATCCTTAAGGAATGTAACGTGATCTTGTTTTATGGCAAATTTAAGCTCATTTGACCAATATAACTCTTGATCATCCTCTTTTGACAAATTTTCCTCTTCATCTAGGTGTTCTTTTTCCTTCCATATAATATTCCCTCTTTCAAAAAGGGATATGTGGGGAGGGAAAGAGGTTCCATTTGGTACCATAAGAATATAATTCATTATTGGCTACTATTTATGGGTTTTAGGATTGAATAGGCATTAAAAAGGCTTTGATATTTGGAAGTAATAGTTTCATTCAATATTTATTTGAAATAAGGGAAATAAAATTGTGTTAGAGCTTCATACTTCTCTCTCCACTCAAAAATCAACCTCTCACATTCAAATATGCCTTAATATTCATGGATAAACTCAAATTTAGGAATGGGTGGAGGTTTCAATAAAATTTTAGACTTTATTGGTTTGGCTTCAACAACATTATCCATATCTTGATTTTGTATTGGCATAGGAGAAGGCTCTTTCTCAAGAGTGGGCATGCCATAATTAGGGGTCTTGGTCCTTGAAGGTCTCCAAGATGGAATGGCCTTCATCTTTTGGGGAAGAGTGAGTAAGGATTTTATAGACATATAATATTTCATAGGATTAAGATTCCTAAAACTTTTAATTTTGAAGAAAGTAGACTCTCTTGAAGGTTTAAGGGATTCTTTTTATTTCCAACTTTAGATTTTGGACTCAAATCTTTGTACTCTCATGGGCATCTATTGTATTGGTTATATTTTACCCTCATGGCATCTATTTAATGAATTTATCTATTTCTAATGGATATAATCTTGATATACAATTTATTATTAATGTCTATTATATTCCTCTTCCCTGTCACTCTCCATACATTGTCTCTCAAACTCAAATAGTATCTCCTACACACATTTTTTAGGCTAATTGGAAAGAACAAGATTTTGTTAAGGCTGATTAGAAACATGAGGAGTGGTGGGAGAGGATTAAATATTTTGGAGAGTTATTATTGATGTCATATAGGTGTCCTTGTTTGTGTATGAATTTCTTTGATAGCCTAAATAATAATGACAAAGTGTGAAATGTGCTTGTCCTAGTGTACTTGAAGTTGGCTTGGTTGATCTTCAATTTTGACATTATTAGATTTATTAAAATATGAATAAAGTGATTAGATCATGTGAAATAGGTCCCTAACATTTTATATATGATTTGAGAGCTTGTGTGCATAAGTGGAATTCATCTAGTTATCCATAGTTTTCATCTAGACAGTTTGGTCTAGTGGCAAAAAATCTAAGTAGGCAGTTTGATGATGCCACTATTACCATGTGGGATTGAGTCAAGGGGAGTTGGTCATATTATTTTGATCACATTATTCCTTAGTTTATGTTTACTAAATCTCAAGTTATGCATTGAAGTGTGGGTACAAAGTTAGCTTCTTAGTTAGAATTCATTATTTTCCCATACTTAGCCAAATTTGCATGTGGCTAGAAAGAGTCGAGTAAGAATTTTGATTATCTCAGGATTCACATGCAAATGGTAACATGTTTTTGCTCATTTTTAATCATATTTATCATGTAAAAAATTTTATATCATACATTGAATATCAAAAAAATTTATGTAGGAGCAAAGTTGGTCTCCTAAACAAACTTTGACATAGTTGGCTCTGTGACAGAAGATTTTGAGAAGGAATTTTTATCACATTATATATTGCATGAACAAGGGTTTTAGGAGCTATTTGTTATATTTTTATATTCCCATATGTGAAGAGATCATTTGTTCTAAATTTTAGATCATACATTTAAGTGAAGAAGAAGTTATTAATTTTTAAAAATGGCTACTTAGGCAGATAAGTAAGGTTCCCATACTCATTTCTACACAAGTTAAAGTTCGATCAAGATAAATGGTGCATGTTGCTCTAAAAATTCAAAATGAAATGAGATCATGATAGGTGAATAATGTTCAATAACTAAGCAAAGTTATAGGATAAGGATCCAATGGTGAGTGGGTGTTCATACAGATTGATTGAATGATGAGTGTTGATAGTTAAAGCCCTAGTTGATCCACATAGATCGATAGAGTGCATTGAGTCAAAATTTTATGATTACATGAGATGAGGTCAATGTGATTGAGGTTTAACATCTAAAATTAGTGGAATATGTTTTTAATATTGAACAATATTGATGGTGTATATTCGATCTAAGGTGAGAGGACATGAGATGCAAGCATTGTTTTCAATGTTTAACTATGACTCTTTGAATTCAAATATTTGAATTTAACATAGGGAAAAACTAGATATCTATATTTTATCCATATATTTTGATATAAGTCAAATTTATTATTTTATTAAAAATAAAATATGTAGAGGACTCTAAGACACATCTAGAAATATGGATTTGAATATTCGGAAGTAAGTAAAGACAAAGATTTTGAGCATCAAAGTTGATTGTGTGTTTGTGCATAGACTATAAGTGAACCAAGAATTTTGTTTGAGGTTTTTTTGATATATATTGATAAATTGGATATTAGGGAGTGTTTTAGATGCCATGAGGATGCTCTATGAGTATTTTTGAGGTGTGATAAATCTATCTTGAGTTGAATAATGCTTAAGAAGTTAACTGTATGTTTGATAATGGTGTTCTTATGTATAAGGTCTTTGTTTGAGTTGATTAAACATACACAGATGTGAGCAAAGGTGACTTTGATCATCTAAGGATGTCCTAGGGGACATAAGGAGTGGACCTATGTATTTTTAAGTGGTCTTGTGTTCTTATTATGCTTGGAAAAGTGTCAAAGAAATGAATGGGTCTCCATAAGACCTAAAAGTGACTTAAGCATATTTGAAAGTGTGTTGTTCTTAAGTAAGACCCATATGAGATGAATTAAGGGTGAAATCATGTATTTTGGTTGAAAAGGATTAATTTGGACTTGATAATTAATTATATCTATATATATAGTGAAATAAAATATGATTATTTATAGACTTGTATGTGAGAGAGTTGGAGAGCAAAGGAAAGTAGAGGAGAGTGAGAGTGCCTCGATATTGGGTTGATGAGTAGAGAAGATTAAGGACTGTGTGTATGATTTTTAGGTCATGTTTCTAATGATAGTATAGTGTTATTATAGTTTTAAGTTGTACTAAGAGATCTGAGAAGTGCATATGAGGATCATTTGAGTGAAGGAGTGAGATTATGGAATGCCTATGTGAGAGTCATATATGTGTGTGTGAGAGAGAGAGATTGTGAAATTGTCAAATAATCAGAGGTCCATCATTAGGTGTTGAAGACATCAATTGTAATGTATATGTGTTATTTTCAAGGAGGGTCTAAAGGACTTGATCTTCCTTAGGGGTAATTTCTCCTTGTGAAATAGGGTTTCACTAAAGACCTTTGGTTATAAGGACATGATGAAGGTTATAGTTTATAAGGACTTGATTGAATAGGTGGTGAAAAGGACATAATCATCCTAGGGATAGGTTTTCCTTGTGGAAGTATTATTTCACTAAAGGCCTTAGGTTAGAAGGACCTGACCAAGGTTAGCAATTAGAAGGACTTGATTAGTATCTTATTTGTGATCACCTTATATGACAGTAGTCCATGTGTTTATAGGTTTTAGAGTGAGTTTTATTTGACAAGAGGGTTTTCCACATAGATATTGGGCTAGGTATATAATCTTGCATTATGTTCATTATTCACTATTATATATGATTTTTATTCTTCATGAAAGATTGTATTGAATACTTAAGTATTTTCAAGGGTTTGGAAAATGAATTAGATTATTTACCACCACTGATTCAGCCCCCCTCTTAGTGGATTGTACCTCTAAAAGAATATCATGAGTATACTAATATCTTATTGGTTTAAGGATAATTGAGGAGAAGCCATAAACATTCTCATCTTTATATGGAGGATATAAAGGTACAAAAGCTACATTTTCACAAAATGGAGGATTGAAATACATTACAATTGATGCTCTTTAGATACTTGGACTGCTTAAACCAACTATATGTAACTTGGAGTTACTATATATTGAGAAATTGAATAATGTATTTTATACAAATTGATAAAACCAACATAAATCTTTATGAATATTTTTAGCTATGGTCCCATTTGGCATGCTAGAAACTATTATCACTCAGAAATGCACCCTTGTAAGAATGTGTGTCTTTTCTCACTCATATTGATACATGGAAAATATACAAGGTGTTGGTGACCTTATAATGGATATAATCTCCATATGAAGGTTTTTTTCCCCTTTTGTACACTCACCTACTTACTCTCTAAACTCTATAATTTAGTTCTTTCTTGACTAGGAAAAGCATAAGATGAACAATGCTAAAGCTAAAAATGTAAATAAAAAATAAATATTAGAATGATGCACCAATAATAAGATCAATTATGCCTATACTTGACACACTTTGGATGCTAAATAACCTACACATATTTACTTCATCTTCATACTATGGATTTTGCATTATTATTTCATACATAAGTCTTAACAAACACTCACACTAGCTTGGAAGGAATAAGTAATTGTTGAATCCACTTCAAGATTAGGTATAAATCAGACTTAGACAATTTATATTATCTGAAAGAGTTCACATTTTATGCATAAATATGAAAATTTTAGACATAAAAATATTAAAAACAATCATTCACTAAGTAACAACAATGAACATGAGACACACACTTCATGAACTACATGAAAACGAAGAAAAATTTAGCTCTTTATTGCTTCAAAGGTGATGTATTACAAATTTTGGTATATTTTATTTAACCCAAAAGCATAGTATAATTATCATATCTTAGAAAATAATATACATATAGAAAAGAGAAGCAAGGTGAGAGGATACAAGAAACCAGAGATGAGTCCTCATGCTAACTCAAGTTCACTCTTCCTTCAATTGAAATCAAAATCAACCTTTAAACTTCCAAAAAACTTACCCAAATTATAATGTATCATTTTGAGTTTCAAAATATTTTCTTAGAGTATGGTGTATTAGGGGAGAGAGAAGTTTGAATGTGTTTGGAAAAGTTAAAGGTCAACATGCATGCTTTTATTGTTGAGTCTTGTGGAAATATTTAACTCTCTTTAACTAAATCCTTTTGAACTTGCACTTAGCTCCTTTTGATCTTGAATTAATCTTTAAGTTTGAATTTATTTACCATTAGTTCATCTTGGTGTTTGACTTGACTTATCTTGACTTGTAGCTTATAGTTTTACTTGAGCTTCTTAAATTTCATCTTATATACATGTTTGACTTCTTGACCTTTTATAAATTATCCAAAATGGGAATAGAATGAGAGAATATTATTTCATGTTTATGGATACTAATTCCAACCTTCATTTCTTCTTGAAAATAAGCACTTAACCCTATTTTAATATTTAGATATCTAAGAGCACATGTGTTTGACTAGGAAAGGTTGTTGAGTGCAACATGCATTGATTTAGCCTATGGATTGTATTATTTCTCAAATAGGGCACATAATTTGGAGATATATGATATTTAATTTTCTTAAAACTATCCATATGGAATTTTATGTGATGGACAATGATAACTCTCCATATGGTATTATTTGGAGATATCTATCTTCTATAGTTTTGGCAAGTTTCTTGAATGTAACATGAGAACCTCAAACTTGATGATTTTTCATTATTTTAATATATAAGGAGGTAAATATTATTTTAACATATTCACCATGGTGTCATAGACCTTAATAAAAATTAGCTCCAAACTCTATGTACAACTTCAAAAAATGTCATTTTTACCTATCTAAGCCTCAATAAATTATGTCTAAAATGAGTTAAAATACTCAAAAAATAATAATAATATTCTAATTTTATATGTATAAATTGATAAAAACTTAAAATTTTAAAAATATGAAAAAATCTTAACCAAACTTCCAAACAAAAATTGACAAAAAAATGTCTGGTTGTTGCCCATAGGTTGACTTAGAGATGTTTTTCAATGAAATGAGTCTATTTTGAGTTGGTTTTAATTTAATTATAATTTATTAATACCTTTATATTGAGTATACACACTCTAAAATCATTTTTTTCTATTGGAAGGATCTAAAACACTCATTTCCAACTCCATTTGAAAGTAAAATAGTGAAAACCTCTTATTTCCTTCATGAATAGACATGCATTTTGCCATTTTATATATATTTAGGTATAATATATACATAAAAATAGTTTTAAACATTAAATTACATAAAAATATACCTCTAAGTCAAATTTTAATATATTTCATTTAGTAAAACTCAAAATATAAACTTTTTTGTGTTTCTTAGCTTGCACAATTTCATTTGTAAATTTATTTAGGTCTAAGTCTTGCCTTTTTTTTGAGTTTTATGTGGAATAAATACCTAATTAATTTTTAATTATGAATTATAATAACCTATCTCTTCATTATAACCATTATTATCTCCAACCAATCTCTTAAACCTCTCAAAAAATGCCTTTTTTGACTGTCTCTCTTGCTTGCTGGAAACCCTGATACATGTACCTTTGTATTTATCCATTATTTTCATTTAAATTTTTATTAATTAAGGTTTATGAAGTTAATTTATGATCTATAATATTTCACACCACTTTTTAAGAAAATAAACGAAAAATGTAATTATATTTCTTAAAATTGAGCTATTAGAGTTTAAGAAGGGTTTTAGAGCACCTTTCCTTATGAATAATTATTCATAAATTTAATCAAATGTAACATAAAAAATGAATTTAATAGTTATTTAATATTTTCACAAATATTCCTCTAATACCATTCAAACAAAATATATTTCTCCTTCATGGAATGCACATTTGAAAATTGCCTTCACTAGCTTGCATCTAGCTAGTTAGAGGAATATAAGAAACATCTATCAAAATTTTTATCTAAGAGCTATTATTGAGCATGGTTTTGGAATTATTAAGATTTTATAATGTTTTTTATAACCTGATATCTCTTCAATCCATGAATTATTCTTCTTTAAAACATGCATATAAGCAACTTTGACCAATGGTGGAAAAAATGTCAACAATAGCCAAGTATTCAACTTTAACTAGGCAATCTATTCCTTTATATTGAATTAACCTCTAAATGGATACATATCATGATAGGTGAACCTAAGTTATAATAATTTGAATTATTATATGTTTCCTTGGGTCTCCGCATTTATATTTCATCCCTATAACCCCATGCCTCCTCCTCTTCCCCTACTTTATTTATTCATCCCTTTAGCTTCCTCCATGCCCACTCAACCTCATATTCCAATTTTATCCACCACATATATAACCCCAAAAAAAACTCATGACACCCTAAGAATGGATATGATATCAAAGGTACCTAAGATGAAAACATAGGTTACTCCAATATATAGTGGGACTTTGATCACACCATGGTAATTATGTAGAGGATCCTCACTCAAAATTTCATGTAGGAGGGGAACCCATTGTCCTATTATAATAAATAGGATATTTTATCCCTCACGAAGGTTAGAACTTAAGAAAATGTGTAAAATGTGGTCAAAGACCCAATCTCAATCCTATGAATAACCCATGACATGTTAGAAAAACTAATAGAGGATATGCAAGAGCAGGTCTGATCCCTCAAAATGCAAGTGAAAAGTTCCTTCCCTATAGGGATAATTAGACAAGTAAAGTATGTTCTATTGTAAGTTTTATTATTACTAGGAAGAGTGGTGGAGACTATAATAGGTAATGAGAAGCATATGTAGAGTATCTAAGCTTATTTAGAAAATATTAATTTAGTAGAGATTAAATGTAGAGAGTTGGCATTTATAGTGTACAAGGGCATGTTCCCAAAGATGAAGCTTATGAAAAATTCAAACCTAATCTTGTATCAAACATACAGATGGAGCATGAGGGCTAAAATTAAGGAATGGATGGGCCTAGTATAGACTATGGTGAATCTTCTAGAATAAGGCAAGAAGAATATATCAGCCTACTTCAAGGAAGTTAATATTTTAGTGTTATTCCACCAAGATGGAACTCTACTAGGTAGGGGTGAGTTTAGGGTTCAAATAGGTCATTCTTACTAGGTTATGAGGAGAAAGTTTGATAAGGTCAACAAATATGGATCCTAGGCAATGTTAGAACTCTCCACCTAATCCACTATAAGTATTATCTAGGTGTTGGAACTAAAAGTGGCTATAGAGGCTCCACTCCAAGTTTGTCAAAGTTTGTTGGTACAATCATAGATTATTTTTTGAGAGTAACCAATGAATCTAGACAAACTAGCCAAGGACTTTGACTTAGTGGTAGCTGTGCTAGCCATTAGGGGAGCAAAGTCCAGTTAATTGGGTGGTAGTCTATCCACAACTCCTCTATGCATCAATTAGTTGGGCCCTTGGGGATATTTTAAATTAAATTTTAGGTATTTTATTCTATTTTTTAAATTTATATGGTTTTAACAACCTACAGTGACCATCATGTACTAGGATTCAAATCTCATGCTACTAAGAGGAGAGATCCATCCTCATCTATAAATGTATAACTATATTCTATTTTGAAGGTTGATAATTCTTAATCCCAAAATAATATCAAAATTAAGTAAGGTTTTCACCTACTTCTTACTTCACCCTTTTGTATTTTTAATGTCTATGATGATCTATACTTTTATAAACAAACTCATTTTAGTGAATGCAATATTTCACTTTCTAGAAAGTCATTGTTTATTTTTTAAAATTCATCAATCATTTCTATTTTTTGAATGAATATTAATGCTAAGATAATTTAACTAATTCTTTGTTACTTAATGACTAAAGTGGTTATAATGTGTATTATTATTATTATTTCCCAAATTTTAACTCTACAGAAGTCAAGTAGACTTTTAAAAATTTGGGATAACATGGAAGTATCTCTATATATAGGCAAGCTGCTACAAGATATAGATCTCTAGATTATGAGCTAGTTCCCTTGATTTAATGGTTTAGGCTCACACATTACACTAGAATAATCACTTGATAGGGGTGAAAATGGGTATAAGGAAACATAAAAATAACCTACACTAATAGAGGTTATACACTAAAGGTATCTCCACAAACATACTTGTATTTATACTAAGAAGGTAAACTACTAAAACTGATCTCAACTCAAAGTTTCTTCTAGCATAAGTGTTTTTACATGGAGGAAGATTACCATGCAATTCCAAATATGGATAAATATTAGTTCTTATCTTAGACACTGCTAATCTATGTCACACTTCAAAATATATCTAAAAAATATATACACTTCATGAGACCTTTCAGAATAATTGTTACTCACATAATGCATACAAGATCAGAATAGAAATAAGGAGAAACAATCATCACTTTTCATCCAAATAGATGACTTGAAATACATAGGAAATAATTGTGGAAACTAAAAAAACTTGAGAAATATTTATTCAAAGGCCAAAAAAGTCAAAATTAGGAGGGCTTTGCCATACTAATTATTGATAGTTTACATTACCAAAATGGCTTCAATATATAGAGCATAGGAGAGGAGGGAGAAATATTGATGTTGGAGAGTCATCGTGCCAAGTATCAAGCCCTAAAGACTAGTTACATTGCAAGAGGAATTATAAAATTACTCATAACCTTCTCTTAAAAGAGTGTCTATCATAAATTTAACATCCTCTTGAAGTTAGCATAGGGACACTCCATTATCTTTCTTAAAAATGCTCTTCTTGATGAGGAGTTCATGAACTATCGAAAACTATCTTAAAGGTCACGAACACATTCACTAACTTGAGAAGGTGAAACATGATTTTTTAATGTCATTATGTACCCCTCAACTGATGATCTTCTCTTTTCCAATTGTCATACAATTTCTTGCAGTCACTCATTAGCCTTTTAGGACTCAATTCTCACACTTATCACTATGTTGACTTGCACACACTTGAGGAGATTTGTTGTAGAGAAGTGAAACACCTATTCAGACTTTATTTGTCCTTGGGTCTATATTATAGACTTAAAAAAAACTCAATATCACACGTCTCATCTTCAACATGGCTATCACCTTCTTTCTCATTATTCTATTCAAGATTGCCTATAATAACCATCATAGCATAGGGGATTTTATGCATTAATAGGGTGATAATGGTATATTAGGAGTAATAAAACATATCTACACACCATACACCATGACTTTCACTTATGCATTCCCTTATGTACTTTTAAATCACCTTAATCTTTGCATAAAACATAGAATTTGCCTCATCTATACAAGTGATGGTGAAAAAACATTGAGTGGTAGGGAGCTTTAGAGAGATCCAAATAGATCCAAATTACTTCCCACACCAATTGAGCCCTTTTGGATACATTTCTCTTCATATCATTGTCATTAGGCTCTTATGAGGGTTTAAAGTCATTTAATTTCTTAACAATGATTCATAAAGGTTAAGCCCTTAACCTTATAACCAATGCCATTTATATCAATTTTGGGACCACCCTCAACTATCCATAAGTTATTGAGACACCATGCACATTTTCCATACATGTATGAGTGAAGGAAAATGGCTCTTGAGTTTTACAATGCATTCTCAACACCCCTGAGACAAAATTAGGCCAAAATGACAGATTCTGAGTTGTTCCTTAAAAATCACTAATTCAAATAAATCCCTAAATATCTCATGAAATACCTCAAGTTAATTGGGAAGATCATATTTTTATATGAATGACATTAGACACTTGATGGTTCATGCCTAGTTCTTAGGACAAGTAGGCATAAATTGTGTTTTTGAGTATATGACCACTTGTGAGATATCATAGTTCCTTTAGATGATTCTCAACACTCATTCACATTAAATTAAATCCTTCACATCATCCCAAAATGCTTCCAATGGTATTCATTTCATCCTTTTGCCATTCATGTATTAGGTCTATAAATTGCATTGATTATGAAGTGCCTTAGGTTTGAGACAAAATAAAGAGCACTTCCTCTATTAGTTTGACTTGAAGGATACCATGGAGGTATTTATAAAGCCATTATAAAATTATTTACTAAGTTTAAATCCTTTAACATTCTTCTGGATGCCTCAACATCTCAAACTCTCAAAATTAGCTTCTAGGTCTATGACGGTGTGCAAGGTTCTGATTGACTGGGTATGAAGTTTGAAATCAACTTGGATCAATCTTTTCCATATTTAATTTACCTATAAAAATCACATGGAGTGTGATATTATCACTCTAAGAGTGGATTATACATGTTAATATCCATCCTACACATTTGTAAACCTTTTAAACCTTTATTCTCCATTAGCTTATGCTAGTGTGTTTCTTGAGTAAGACTATAGGTGCTTATTAGGGAAGCCAATGGGTTTATATAGGTGGTGATACATGTTTTATAACTATAGTTACCACTTTTACTTCCTATTGAGTTCATATCACACTTTAATGTATTCATTTATACTTTGAAACCATGCCCTTATCCCTCTACCATTAATACACTAGGTGTTATTTGTAAGTTGTATTGCTACACTTTCACTTTAGCCTAATGACATTATAGTTCTCTAAGCATTTTCATTAGAAACTTGATTGAGTTGAAACCTCAATCAACCATCATTCTCTCTTGATAAAACAATATCCTTTTTGTGTCAAGATGTGACCTCTCCATCTAAGCTATAAGAATGAAACCATTAAACTTACACAGACCTCATAAACTTTGACCATGAGGTTGCACTTTATATGGTAGGATCCTTTTTCAAAGAGATTAAGGTAAATATTCCCATTAATCAACTTTATTAAATTTCATTGATTTTAGGTGTTTCTTGAGGGGGTCTTGTCTAACTATAGGTCTTGAATGATTTGATGGACCCTAAATGACTTGAAAAATTCATTCAAGTCTTGAGATCATACACAACCTACCTCTTAGGTTTTGGAGAGTCCCATGGTTGTTTGTTTAGCCCTACAGGTGAATATAGGTGACTATGCACATTAGGTGTCTAATGAGTCCTTAATTATTATCTTATACCCCTATCTCAATCAATCTCTAGATCCTTCAATGGATAAAATTTGATCAACCATGATCTGAGGTGCTAAAACAAGTGTATGCCCTTAACCTAAAGCCAAACATAGAAAGATGAAACTATCCAATTACCAAAACACTATTTACAACTATCAATAGTGTTCAATTATAACACAAGGATAATTATACCTATCCTTTCATATCCAAATATGCCATGCCATGTTGGAATCAACATGAAATGAGTATGTATGCTCTATGAGTCTACCTATACTAATTGGTTCAAGCAAAGCAATGCAATCATATGAGAAAAATTGAGATGTTGGCATTGTATAGGTAATTTGGTGGTGTTAAAAATATTGGTGATTTTTTTATATATTATAGACCATTAATATTTAAACCATGACCATGAAATTGATGGTCATAAGGACTACTACCATCCCCCAAGTGCACTCACTCCAACTCTTCTTCTCTTGTCCATACCAAATGAAAATTGTTGACCCTTCTTGACCTATCCAAGGGAATGATAGGAGAGGTAAACTTATTTTTGATAATTTTAGATCTATTGAAGCCACCTAATCTTAAAAATTACCTTTGAGGATCTTGAGACACCTTCTTGAAGGATTCACATGTGCTAGATGAGTTATTCCAGTCTGTACAAGTATCTTAAATAAAATTTTGTAGATGATCTTCTTGTTTTTACATTGAAGCTAAAAATTTTTAGTTTCAAAACTATCTTTTGAGATTATTTTATAGAAATTATGCTATATTACATCTCTAAACATTTTTCCTTTTTTGGAAAACTGTAAATTTCTTTAGCATGACCCAAAAGGTGGTATAGAAAGACATTGATAAAAATGACAAATAAGACAAGGTAAAAGCATATTATGTGACCCTAAAAGGACCATGGTGACCATTTTCAAACCTATTAGGTGTAATGAAAATTTTAAAATGTAGGGGGTTTGACTTAATTTTATCTAAGGTAAACTTTGGTCAATATTTTGGTGATTTTTAGGGGTGGTGTTGGCCAAATTTAGCCTACATACAAAACTTTGCCTAGATCTTGAGGGAGAAGCTGAGTAGAGTCTTGGTTGAAGAATGATCCAATAGTAGGATTAGATGGGATTTAGGAAGACCTCATGAAATTTTAAAGTTTTTGAAACACTTTAAGTAGGCTTAAAGTGTGAATTTAGTGATCATAGATAACCAAACTATCACAATACATAATGCATAATTGAATATATCAAGTTTGTTGTGCATTTAATAGATTCACTTGGAAAGCCTCTCAGGCCAAAATATTGCATGGACATGGTTTTTTTCATACCTTGATCATTATTTACAAATTTCATGTCTTGATGAGTTTTCTATCTCAAGATAAAAGCATTCAAAGTTGAACAAGAAAAATAAAACATGCATGGGGATGCCAAGTTAAAGATGTAATAATTAATCATTTGGATTTAAAAATCCTTAATAAGTGGGATGTGTATGGGGACATCATGTTTAGGTCTTATGAAATAATGATTTGGAGTCAAATGTTTTTAAAGATCAATAATATGCATTCTATTGAATCAAAGGATCCAATGGTGCACAATGAATGCCAAAGATAGTGGGTCTAAACAAATCTATAGTATGCATTTAATCATGCAATCAAGATCAATGATGAGTGGTGGGTCAAAATTTTAGTGGATATTGAAACTAGATACATAGGTGAAAAGTGTCTTAAGTGCATTAAACTAGAAGAGTATCCATGACTTGTATTCATTCATACAAAGCAAGTTCAATAATACATGTTCATGTGTATAAGTCAAGATCAATGATCCATGTCAAATATTGGGATAAATATGAATGGCATGCATTCTCATGATATAAAAATCTAATGATGCATGTTTGATATTAATAAAAAATATCAACAACATACATTCAATCATTTCATAAAGATCTAATAGTGTGAATTTGATCTTACTAACAAAGATCAATGACAAGTGTTGAGTTGTGTGATAAGAGCAATGGTGCATAGGTCAAAAAAACTAGATCAAGATTAATGGCCAATATCAGAAGTCAAAGCCTTAAGCCATTAAATCGAGATCAAATGTAATTAAAATTGAACTAGAGTAGATATTATAAGGGGATACCATGAAGGTAGACACATTAGTTTTGATGAGTTCATCACCAAAGCTAACGACATGATTATGACCCTTTTCACCATTCTTACACACAAAATATGAACCAATAGGGAGAAATCCATGCTAGAAAAAGATCAAAAGAAATTGATTCAACTATTATAACTACATCAATGTAGTAGTTCATATTTAAAATGACTTGATCCCACCATTTTAACCATAAATATCATCAATGTAGGCCAAAAATAGATTCAAAGAGACTGATATGGTTGTTATGGCCATTTTCCAAAAGTAGTCTTAGACCTTATGATCTTTTCTAACTAAATCAATTTTTGGAAAGATTGTAGGATCATAGTCATTATTCTTCCTTCTCCAGCATTCTACGCATGTTATCCATCTCTCTCATTCCATTATGCTATAAATATAGGATTTTAAGACTTGAAATGGAACCTCTCTCTCTGGCATGACTAGACTCTGCCAAGATTTGTACTATAACACCTATTTGATGCAATATGAGACTAAAATCCTCCATTTACAAGATGAATCAAAGTGGCTATTATTAATTCATTGATGTGGTTAACTGAATGCATGTTTTCCTTTCCTCTATATGATTTATATCACATTCATGTAGTGTTTTGGTAGTTTTCACAAGGCATTCTAAGTGTATATATAGTCTATTAGTCAGTGTGGAAGTGGACAACTACCCTCCTATGCTGAGTTGATAGCTAGCCATGCCTTATTATGAAATACTTATGTGGAAGTTGATTAAAGAGTGAATGAAGTGATGTTTATTATTCTTGAAAGCATTTTATAGTGTGTTTTGTGAAAGTATAAGGTTCAAAAAATTTAGTGTTTCACCCCCATTTTTACATGTTTTCATGAATTATTATCAATCTCTCTCCCTTTCCCAAGTAGGAAGCTAGTTTAGGTCTAATTTAGGTGATAGATACAAAAATAAGATGGCCTTATCTAGAGGTATGACCCAAGTTTAGGTGACCCATATCCTACGGTCAGTCCCATGTTAGACTAGGTTTGAGAAAGAAGACCTGAACAATCACCTTCACAGTTGGGGTGCAACTTAGGATGCCAATAGGTAGCATGCCTACTATGCTAAGGACCAGTTGCCTTATCCTATCCTTAGGTAATGGAGTCACCCATATACTATAATTTACACTAATATGCCTCTAAAAATACATCAAACTCACAAAAAACACACCAAGAAATAAACACATAAATAAGACACCAAGACACACACTTGTGCTCACAAAGCACTTATGGAAAACACAAAAACAACTCAAAGGAAAACACACACCTATCCTAATATGTATAAGACCTCAAAAAACTTGAGGTGAAAGACAACTCTTCATTTATTCAACTAGGGTCAAAGACAATGCTTATAGAGTCACTGTTGCTCCATGAGAACAAACCATCATCGAATGAATGTTTGTGCATTGAAAAATTTCTTACGGAGATATTCAAATGACTTACCATATTTGGATTTTTTGATAACAATAATTATATCACTTAGATCTCTCATAAACACTCCATCTAGGTCTCTTGGAGGTTTGTTTGACATTGCATCTTGCTTGACCTTTGTCATGTTCACTAGGCACTCCTCAATATGATCATTGGGAAACATCAAATCCTTCTCAACTTCAAATGAATTTGAATAATGATATGTCTATTTTTTGGAGTCATCAAGGTTGTCTTTTTATTTATCAAACACTTCATGGTCTACCAAAATTATTTTCTACTTGGTATATGTCTCATGATCTTCCTTGTGCTAATTAGAAACATGATCGACCTCATCATCAGGTCTATATTTATTTTGAAGAGTTAAAAAAAATACTTAAATCCATAAATTCCTACACTATGGAATTGAATTTTTGTCACATATCATCCATATTTTCTTGAGGTTCATGCTCATGAACATTTTCTTTGTTCAATCAAAACTAAATGCTCACTAAGACTTTCATGCTTTGTTGTAGATAGTATATAAACATCATCATCTATGTACAAGAGGTAGTTTATCCATGTAACTTGTTCTAGAGTTTATTTATAATCTACCTCAAAAGATCCATCACATTCTTCATAGAGGATATATGTACCAAGACCATTTTCTTCAAATTCATACTTCTCATCTCCCCATTCATCAAGGTATAATTCTACTATGCCATTGAGAAGTGACAGAGGTTTTTGATCACTAGGATGATCTTATTCATCACTACTTTTACAATTCATGTTAGATGTATAAGGCACATATGGTTCTACATGAAAACTAGATAGAGGTTCGGACTTTATTGACAATTTATCACCATACCTAGTCCTAAATGCCATATAAAACTAATCTAAAGTCAAGTATCCTCTAATATTAACATTAAAATCTCTTGAAAAATAAAGGGCAAAGTGAGGTGGCACATCCACAACCATAACATATTGAAAAATGGTGAAAGTAAGACAATCATGAAGAATAAGTTGAAAACATTTAATAATACCAATTGTCTTGGTAGCTAACCCATCTAGTTATAGTACTCCATTATAATAAGGCTTGTGCTTTAAGTTTAACTTATCAAGTACTTGATTATGCATGACATAATTACTTTCTCCACTATTAGTCAAATAATTATGTACCACATCATGTCCAATTATGATATATAGGTAGAATGGAGGAGTTTTGTTAATTTCATTAATTTTGTTTGGTTGCCCCTCACTAGGCTTCAATGTAGTTGTCAATGCTGACTCTTTCCCACTACACTACTTGGTTTTCATGATGATTTTAGACAACCTTTCTTGGATCAAGTATATTTGTCTAGGTATTGATAATTTATCCCACATTGATAGATTCACATGATTCCTCTTCATTTGCTTTACATTTTTTGTGAAAGTACTACTAACCTTTACTTGTTCACTAGTAGGAATAATGATGCCTATACCCTGAGAATTGAAAGGACTCTTAGCACTAAGATTTATTTGATCAGCTTGTGCATTTGGGAATATATTAGACATACCTACCCTTTAGAATGTTTGAAAACTCATTGATGAACCATTACCAACCGCTTAACCTATTCAATTAACTTCCTCTTTTCCATTATGTTTGTAACTATAAAACTTGGAACTTTTCTTGATTACCCTTGATAATTAACAACACATTAGTCATATTAATACCAAATGAATAAAGTATATCCCACTTGAGCACTTTTCCCATTTTTATCTCCTCCAATAAAAACCTCATCTTGATTCATAATTGGTATTGTTCCAAAATTTGCCATGAAATCTTGATTGAAGGACTCATTGACATAGGTAAATGGATCATGAAGTTGATCCCATGAAATCTAACAATCATGCTCTTAAGAAATGTTTTTTTTGAGTGGGCTCTAATGCTTTTGATTTAGAGGGAACATTGGGATTATAACTAATTATCCTTGACCTTGAATATGACCTTGAAAGGGTAGTTTATTTCCTTCATAGTTAGGGTAGGACTAATTATGTTGATAGTGGCTTTGTGAATGCCTCACTTAATATTATTGTATGATCCTTTTGAGACCTAAAATATCTTGTTCAAGATCTCTCATTCTTTCTGCCTAATTAGATTTACTTGGCTAACTAGGGGCACCAAACATATGATTTGGTGTAGGAATGGGATCAACAATAGGTATAGGGGTTTATAAATTAGGGAATAGAGGCATAGGGGGTCTTGGGGAAGTATTCCCATTCTGAATCAAATAATTCTTATCCCTAATGGCTACTTCATAGGCATTAAATAATGTGTTACCTCCCATAAATTAAATCATCATATAAATATCACTATCAAAATCCTTAAGATAATAAAGCAAAGCATCATTTGTAATAGGTATTACCAATATTTAGATGCTATCCTATGTCTTATAAAATTTTGTGTTGAATTATAGAATAACTTCTTGATGTGCTCTCCTTATGCTAGTCAACTGCTCAATCAATGACAAGTTTTATTCAAATCTTCTCCTCAAAGCATCTGGGACTCATCCCATGTGGTGATATATTCTAGGGTTAATGTACCATACTAATCAATATATTTCACCTTAAAAGAGATAGCTAATAACCTAATTGCTATGCTCTTTTTAATGATGTGATGTCTATTGGGGAAGTTAGTAATGTTTCTAATATGCTCAGTATGGGTAATGACAGTCTCATTAGTATATGAGGGAACACTTTTGAGGGTAGATATGGGAATTCCATAATAATGGGAAAGTCTTAGAATACTATATCCATTGAAGGAAACAAAATGTAGGTTCCTTACCATGGTATCTTTAGGAATTTTCAATATTGGGCCAATTAAAAACTTTATTATAGGTTTATAAACAAGGTATGACCTCTTTGGGTAAGGATATGTGTTGTCAAGTCTATATACTTTGACTGAATAATGAGTAATATATTTGAACAAAATATTAATGCCTTTAGTATGATATCTTGTGCTTACCTTATTCATGAAACAATGCACTAGTTTACCACCAAGAGCCAATTATTGAAGTTGCTAGATACTGTAAGAAGTATACTATTACAGGGCTTCTTGTTGTCAAGGCCAACATCCACCTTAAACAACCTTCTTGTAATTCATATCCCATCAAGAATTATAGAATTTTTATATCCCAAATTTTCACCCTAGAGAAGTCAAATAAATCTTCTCAAATTTGGGATAACATGGAACTATCTATATGTATAGGAAAGTTGCTATAAGAGATAGGTCTCTAGACTATGGGCTATTTCCCTTGATCTAATTATTTAGGCTCACACACTACACTAGAATAATAAATTTTTGGGGGAAAAAAGGGGTATAAGGAAACATAAAACTAACCTACACTAATGGAGTTGATACACCAAAGATTTCTCCACAAATATACTTGACTTTGCACTAAGAAATTAGACAATTCAAAAATATCTCAAATCAAAAGTTATTATAACATAAGTGTTTCTACATGGAGGAATATTTCCATGGAATCAAAAAATTGGTTAACTTGGATGTCTGATATTAGAAACTACTAATCTCTCTCATACTCCATGAGACCTATTAGAAGAAATGTTACTCACTTAATGCATATAAGAGTAGAATGGAACCAAGGAGAAATAATCATCACTTGCCATACAAATATACTACTTGACATACTTAGGAAAAAATTTTAGAGCCTAAACCATATTGATAAATATTTATTAAAAGGAAAAAAAATTCAAAACCATCATGGATTCACCATGCCAATTTTGGATTTTTTACAGTGCCAAAAATGGCTTCAATATATAAAGCATAGGAGAGGAGAGAGAAAGATTAACATTGGAGAGTCACCATGCTAAGTGTCAAGTATTGAAGACCAGTTATAATGAGAGAAGAGGAGTTAAAAAATAATTCATAAGGTTCTCTTGGATAAGTGCGTATTATAAATGTAACATCCTTTTTTTGAAACTGCTTTTCTTGATGAGGAGTTCACTAACTATCTAGAACTATCTTAAAGGTCATTAACACATATCACTAAATTGAGAAATTGAAACATGATTTTTGAAAGTCATTATACACCCCTCAACTGATGATATTATCTTTTCTAATTTTCATTCACTTTCTTGTAGTCATTCACTACCCCTCTAGGCCTCAATTCTAACGTTATCACTATGGTGACTTGCACACACTCAAGGAGATTCATTCAAGAGATGTGAGAAACATATTATAATATTATTTTTCCTTAAGTATATCATATAGGATTCAAGAAAACTCAATATCACACCTCTCATATTCAACTTTGTTGTCACCTTCTTTCTCATTATTATATTCAAGACTACATGTAACAACCAGCTTAGTAGAGGGGGTTTTATGAATGACTAGGGTGATAATGGTATATGAGGAGTTAGAAAACATCTCTATACACCTTCCACCATGAATTTCACTCATCCATTCCCTTCTATAATTTTAAATCACCTCAATATTTATAAAAAACATAGAATTTACCTCTTCCATACAAGTGATGGTACACAAAAATTGAGTGGTAGGGAGCTTGAGAGAGTGACAAATAGATTCTAATTAATTACCAGAACAATTGACCCTTATGGATACATTTTTATTCATATCTTTCTCATCGATCTCTTAAGAGGGTTTTAAGTCTTTTAGGTTCTTAATAACGATTCATAAAAGTTAAGACATTAACCATGTAACTAGAACACTCCTTAACTATCCTTAAGTTCTTGAGACAACATGCACATTATTCATATAGATATGAGTGAAATAAAATGGCTCTCGAGTTATTACTATGTATTTTATACACCCCTAAGACAAAACTAGGCCAAAATGACTAGTTCTAAATTGTTCTCTACAAACCATTGAGTCCAATCAATCATCCACTCTCCTATGAAGTATCTAAATTTTATTTGGAAGATCATATGGTCATATGAATGACAATATACATGTAATGGTTCATGCCTAATTCTTAGGCCTAGTAGACTTAGACTATGTTTTTTCGTATATGACCACCTATGAATGATCATAGTGGTTATAGATGATTATAAATAATCAATCATCTTCAATTCAACCCTTCACATCATCCCAAAATGCTTACATGAATCTTCATTTCATCCTTTTACCATTCATGTTTTAGGTCTACAAATTACATTAACTGTGAAGTGCCTTAGGTCTGAGACAAAATAGAGAGCACTTCCTCATTTAGTTTGACCTAAAAGAGACCATTAAGGTCTTTTTAAATTCATTTTAACCTTTTTTACTAAGTTTTAATCCTTGACCATGCTTCTGGAGGCCTCAACATCTCAAATTCTCAAAAGTAGCTTCTAGGTCTGTGATTATTTTTAGGGTTTTGATTGACTAGGTATGTGTTTGAAACCATCTTGGATTAATCTTTGCCATATTTCCTTTACCTATAAAAATCACATGGAGTGTGATATTATTATTCTGAGAGTATCTTATATATGGTCATCTCCATCCTACACATATTTAAACCTTCCAAACCTACAACTTAGGCTAGTGTGTTTCTTGAGTCAGACTATAGGTGCTTATTAGGGAAGGCAAGTGATTCTTATAGGTGGTGATACATGTCTTAGCACCATACTTCCAATTTTTACTTCCTCTTAAGGTCACTGAGGTCATCTCACACTTGAATGTATTTATTTATAATTTTAAACCATTCCCTTATCCCTCTACCATCAATGCACTAGGTGTTATTTGCAAGTTATGCTACTATAGGTTCACTTTATCCTAATGATATTGTATCTATCTTAGTTTTCTCATTCTAAACATGGATAAGTTGAAACCTCACTCAACCATCATTCTCTCTTGATCAAAAAATCTCCTTATTATGTCAATATGTGATCTATCCATCTAGGTTTCAAGAATGAAACCATTAGACTTAAATAGACCTCATACACTTCCACCATGAGGTGACACTATATAGGGTAGGATCCTTTTTCAGAGAGATTAAGGTAAATATTCCCATTAATAAACTTTCTTCAATTTGACTAATTGTAGGTGTTGCTTTAGGCAGTCTTGAATGAGTTGATGAACCCTAAAAGACTTGATAACTCCATTCAAGTATTGAGATCATACACAACTTGTCTTTTAGGTTTTGGAGAGGCCTACAATTATTTGTTTAGACCTATAGGTAACTGTACACATTAGTAATCTAATGAGTCTTTACTTATTATCTTATAACCCTATCTCAATCAATATCTAGATCTTTCAATGGAGGAAATCTAACTAAACATGTTCTAAGGTGTTGAAACAAGTGTATGCCCTTGACCTGAAGCCATTCATAGAAAGATGAAACTCTATAATTACCAAAATACTATTCATAGCTCTTAATAGTGTTCACTTATAGCAAAGTGATAATTATGCCTATCCTTCCATATCCAAATGTTCTATGCCATATTGTAATCAGAATGACATGAATATATATGCTCTATAAGTCAACCTACACTACTTGGTTCACATAGACTAATGTAATTAGATGAGAAAAACTTAAATGTTGGGGTTACACAAGAAGTTTGGAGGTGTTAACAATATTAGTGATTGTTCATATAATATAAAACATAAATATTAAAACCATGACCATGAAATGGAAGGTCATAAGGACTACTAACATCCTTTAATTACACTCACTCCAACTCGTCTTCTCCTATCCATACCAAATGAAAACCATTTATTATTCTTGACTTGTCCAAGCGAGTGATAGGAGAGAAAAAATAGTTGTTAATAGTTTTGGATTTGTTGAAGCCACTTGAGATTGGAAATTAGCTATGGGTATCTCAAGACACCTTCTTAAATCCTTCACATGTGTGAGATGAGTCACTTTAGTTTGTAAAAGCATCTTAAACTGACTTTTATAGATGATTTTATTTTTATGTTGAACTTGCAACTTTTTAATTTAAAAATTATCTTCTAATATTATTTGACATGAAGTATGTTAGATTACATCTTGAAATAGTTATCCTTTTTTGGAAAATCGTACATTTCCTTAGCATGACCAAAAAGGTGGTATAAAAGGACATTGAGAAAAATGACAAATATGACAAGGTTAAAACATATTATGTGACCCTCAAAGGACCATGGTGACTATTTTCAAACCTAGGGGACCTAATGAAAGTTGTAAAATGTAGGTGTTTTAATTAATTTCACCTAGGGTAATATCTGGTCAATAGTTATTCTAGCCCATTTATGAACCCTTTTCATTTACCTTATAATATTGGTAATCTATCTGTTAATATATAGGTTATCTTTAAAGAGTCTATGTGTTATTTACTATGGAATTTTAAATATTGACATTTGGTGATGTTTTTATAAGTTTAAAATTGTTTCATGTTTCCTCAAACCTTTCCCATTGTGTAATATCAAGTCAAAATCTTTGGTAAATCTTGACACATAGTGGTACAACTACGATAGGGCCTTTAACTCAATTCTTGATGCATTAACACCATCCAAGATTGGAAACATCTTTCCTACCTTACTTTATGATTTTTTTTGTGTTTTATTTAAAACAAAAACACTCTCCCATACTTTATAAATCCATGAAGGGTGGCCCAAATAATAAATAACAAATAAAATCTCTCTTAGCTAACAACTATACCAAGGTGCAATTGCACATATATTGAACCCCTGTTAGTAAAAATCATGACCCTTTGAGTAACAAAGGTTAAAATTTCTTGGTCCTTGTATTTAAATAACATCAATACTAAAATTAATAAGGATATTTTTCATCCTACATTTTTTCCCTTGATTTCCTCTTTAGAACACTCGATCTCATTAGTGCTTTCGGAGGCATAAAGTATATCAGGAGAGATAACACTTTCTATGTTTTTTTAATTAAAATTATTTTATGATTTTTATTTAATAGTGATTATCAATATAACATAATATTACATATATAATGTGATGATTCTCATAAAATCTTCCCTCGTCACTTATCTATTATTGATCTGAAATAAGATAAGCCTAAATAAACCATAAATCATAACAAACCAACATTGAGATATATAAATTACCTATACTTATAATTATGTTTCCTCTAAAGAGGTTGAAAATAAAATTACAATGTGTTTTCAGTCATTTAACTCCCGTAATACACTTATTTTATTGTAAGTAGGTCAAGTGTAGTAATCTTAACATTATAAAAAGTATATGCCTTTATTAATAAGGTTATATTATGGAACTTATAAATTAAATCCTATTCATAATATTATCAATACTTTTACTTTATATAATTTAAACAGGTATTCAAATGGACCATAATTTATAATGTTATTGAAGAGGTCAGATTCTAAATCTCTATTTGAAAATACATTTATACCTTATACTCTTCCTATTGTGAATTCACATGTGTATAATTACTTTAAGGATTAATCACATTGATTTATGTTTCCCTTGTCTAAGGAAAAGTATGAATCTATTCATTCTAATAATTCAAAGTTCATAATGGTTAAATTATACTTCATAAGTTATTGAAATTTTTTAAAAAACTATATAACACTCTAGAGATGACCATATCACATCAATCATATAACTAAGAAGTACATGCTTCAATCCTTATTTATAATAATAATAAATTCATGGTCTTATTTTTTGCATTATGGTTTTAATTTTATACCAACTATATTTAATTTTTCAACAAATTAGAAATTAGTTCATGCTTGAGATAGAACTACAAAGGACCCTTGACTATTTAAGTTGTAATTAATTACCTATACATCTTCACTCATAAGGCAGATCTATAAGTTATAAAAATTTAAGTAATTTTCTCATTTAAGTGACACATTTCAATAAAATTATATCTTATTCAATTCATTTAATGGGTCTTCAAATATCTTGAGATTATAAGGAAACCCTTGTAACTATGACATTAGTAAACAAGGTTGAGTTTTCCTAAAATGTCAAGTCAGTACAACTGAACATGAAATGAATTATTCATAATTTTTAATCAATCAAGTCTCCAAATATTTGTTAAAATCACTCATTTAAAGGACTAAGATTATATACCATCAAAATTTACAAGTAAAGAAGATGAATTAGGCACCATTCCTTTAATGTTCTTGCCATTTTTAGTAAATGAGTTTATTTCATCATATAATCCTATGTAAATTTAGTAAGTAAAGATATGATATTAAATAGTTATGAATCATCATTAACTCAATAATATAATCAAATGTAGTATTATCTATTAATAAATAGACTTATTACATAAATAATTACAACTCAATCTCAAATAACAACACAACCTGGGTAATTATATACTTGGGAAGTGTAAGCCCAAATTTTATAGTTAAAGTATATATAACGGAGATAATGTAGTTATTGTAGCATGATTATACCTTGAAAAATGTAATTAGGGGAAGATATTTTTCACATATGAACTTAAATTTAGGTTTATAATATCCTTACAAAAGTACTAACACTTTGTTAAATTTGCTAATGATTTTAATACACTTTCCAGTGCAAACCAAATTTCATAGCCATGTTTAACATTCTAAGTAAATAATTACTCTTGATTAATTTGAGTTAGGTCATAAAATTAATAACATGGGTTACTAATATGGTGACTAGCATATGGTATTTAATCATGGATAAATGTTGAAAAATCATGTGACAATCCCAAATCCTCATTCATGGTATTGAGAGTTCAATGAGTAAAAATATAATACTATTTTCCCATTAGTTTCTCAAAACAAAACTAGTCATAATTTAATTGTTTAATATAATTCAATTAGTAATTTAGATCAAACCTTAAGAGATGGTCCTCATCCCAAATAATATTATAAAGAGTAAATATGAGTTTTTGTATTCACTTCATCTTACATACATCAATAGTGGTATCGGATCTACTAGTTAGGTTTTGAACAATATTATTATAAGTTCTAACTTGTAATAGTGATATTAAATAATCATATATTTCCCATGATTTAAAAGGAATTTGATTTTGGATCAAATGTAGTGTCTAAATTTTATCATACCTATAAACATTTCTATTGACTCTATTCAAAAATAAAGATCATTTATATTTATACTTATTTCAAATATTGATGAAAAGTATGCATCCATTATTATATAATTAAAATCCTTCCACTTAGCATAGGCAAGGCATAATAAAAGAAATAATTTTAAATGAATACATTTGAACAAACTATGATGATATCATTTCAACATATAATTCTTCATGCATCACAATCTTTTTAAATTTCAATATTTTATAGAAATGATGCAATTATCAAACATTAAAATTAGTTTATAAATTTGGCATGTTAAATATAATAAATAATTGTACTACACAATTATAAAAATAGGCCATTGAAAAAATGAAATTTTTATGGCAAACATATAAGTATGTAATCATAACATCTTAATCATATTTATCCATTTAAAACCAAATTAAGTATTTTTATGTGATAATGTAGTGGACAAAAACATAATGGTAAAAATGTAGTGTGACAAAAATTTCGCGAGGATAAAACATATTGAGTAAAAATTTGGAAGTATTGGTAATGTTGCAAAAATGTTGTGAAGAGCATAATTGGGACATTTTAGTGATTATCATATTGTTTATTTTTTGTCTAGTTCATTTTGATGATAGTAGTTAACATTTCATGGTGGAAAAGTAATGCACCAAATTTACAAGAAAAATAACAAAGGAAAATGTGATTTCATGAGTTTGGAACTTTAGTTGAAAGTTGTGTCATCTTCTATGTGATCACATCTTTTACTATGTTTTGTCCTTGTTACATTTTTTCCTTGCCAGGTTTTATCTTCTCTAAGTTTTTCATGCTATGTTTTTAACTGCTACATTTTTTTCTATTACTTTTTCAATGGATGCCAATTAAGCAATATATACTAAAATAATTATAATGTAGCAAGAGACATATCACCTTTTAATATTATTATATTGACAGCATATAAATATCATAAATGCAATGAATAACACAATAGACTGTTATGCCTTTATTTATTATTCTAAGTCATGGAACATAATTGAATTCTATGTAAATCAAGAAAAGTATTAGTTGAAGCACAAAATAAATAATATTTTGAGTATAATTTAAATGCATAAAAGCCTTTAAGAATATTAATATAATGGATTTATTATTCCTTTTCAATTGTCTAGTAAACCCAGTAAGAGCAATTGGCATTATTATCCTATATATAGAGAGAGCTACAATTGGTACTATTAAACTTAACATTAATTTATACAAATACATAAAGCAAGGGTAGTGAATAGCTTCAATTTTACCTTTATAAGTACATGCTAAATATTTAAAATAATTATAAGCTACAATTAGAGAAAAAATTATTCAAGAAACTTCTTAACAGTCAAATTAGAAAAATTAATTTTTTTAGAGCGATTATACTAAAATGTAATGAAAAATATGCCAACATAATACTAACATGGAAAACATTTTCAAATTATATCTTATAGAATATTTTTTGTATTATTTTGTAAACCCTCATGAAATCATCAAAGGTAAGCTTAGATATTATATTTATAATTCATTAACAAATTAAAAAATAACCGGAATGAGATATTTACACAATAATGTTCATTTTAAATATCAATGAAATAATTTTTATAAAAATCAACATACCATTTTACAAAGTACAATCACATTAAAATCATAAATGAATGTCATGACTATTAAGTCTATATGACCATGACACATAATATACACAAGTGTGTATTCAAATATATGCTTATTTATTTACATTGGCATAAGAATGTATACATTCATTAATAAACAACCCATACTGATTTTTAATTTACCATGCAAGCATTTTAGAGATAGAATTCAATAAAAGAAATAATGCTTAAATGGTTCTATATATAAGGAAAAGGAAATACTTGCATGCAAAATATATATTTATTCTTATTTATTTTCCACTTTAACATGCCATATCTTCTTCTCAAAACAATACACAATGCAAATTTTACTCCTCTCCATAACTAAGAATGCCGTGGATTTTTCCCTAAAAAATCTTACATATAAATAACCACTAGATTAAGACTAAGTTTTCCTCATTCTATCATTATGGCCTTAGAAGAATAAAAAACTAAAATTATTAAACCTTATAATATTATCTTACATTTTCTAATTTTATTTTTAAGCTAGGGCTTGCAAGAACCATAAGTCTTGAAGACTTAATCAATGCAAAACTTCCACTATCATTTGCAAAGGCATGGTTTCTCTATTTTGTATGATAATATAAATACATAAAACACCTTATTAAATGGCCTAATAAATATCCAATCATATAAGTTTTTTTCATGATTTACACATGATGGAGTATTGATAGTCAAACTCACTCATTCCCTCCTTCCTTAATAGCTAAGCTAGGTTCTAGTCTTCCATTTTTGAAAATGATGGAAAATATTTGTCTTTGAATTGACATTTTTCCTTCATGGTGTGTAAAATTTTTGGATAATATTAAAATTATAGATTAGGGTTAAGGTTTTCCTCCACCATTCCCTTAAATTTCCATTTATCAAAATTCCATTTTTTGTTTTTATCAAAGACAACTTAAATGATATGGATTTTTAGACAATGATTTTTTTTTGTGTGTGTGTGTCTATATATATACATATATACACATACACATACATATATGTATATATAACCCATTTGTACTATATAATATTGATGATATCTTTTTACATAATTTTTATGAACTTTTAATATAATCTATTTGGACTTATTCATAATTGACACTATTAAATACATGGATTTTGACTTAATAAAAGTCTTTGTTTAATAACTAGTTCATTAATGGTCCTTATAATTATAAACCATATCAAAAAGATTCACTATAAAAAACCTTACCATTTAAAAGTTAATATAAACCCAACCATCTAATATGTCCATAGATCCAAGCATTTATCCTCTCTATCCTTATGGTTTTATGACCTCATTCAAAATGTTTGCATAATATGATAGTTTTTTATATATGATTATAATTATATAAAATTAAGAACTAATTCCTCATTTATAAAATTTAAATTTATGAAAATTCCCATAACTAACAAGAAAAAATAACATGGCTACACAACAGGTCTCTACGACATCTAATAACTCTCAAAATTAGGGTCCATAAGGTCTAAAATGGTCGATGTTACATCCTTAACCCTTAAAATAGGCATTGTATTAGTGAATTATGGTTTACTATAAAACCTTTACCAAGTATATCTTCCTCCCTTACTAAGACTACTTATTTTATGGAACACAAATTTCCATCAACTTATGGCTTTTTGCTGCTAAAATCAAGATCACAACTTAAGAATTTAAGAAAAATCATGCCATTATCCCTAATTTTTTAGAAAATACAATTATTTGGGATTTCTATGACCTTGAATCAGTAATTTTAAGATAATTTTAGATAATTATTAGTCTCAATATTCCTTAAAAGAATGAATCTAGACTATACAAAACAATACTCCAACTAGTTTTATACTAGGCCTATCATGCAAATTTTCAATCAAATCATACAATTTCATTTAAAAATAAATTAAAACCCAATTTACATACACTTTATGTTTCTAAAAGTTTAGAAAAAAAATTATTTTTAGGCTTAACAATCCAATAAAAAAGGTTATACAAGGTTGAAAAATAAGGTATTATATTATATATCCTACATGTTGGTCTTATAGTCTTTATAAATTGGGTCATAAAATTTTATATGTATCCTCTATTATTTTAAAAATTCAAGCTCATTTTTATTTTTTTCAATTTGAAATATATGTTACTATTATCATTCGGTTATTTGTATCATTGAAAGTTTATTTGACACCTAGAAAAATTATTGTCCTTTACAAATAAGACTTACATCTTATTTATGAGAATATGTTATTAACAACATTTACTTAATGAATTTTTATCTTTTTCATCAATAATTTGATTGTTAAACCTTAACCATATTTAGAATATTTTTAAAAAAAAAAATTCTTATCAATGAATTCTTATTTTTAGCACAACTAAACTCATTAAAATAGGTTATTTATTATTAGAATATTCCTCTTGATTCAATAAAATGTTAAACCCAATTTTATGGGTTTGGTATTATATACCTTAACCAATCATGTATCATTATCTTTTACCAATTGAATCTAATAGTAAATGCATATGAGGCATAGTACAGGGTTAATCTAAAAACACACATCTTTACATGTAAGTAGTATTGAAGACACATTTAATAAAGGGTAAAATGGATATTCATAATTTTATTAGGAATATACCTTATTTTTTAGGATTAATTATAATAATATTTTCATATTGGTCAATTGATATTACTTGAAAAATTTTAGGTCTATTTTTCCCTTATCTTCAGCACTTTTTTCTTCTCCCATAAGGACTCAATCTAATGCCATCTTAAGGCTATCTAGAGACGTAATATTCTATTTATACCCTTAGAAAAGTAGGAATTACCATAAAAAAATATTTTTCCTAAATTATTTTTTCATTCCATAGAAAGATAATGTTAAACCTAAAACTCTAGCATATACTCAATCATTATCCAAAAATCCCTAGTGATTTAAAATTTTACTTGTCTATTATATGTAGAGACCACCTCTAAAAATCAACCTAAATTAATTTTATTTATTTTATCAAATCATGACTTGATATGCAATCACATTTACACTTATATTACTTAATATTTCCTTAGAATTTAAAATATTCCCATGTGAGTTTTCTGGGGGTTCACATTCTAATCTTGGATCCATGGTCTATGGATCCACTTTATTATCTCGTTCTTTGATGAATATAATTTAACCCTATAAAATTGATCTAATATTTTATATTGATATTATAAAATAATATTCAACACTGAATAAGGGGTACAAATTACTTGAATTGTAATAGAGAATTTTAATCATAGGGTCTCTCTCATATTTCCTAGGTGGACTTAATAACTTAGAAACTACAAGTCACATAGCTAGTTTACTCAGTCTCATGGAAAAAATTCATAATAAAGGATTTATCTTCCTTAAATTTTTGTAGAATTATTTTTAGGTAGTGATCTATGCTTTTTTAATTCATGTTTTTTTTAAATATTTATTTGACAATTTTAGTCAATATAACATAATAAAACATAAATAACATGGTATTGGTAATACAAGTTTCTCTTGTCACATATCTATTGGTCACCTTGAACAGGACATACCTAAAAAAATATATATATAATAATGAGTAAACATTGATATATTCCCCTTACTCTAAATAATGTTTCCTCTGATGAGTCTAAAAAAACAAATTCTAACGTTGTTTTGGGATTTTACCATTTACAATTTTATTATTTGATTGTGAGAAATTTAAGTTTATTAAGCACATAATTTTACAAAGTATATGACTTAATAAATTTTGTTTTATGGAAATCATAGAAAAAAACATATTATTCCATTATCATTCCTGATACTTTATCTATTTTGTATTGGTATTAAAATGGACCAGTAGTCATAATGTTGTTGAAGAGGTCAGTATATATAACTCTATTTTAAATGAGGTTTATACTCAATACTCTTCTTGACCTTAATTCATGTTGAAATAATAATATGATAATAAATAATATATATTTAGGTTTCCATTTTAAAAACTCAACCAATAGTCTAGTCAATTATGAATACAATTCAAAGTTCATAGTAGGCATAATATACTTCAAATGTCATTATTCAAAATTTGGTAACCAAATAATACACTAGTGATGAATTTATTGCATCGAACACATAATCAAGAATTAAATTATTTAATTATTATTTCCAAGAATAACC
Organism: Torreya grandis; assembly: GCA_037957365.1. Taxonomy (NCBI): domain Eukaryota; kingdom Viridiplantae; phylum Streptophyta; class Pinopsida; order Cupressales; family Taxaceae; genus Torreya; species Torreya grandis. Next base: position 466,976 of record JARHVA010004296.1, read on the forward strand.
AATTAATTGGATTAGTTTTATTGTTATTTATTTAACCATATATCAACCATGGTTAGTTTTTCCATAAGTTAAAATTGTTTCATGCCTAAGCTATAACTACATGTTACATTTAACTATTTATGTTGGAGTTAACTCCTCATACATATTAACTCACAAGGTGGATATAATGGTTACAACAACTTAGGTATTTTTATCATTAATATAGTGTATTTTAATGATCTTATATCTTATTCAATACCCAATGAGTCTTCAACTATATTATTAAAACAAAAACCTTGTAACTAGGGCATTCATAAAAAGGATTTAGCTGGACAAACATGCCAAGATAGTATAGTATAACATCGAGTGACATGTTCATAATGTTTTATCAATCCATCCTATAATAAAATATCACCATCCATTCCTTATGATATCATATACTATTATAATTTATAAGTAAAGAAGATGAGGAACACACCAATCATTAAACCTAAGTAGATTCAATAAGCAAAGCTAAAATATTTATAATAAATGACCTTTTTCATCATACAAACCTAAGTAGATTCAATAAGCAAAGCTAGAATATTTATTATTTTGAATAAATTAAATTAATAATATAGTCAAATGTATTATTATTTTTTTAAGAATCATATGTAGCACATAAAATATTATAGTCGATTATCAAATAAAAACTCAGCTTGGGTAACTGTAAAATCTAATAGTGTAAGTCTACTATTAAAAATTCTACTAGATGTAATATGGATCTTATAGCTATGGAATCCTAAGTATATACTACAAAATATAGTGAGGAATACATATTTATCACACATATGAAATTCCATTTATACTTAAAATAGAATTTAAAAAATAATAGTAGTTTGATACCTTTTGATGTTTTCAATACCTTTGTTGGGGTAACCAAAATTTCATAGCCATGTTTAGAAATCAGAGTAAATATTTAATCTTGCCTAATTTTAGTAAAGGTATAAAATTAAAAATAGGGACTAATAATATGTTAATCAAGAGATACATTCCATTAATAGATTGTTATTGATAATTTATGTGACACTTCCAAACTATAATAGGGTAATAAGAGCTCAATATGATAAAATAAAATATTGTCCTACCACTAGTTTTTAAAAAATAGAGCCATGTATATGGTATTTATTTAGTCTCATCCAAATAATACTATTATCACTCGAAATTAAAACCTTTAAGGAGATGAAAATTCTCTCCTCATTCAAGTGGCACGATGAAAACACCTCAGGTTTGTCGATAACCCAAATTTGAGGTGAGTCTCTAAATTAGGTCTAGTTCCCTTGATGTACCACTTAGGATTGAACCTATTAATAACTTTGGTGGGGTGAAAAGGGAAATAAATAACTGAAAAAAAAATATAATATAGGGGAGGTGATACAAAAAATAGATGGTCTACTCACAAAAAATAGATGGTCCACTCACACCACTTACAATGCATTTGGAACCAAAGAGAATCCCACTCATACACTTCATCTAATTAAACACTCCTCTTATGCATCAATGTTTCAAGCATGGGGTGTTGAAGAGAGCTTAGGGTGGGAGGCCTTAGAAAATATTTATTATATAAACACTAATGAATAAGATATTAATTATACCTATAATCCACATTAGGCACTTCTTGCTGACCTACAAAAGAGAGTTTTCAAACTACACAAGGCACTATAAAGGATAACATGTCAAGGTAAGAAAAATATACTTGTACAAAAAAAACAAGCATAACATGAAGTTAATTGAGTCATGAATTAATCAAAACAACATTATTTATTATTTTAAGTAAAAAATTGAGTAGGGATTTGCTATACTTAGGTGGAAAGATGTGTACAATAGATAAAAAGGCTAGTATTTATAGCAATTATGAGGGAATAAAGAGAAGGTGAAGATAAAGAGTCACTAAAACACTTATAAATCAAGGAGAATGAGTTAAAATAGCATGGAATAAATAATGAGATAGGTCTTTCAAGATAAAAAAGGACAAATGTCTCTCAAATTTATCTCACTCCTTTATATGAGGCATATATACTCTTTTGGTTACATATGAAACTACCCTCATGATTTGCCTTCACTAAACTACCTCATCACTAAGTGGGGTTAGGGATGATGATTGATATAAAGGGAAGGATTTAATGACAAGACTCTATCTGAATTAGAATGGTCTTAAACCATTCATATCCTTCTATCCATGAGAAATCATTGCTAATTGTTACAAATGGCTCTCTCTCATGCACCTCTCACACTTGGCACACAAAATTATTCCAATTATGAAATATAATCCATGAAAACTAAGGAATGGAAACTTCAAATATTTTCCAAGTCATTATATTCATGAATCAATCCTTAAAAGGCTTCTCAATTAGAGTTTCACCATTTTCAGTAAGTGATCACTATGACTGGTTGAGATGAAGCAGATAATAGGCAAACTTAGGAGATTAGATAGATAAATATATGGACATGATGACTTATAAAAGGTCCCAATATCTCTCTTAAAACTGGTTGCATCCTTTTATGCTTCTCCATACCTATAAAACACATAAAAATATCAAGAAAAGCCTTCTTGTACACCATATGTATAGGTGTAGTATGGATCAATCTCATTAAGGTGAGCCTTGAAGAGTCTTATATATATTAAAATCATTTCCATATCCTTTAAAATTAATTTAGATGCTCCATTTTTCTTTTGTTTCCAATTGGGTCATTAGGGAGGGTTTGTGAGGGTTTTTGGTAGTTTTAGGTCTTAGCCTTTGTTCATAAAGACCAGACATTGGGGTTATAAAAAAATGACACTTATGGATTGTTTAGGACCATATCTAACATATCTAAAAACCTTGAATCTCCATGCAAATTATCATGTGATTTCTAATCATTCAAACGTGACCATTCAAGCTCATTTAGTAGTCTACATAGGCCTATGTGCTTTTAAAGCCAAGAAATGGATTCTTAATAGATTAATATATAATTTAAAGGATCAAAAACCTCTTATTACATCCATAAATAATTATCAAATAATTTATATTTCCTCACCAAGGTTGTAGATGAAAATGACCTCCCTACCTAGCAATAGGCTTTACCTTCTTACTTGGTACTAATTATAACTTCATATGCTTAAACCACCTTGTTTGGTTTAAAACCTTCCTACTTGGTTTTACATGTTGTAATAAGTGTTCCTCAATTCAAAACATATTCTTTAAGCTCTCTTTGACTTTTAGCCCATGTTCCTACCTACCTTATCAAGAAAGTAGGGTATGTGCAAGGGGAAAAGTGCCCCCTATCTAATAAAAATAGGGGAACTTCCCCTATTTACCTAAATTTTTTTTTAAAGTATTATCCAACTCACAAGGATGATTTTTATAAATTTTTAACCTTTGGAGATGAGTCTAGACCTTCCAACCTGCCCCATTTCCAAAATAGACTTTTCATAGGCAGACTATGTTTTGCATATTTACTTATTTAAGAATGGCCTTCTCAAGGAATAAGAGAAATTATTTTAGGTATCCCTTATAATGATATTAATATTCCATTATTTTTATATAATTTTTTCATTTATCAAAAAACTTTTTCCTCTAGGATTTTCATTTCCACCCATTGAGCAATAGGAGTCTATAATGATGTTGTATGGATTGAGAACTTTGATCAATAGGAAAAGTGAGTGGATATGATTAAGGGGAATAGAAGTGAGTGTAAATAATCCTTAAATAAATCATGAATAAATTTTCATTTATTTTAACCTTTTTTTCTTCCCTAGACAGCTCATTTCTCACCTTAGCCTTATTAGGTTACACCCTATTGACTGAGACACCCTATTTACCCTTGCTTGTAGGTTAGTGTGTTTGTAATTTGGGGAAAGGTGTTTGTAAACCTCCCCTAAGTAATTTTAGATCATCATACACATGATATATATATTTTTTCATTTTTATGCCATTCCATGTCAAAGACCATCATTTGTACACCTTGTCTCAGTTTGTTTCTTGACTGTGAACACTAAGGTAATGTAAGTGTGTTAAGGTCTTAACAAAAAGATTATAAAATTCATCATAGACATGGAGGACATGATAAAATTTAAAAACATATACTAACCCTTAAATCAAACTTCATGAACCTCTTGGACCTACTCGACTGAGAATTTTTAGAGGAATGAGAAACCTACCTAAATAACCCCTATTATGGGTGTCAATATGTGAATCAAGCTTGGAGAACAAGGATACAATCCCATTATAAATAATTTTAGTAAATTGATATGATTCAGGTTATTTTATTCATCTCCATTTTTTTAATTCACATCTCTTCATGCACCTCTTGTCAAAAAATTGAGTTTAGCCTCTAAACCCTGCTGTAGGTTACTCACAAGCCTATGTACAGTCTAGGTAAGTATATGAAGGTATAAAGTATTACATATCAACCTAAACAAAATGAAACTCATGCTCCCTAGTGTCTATTACTCACCATGATATAATATAATCATAATATCATGCATTGATTCTTCTTAAGGCCAATGGTCACTTAAGGCTCAAGCATATACAATTCATTGTTTTATTTGAGTGGCTCAAGAAGCATCTTTAGGTTTCTCAATAATTGCCTCACACTAATCCCTTTGAGTCCATATTTTAAACAAGCCTTTTACATGTTAAAGAAAAAAAATTTCACTCAATTATGTTCTTTAATACCCTATCAAACATGTTATATGTCACATTGAAAAAGCTCATGGGTCTTTGTTTAGTGTTTCTAGGGACAAAGATACCAATATATAGTTTTCATCTTCTTAGAGTGGCTTTCAACTCTAACTAGACATATTACACCTTTGATGGGTATATAATGGATAATTTACAAATTAAAGGGTTCCAAGTGAGGTCCTAACTCACTTACACATTCAAATAACTATCTCAAACCCCTATTTAGGCCACCTATAGGTGGATGTTTTCCATATACATGCATTGAAACAAATATGAGGCTATATACAAAGTGTGAAAAATTGTAACACTTTTATGCCTTATCCAAGAACTTTAATTCATTTTATAAATATTAAGAGATTGAAAACCATATAAAACCTTCGATCTCTTAAAATTGACTTTAGTAGAGCTCATGTATGTGTATATTTATTGTATGCATGGTAGTGAACATGAAGTAGAGTAACAAGGTAAATAAAGGGAATCATATATAGTTCAAACTCATTCTAATAACTCTTAAAATGCATGATTTATATTATTATCTCATTCAAACAAGTTCTAACACCCTCCTTTCAATGTGAAATCTGCTATGAAGAAGGAAACAAATTGTAAGTACTAACAATCCCAGAAGAGGATTCTTAAACTCTTGAGATATTTAAAAGACAAAAGACAATAGGAAAACCTATGGAGAGGTCTAAAAAAACATTGAGAAACATTTGAAAAATACCAACATATCAAATCAAAGAAAAATATTTTGAAACAAACTCAAATAGGGACCCCTCATGGATGCAAGAGCATACAAATCTGCTTATATTCTTATCAATGATTCATAAAGGAGGATAAATTAAACTAAAACTTATTTACATGAAAATGAATCTAACTAAGACTCATCTCAACCCCCAAGATCACTCCTCCCAAATCCACTTGTATGGATTTTACCAAGAATTTGAAATTGACCCTTTTTAGATTATGAAGGCAAGAAAGAAGGAACAGAAGAAAAAATTGATTTTCTTGACTAAAAATATGCACACAAGCCATGGTAAAGATATTACAGAGTTTAAGTGACACTTTTCCCACATTTTTAGTTGAAGATGAGCTCACCAAGTCCATACAACTGCCATTAATGGCCTATTTTTAAGGAGATCTCCTTTTTTTCATGCATGAAAATACTTCTTGACTACCTCTGACTGATTCCTAACATGTTATGACCTCCTTCACATCATAAAATTACTTGGTGACAAATATCATTCCTTACAAAATTTGTACAAGTCATTTAATGAGCCAAAAATGTGATGAAAAGGCACTTTTAGCATATAAAACATAATAAATGACAAATATATGACTTAGGATCACCTTAGAACATTTAAATGACCCTATTAGGAAATATTTAGGATAATTTGAGATTTTGACCATGTTTTACTAGAACTAACCAACGATGACTTTGGTTGACTAGATAAGTACAAGGAATCTAGGTTAGACAGGGTCTAGTGTAGGGATGGTTGACGTGTAAAGATCATTCATATTCACATATTCAGACATATATTTGAGCCAATATAGCTAAAAATTGATGTTTTTTATTTATATTTATACATATTTGTGAAAATTTGCTTAATGTGCAAGTTTGATCATAGTTCTTTGCAAAGAAAAGGCTTACACATCATATCTCAAATAGTGTTCAAAGATTTGTAGTTGGAACTGCCACAAGTAAGATCCTTTTCAAGGTATGGCTTCGCTAGGTGGTTAATTAAATAATGTGCCAAGTTTTGTACATGACATTCCTCAAAATATTGAAAGGTATTTGCCTTCTTTCAATCATAATGGTGTTACCATAGATGAAGAACATGTTAGATCTTTCAAAGCTACTTTAAGGCTTCTAAATGTTGTTCATGAACATGTAACATGTAGATTATTTATGTTTATTTTCAAATATGTTGCATATGAATGGTTCCTTAACTTTTAGAGAATTTCATAGCTAGATGGGATAATTTTAACATAATATTTATTTATCAATTTAGAAAAATCATTAGTCCTTGTGTCCTATAACAATAGTTTACCACAATCAAAAGAGACTCAAGTTAGCCCATAAGAGCTTTCAATGATAGATTTTAGAAGATGTTTTGTATAACCATAAATCCTTATATATAGGATTAGGCTTTAGCCTTAGATATTTATAAGGATGGTTTGGATCCCATGACTTCTATGTTTATTAAAAGGTTTTTTGGAGTCATAAACACTTTGACATTGGCTTATGTTGAAGTGGTAATAATCAATAATCAAATACAACCTCAAGGTCATCTTTCATATGTTATCCCAAATGTTAAACCCAATTTCCCATCACTAAATACCATTCCTAATGCTAATCATAGTGTGTCTACATTAAATTAGACACCAATCTTGAACCAATTGCCCTTAAAACATGCCCATCCTAGCCAAAATTTGGGGTTCTTAATTAATGCTACAAATGGATTCCATCCATAGGGACAGAGAGATTTGGTGTCCACTAGTAATAAAAATCAATTTCTTGACTTAGAAACAACAAAATAATGAGAATTAATCCATAATTAAGATGGTTCAAATGTTGATCACTAATTTTCATCAGTTGCAAAAGCAAGTGGGAAATGTGAGGGAAAACTCTAATAGAAACTATGTTTCTCAAAGGTTCAATTGCCTACAAATAGGTTTCATGATGAAAGTAATAATATGTAATCTAAGGATATAAATGAAATTAAACTCTTTTATATAGGTCTATCTGATCATTTTAATATCTTCAAAGTATATCAAAATGAAAAGGATACATTTGAACCTATGTTTAATAAAGACAATGTTAAAGGGACATCTAGATTTGTAAGGGCATCTAAATCCTTCATGGTACAAACTTTTGATTTTCCATTAGAATAAGAAAGTGAACCTAAAGATGCTCTAGATGAAGAAATAGTCATTCAAGATAAGCAGTCTCATGAACAAGATCAGATACAAGTTTACCTCTCTTTAGAAGATAATCGTGAGGATGATTCATATGAGGTCATGGATGAAGTTGAAGATACCCCTAAAGAAGCTGATCGTTGATGAAATTTATACTAGGATTTTTTAAATGAAATTTAGGTATTCTAAGATATAAAGGTCATTCTAGAAATCTCAAAGCAAGATGAGTTAGGACTTGATTGGGTAGCTGAGATGTCATTCTACATAGAGGATAAAGATGAAGCAAGTGTAGTAGATCAGGGATTTACATATGACACCTTCAAAATGTTGGAAGCATGTGATTAAATTGATTCAAATGGTAAGGTTATAAATTAATTTCATGACATTTTAGTTGATCATGATGAAGTAGCATTTTAAGATGACTTGGAAATTTTTGGTGCAAATATTGGTAGTCTATCTCCACCTCAATCTAAACTTAATGAAGACATCAGGATAAGAATGGTAGCTGATCTACCATCATTGAATGAGGATGACATACATCATTATCAATATATGAATGAATAAAAACTAACACTCTTTTTATAAATTAGAATAATTTTTGAGGAATATGATTAGGTTTTAGACCCATATCTTCAATCCATGCACTTAAAAATGGAGGTGGGAAGTCAAGATACATCACATAGAATACATGAACACAAAAATGCTCCTATCCCCAAGAAGAGCCCATTAGATGGAAGAAATCATGCTTCAAGGTTTTATGGTAGGCTAAATAACTTTCCATTTTATCCTAGAGGTAGGTTATTTATGGATTTAGTGTAGGTCTTAGTTTAGTTTCTTTCATGTTTCTTTCCTTTCTATCCCTTGTTTGTAAATGTTTGTTTACTTGTTGTTTGTTTGTTTGGTGTGTTTGCTTTTTATGCTTTGTTATTTTATTTCAATAAGTAATTTTGGACAACCTTTAGCTTGAGGTTCTCCAAATTACTCAAGGACTTCATAGTTCAAAATTGCAGATATGACATCTCAACATTGGTTGATCATGGATTATTGAAATATGAGCTTGATGTTATAATTTGGAGAAACTAGCAAAGACTGATGGATAAGATAATTATTCCTTGAGATTTTAATCCTTATTTTGATCTAAGTTTGGTTTTAATAAGTATTGAACATGTAGGGTGAAATCTTGAACTATTGAAAAATAGTCATGTTTACACTTAATAAACATTATTGCCTGAGACAAAGTTCACAACCAAGCATGATAATCTGAAGATAAAAACACTTGACCAAATCATAAAACCTAGACAACCTAGTTCCTAACCCTTGTTAGAAAGTAAAAATATGATCTAAAAAATTAAAAATAAAATAAGAGCCTTATTAAAAAATTCAAGAGCTTTATAGGCAAAGGTGATTTTGGTAATCTCCACCAAGGCTATGGACGCCCAACTAGAAGTGGAAAAAGGCCTTATGTGGAGCCAAAGGCATATTTTTTAGGGTTATGGAAGTTTGGTTGGTTGTATAAAAATTACCAATCCTTCCCCAAGCTAAAGCATGATTCATAATGAACATCTAAATTGTGTTGTAAGTCAATGTTAATGGTCAATATCATGAGTCTATAAGTTGTTATCTAAATCCTCTAGAAATCATTAAGTGGAATCAAAACACACACATCACATGATATAGTCTTGATGTTCAATCCTAATTTTTCATGTGTAAGACTTTTTTTAACCATTAATTGATCTTAATAATGGTACTTGATCAAATGTGATGAATAAACTAGTTATTCATTTGAACCAGAGTCTTTGAATTCTAACATATTGCTGTGCTTCCCCCAGAAGTCACCATTCATTGAGGTCAACATACCCCCATTTCTAAAAAATGGGGAACCTTGTTTCAAACTATGTAAATTTGTGCTAAAAATTAAAAATTCACATGATCAAAGTACCATTAGAGTGTTTTGCACATTATCTTGATTTAAATATCATCCACACATGGTTCTCATTTGCATTAATTGAAATGTTTTCAAGTGATCATGGTTTTAACCTTATAATGTTGCTAATGAATTTTTACTATGTTTCTATATTGTAGGTTTAATGGAGTCCATATAAAATGGAAAATATCTAACGTTTCATGTTTTAAATATCTAGGGTTTTATATTTTAATATTAATTTAACCTTTTACTAGCCTTTAGTCTTCAAGGATCAAATTAAATTCATATTTAAGCATATTTGAAACCCTTATTCAAATTACCCTAGTCTAATGTTTTAACCTAGGTCCCTTTAAATTAAATTCATTTTTTTTAGGAACAATTTATGCCAAAATAATTATCATGCCATGGATTTAGTTTAATTTCTATCCTAAGGCTTAGTTGTGTTTTTCAACATGACCAAACCTTAGTCTAAAAATCTTATGCTTGGTCCCTTTTATGTCCCATGACCCTTTGGTATATTTCATTATTAGCAAGGTCCCTTTTTTATATCTTAGACTTGGCCTAAAACCTATTCTAAAGTCTTAATTGTATTTATTAATACAACTCACCCCCTTGGTTTATAATCTTTATGCCATGTCTTTTATCATTCATGGGTTCCCCTTTAGTATGTTATAGATCTTAGCTTTAAAACCTAGGATTTTATTATTTTTATTAACAAAAAATAAAATCATATTTTGAAGAAATTTAACTTAAGTTTTTAATATATTATCGAGCTTAACTTAACATTCCTCATTGTTTGTAAAATCAAGGATCCACATTTACTTGGGAAAGGTTGATAGAACGAAGAATATGAAGTTAATAAATCAAGAACCAAAATCCATGATCCACATTTACTCAGATGGAAAAGATCCAATGGTGTGATATCTGAGTTGAAAAGTCAAGCCACAACCAAAAGGTTAAATTTTGAGCATGTCCCTGAGATCAACAGTACGTGTTTACTCAGGGAAGATTGATCTAACTATGCATGTTGAGTCAAGACTTCAATGGATCCTTAGGAAAAGAGAGAAGGTGACAAGTTTCAAAATATTGGTGAATAAATATTGAGAATCTAATGGTGGTGCACCCCTTGCATCAAACAAAGCACATTGATCTGGCCAAGGATGATCTAGCAACATAAGATCAACATTGACATTTCAACAAAGCTCAGGATAAATGTAAAGATGACATATGGCATAGCCTCGAACCACAAATTAAATCTTGAGCATATTTTTAAGATAAATGGTACAAATCAAAGAATACACATACCAATCGATGGCCCATAGATCAATGGACACAATCTAGTGATTAAGATTAATGGTGCACGTTGATCCAAACAAAATTGATCCAATGGTATGAGATCAAGGTGGGATTTTCTAAAGGCAATGGTCATATTTTGAACATTTATGAATAGGATGTCATGGAGATGCCATATATATGTCATAGAAATTCCACATCATAGCCATGATAGACTTGAATATTTTGTAGACTTAGTGATGCAAAGGTATAATTAGGTAGATTTAAATGAAATTTAAGGCACAAAACTTATGAATTGATATCACAGATGCCATTAAAGCTCCCTATGAACTTTTTTAAACTCAAAAGAAACTTTGAAATAATATATGATGCCTTAATTTATTCCTATTAGCATTATAATTGAGCCAAGTGGAATTGACTTATCACCTATGCGAAGATAATTTGATCAAGAGTCCACTAGTGAGCAATTTAATAGAACTTGTAGTAATAATAACTAAAAAAAGTATCTCTATGGAAGATGTCAAATTTTACTTGACCTCAGATGATTAATTTTCTCATAGATGACCAAATCCTTGGTTTCAAAATAGTAAGCATATCTCACCTAAACATGGCTATGGTTGTATTAGTAGACAAGATCAAGGATGTGAGTAAATGTTCCTAGGAAATGGGGGACCTCTCTAATAACCTCAAGTAACTTGAAGATAGGACAATGAATTTATTGTATAGATTAGTTAAGGACTCTAATACACTTGGTATAGGTGGTCTAATTATAGAAAATGAGTTCAAGTAAAGAGATTACTAGTTTATGTAAAGGGTAAGGCACCAAAGCATATGCAAGACTGATGTTGATAATGATAGGATCATGGATTTGATTCTAATTGTAAAGTACAAAATTAGTGAAGTTATAAGAATTAGTGAGGTATTAGATAGGATTGATAATGATCATAAGAGCTTGGTAGATCAAATGAAGGAGCTCTTTATGAAACCAATTGTTGACCTTGAGCTAATTAATGAACAACATCAAAGAGCAATGAATATCTTACAACAATAATAAGGGTCTTCAAAAGCACAAGGGTCACAAAGTTATTTGAATTAATAATATTATTTTTGTAGCTAATAATTATATATTTTGAAAATGAAATACTCTTTTTGTACATGCATGTGTAGTTTGTAAAACACATTGCCTATATGTCAGTCCATTAGGTAATGTCTACTGTATTCTAGAAAATTTGTAGAAAGGATAGTTGTCCTAACACTTGTACTTTTGTAATTGGATATGACTGATTGAAATACTTGAATTATATAAAAGGAGTATTATCAATTATAAAAAAGGATTTTTTTGAGCTAAAACTAAGTGTAAATTTTGATCAATTAATATAAGAAAGGAATTTTGCAAAGTTTGTCCAAATTTTATTGTCTCTTTTATTATCCTAGCTTCTCTCTCACTTGTTTGTTCTAAATTCTAGATTTTAACGGTTCATATGAATTCCTAGTGTGTAAATTTGAATGCAGAGTAGTTAACTTATGCCAATGTTAGGTTAATTGAAATTTCTTAGGTTCATTTTGTTTTCTTACTCTTCTTACATCTAGGCTAATGATGTTTGCTTGAAGGGGTAAATCTTTAAAGTGATCTTGCTTCTTATTTACATTGTTTCCCACATTTCTCAGATGTTTTCGTGATGTGTGATAGGATTTGATCTTATGCTACTTTATGCCATACATTGGTTAAGTGCATGCCTAGATGATATTTGAACTTTGTCATGATGTTTGGAATGAAGATTAGCAACATCTCTTCTCTGCCCTACCTTTCTTTTCTCTTTTTTAAACTATATAAATCTAACTTAATTTTCATTATAAATATCCATCTTAGATTAGATCTTGATCATAATTCACCATTCTTAGCACAAAATACTTCATATTTTGTATAGATTAGATATTTGGGCATGGTGGCTCCAAACCACTAAATTAATATAAATTTATGAAATAGTCAACTTGCTTTGCATCTATTCCATCAATATAAAATAATATTATCACAACTTGTAACTCATATGCTTAATTCTTAGAATTCTGAAATGAGAAGTGTTCTTGAATACTCTAGGCACCTGTGATATATATTCAGGCATCAATAGATGTCAATGCTGATGTAGTTGTCATGCTATGATGCAAGTTTAAAGCTACCTAGATTCATCTAATTTACAAATAAAATGTATCCTAATGATTTTACTAAGTACCTTAATGTGATTTATTTCTTAATAGGAGTGATATATATTCACAATAAATACTCATCCATTACTCACCTAGAAACTTCTTACCTATTGACCAAGAAACTTACAAAAGATATTCAAGTAAGCGAATATTTCTTATTCTCTACCAATTCCTTATCAATCATAAAGAAAACACATTCATAGGTTTGAAGTACTAGAGGAGAAACCCAAGAGTAATATTTTCTTAGTTATAAGATAGGTCACAATTGTACTTACTTTCCACATACTGTATTATTCACAAACAAGGCAACATGTAGGGGGAAAATACATTAGTTTAGGTCAATCTTGAGAGTATTGGCTATGCAGATAGTGATCACTGATAGAGGGGTCTTTCAGGTTAGATCAACATTATGATGTTAGCTCACCAGTTATCATTGTAACAAAAAAATGACCTATTAGTGCTTGATACAACTGCTAGAGCTAATGAATCCATAGGAGAAATTTAAGCCATGCCATGCCATGTTCTACACTGAAAATCATAAGGAGACCAAGGGAAATGCCTTACAAAAATCCCCTAGTGTAAGTGAGGGATTCAAACCTACCACCTTTAGCTCTAACACCAATTATTGGCCCACTAGTTACATTGCACTAGAAGATCAAATTTTTAGTGCCTAATACAATTTCTAGAGTTAATTAATCGATGGGAGGAGGTTAAGCCATGTCAAAAACCTAAGTGTTTTATTACATATCACAAGGAGACCAAGGGTGACACCTTGAAACATGTGATTCCCACTAACCCATTTTCACTAGGGCATCATTCAAAGGTAAAGAAGAGTAAACCTAGGGTTATGATTAATAAAATAAGGAGTGATAGTCCATGACACAAATATAAATGCACAAAATTAAGGGAAAAAAAACACATAATCATCTATGTGGTTACATCCTTTTCCAACAGGTGTTCCACATAAAACACATGCATCAAGTTCATAGAGTAGTGTTGGGTGAATATTTTGTTACCAATAGAAAGGTAGAAAATTGGTTACTTTAACCATAGTGTGATGAGATATAATCTCTACTCAAGTAATGGGAGGCTCCTTTCTTATTGATGACTAACACAACAAGTAACTATTTACACTATTCTTATCAAAGTGGGTGTTACCATATCATCTAATTCTCTTTTTTCAAAATTGATGTACAATTAAAATATAATGCTATGAAGACTTTTATTTCTTACAAATTAGTATGGAAATATGGAATTACTTGTTGGAGAAATAATCACTGATATTCAACTTAGTTAGCTGAAAGAAAAACTAGAAAAATACCAGTGAATGTATCATAAAACAATGGAATAAAGTGTAGCCCAAAGTCTCCACCGTGTTTCCAATAAAGATAAAATCACTAAATATAATGACTTACAACCCAAATTATCCAAAATAATTTCTCAATAATGAACATAAACCCAATAATGATATTTTAGCTCAAAGACTTCAAAATTAGCTTCTTGGCACCTTTTGATTTAAAAAAGTTCACACCATAATTCAATCAATTACATAAGAAAATGTAATGGAAAAGACATAAGAACATCTTAAAAACATCAAAATTTTATTTCAAATCAAATATTGAAAGGTCATTTTATTTATAATATATTTATTGATAAAAGATTTATAATTCAAATTCAAAGTTTCAATATCACTTCTCAATTTTGACAGCACTTCCCTTCTATAGTAATTGGTGATCCCTTTTACATAGAACATCCTAATATTTATAGAGAAGAGTCATAAAAAAAATAGAAAATACATAAATACATTGACTTATTCATTGATAGAGTCCTATTTGACTTAGGACTATGTGCTTTTCCTACGTGCAAAATGTACCAAACAAAATTACACATGACAAGTTACAAAAAAAAACTAAGCATCCTTAGACATAGGAATTTATTCATTTTTATTATTTTCTAAAATTTCATCATTTCTCTTCAATGTATATTGGACCTCACTATTATCTCAATATTTTTTTGAATCAAAGATGAGAACACCTAAATTACTATCTCGATATGAATAACATTTTGAGAGTCATATCTTACTTGGTGAGGAAATTCTTCAATTTTATCTATAAGATCTAACATCTTATTATCACACATATCTTTAACTTCTTCAAAATATTTAACTAGATTTTTGAGAACTTATCTTTTATTCTTCATGGCTTCCTTGTATTCAATGAATATTTTCCTATTTGTAATGACCTTCTACTCAACTAAAATTTCCAATTTGAATTTATGTAGTTGAGTCCATGTATTAGTATACTTTTCAGTCAATTCCAAATTTTGAGTGAGTGTCTTAATTGTTTGTTGAATTTCAATTTTTACTTCACTCAAGTTCTTAAAAAATTCAATAGAAGAATGAAACCATTAAGTATCTTGTGTTTTCAGTCTCTCAATACAATAATTGATCACTTGACCTTGAGATCCAATTTTCTCAGCCTATTGAATTACTTTTTTAGTGTTCTCATTCTCAAAAGGTGCAACAGACTCGAAAGATTGTGTGATCTTTAGTAAAATAGAAGTCAACTATTCTAATTTTAATTTGAGATGATCCTTGATCTTCTTCTCTTTATCATATCTTTCTAACAAAGATGACATAGTTGATTTCAAATATTTCTTTACACCATCATACATTTACTTCCCCAAGTTTATTTATGCAACTACATAATCTGACACTTGAATATATTCAATGTTTATATCTTCAAGAGGAACTACAACCTTTGAATACTTATTTATAGACTTAAATATTACTATTGACATGGTTTTATCTTTATTTGTTGTTTTGGATTTTATTGGTAAAAGTTGACCAAAATCAAAGTCATTAGGAGACACAACTTACTTATTCATTTTGGGGGTTTGGGACATGAGCCAAGGGGGAAGAGGAGATTAATATTTAGGTCTAAAGGAAACCAAGGATTATGGTGTTTGAGGAGGAATAATGGTTTTTGAAGTATATGGGATGGAAAATATGGAGGTATTTGGTAGTAGAGTTGACACTAGTGGAATAACAGTTATAATTGGTGGGGTTTGGGTTGGAGTGACTAAAAGTTTGGTGTCTGATGGTATTTTGGACACTAGGGTAACAAGGGCTTGGGTTGTTATTTCAGAGGAAGATGATAACATGAATTTATCCATATCTTTTTGACTAAAATACATATTAGTTGGGGACCCCAATGACTTCAAAGGACTAGGTAAATTTGACAATGAATTACAAACTTGATCTAATGTGCCTTGAGAAGGAACTTGAAAGAATTTGGCACTAAGAGGAGAAGGTGGAGATGAAATAACAAATTGAAAAGGAAGAAAATAAATTGGTGTATTTGTATTTATGGAAGGAACTATAGATAGTGTCACCTATAAAACTATTGGTTGAGAGGTCTCAATCGTAAGAACTTCTAATTGCATGGATTCAAGATATAGAGACTGGTAAACTGGAGGTTGTGAAACTATTGGTTGAGGGGGTTCCTCACTCATATCTAATTTTTCTTATGTCTCTATTTGAATACTCTTCTCATCACTAGCATATTTGTCTTTTCTTTTACCTTTACTCACAAACACAAATTTTGGTTTCTAAGTGGATATGGAGACCTCTTCTTTATTCTTCATCCCTAATTCCTCTCATTTCCTTGTAGTATCTTCATCATATCTTATTATAAACCTATCTTGAAATGTTTTAGTTTGATACCTTTGGATTCTAACCAAGCATTAGTTTTTGCAAGAATGGGTTGAAATCCCTCTTTAATAAATGTGAATTCCTTTACAAACCATGAGATTGGAGGAATAGGAGTAGAAAAAACTTGATTACCTTCATATGAAGGATCAAATATATTTTCATCATCAAAGAGGTCATCTAAAATGTTAGCCAATTTCAAATCTTTAATCTAATCAGCAATGAGATGGTTGTAATCAAGTCTCTTTATATCTTCTTTAGTCTTGTATTTGACCCAGATGTCCTCAACCTTGTGTTCATGGGCATAATTTCCTTTCAAAATTTCCTTCATCATTCTATAATCAAAATATTTCCTACCCTTGTACTTTTTTAGTTTGATCTATTGCATTTTAGTTTCCATTGTCTTGGCTTTGGGATTAGTTGACACAGTGTATCGGCCAATGCTTATCAGAAACTTGAATCCTCTTTTATGTGCATGTGACTGCTTCTCTTGCATGGTTATAATTTATCTACACATCTCCATCAAAACCAATTTATCACTTGGATACCTTGGTAGCATGTATGTTTGCTCATTTAATCCTCTAACCCTGATGTAAGTGAAATTTGGGAACTGAAGGAAAATGTAACCAATCTTATTCACTGTTGCCCATGCTTGATCTAAAACTCTTTTCTTTTCTAGTTCTTGTTTAAAAATACAAATGAACAATAAAGCATCATTAACTCTTCTATAAATTTTAATGCTTTATTTGAGAGTTAATTGTGGATAGTAATCATCAACAAGAACCTTCTTTCTCTCACCAACACTAGTCAGTCCTGGAATGGTCCTCATATAGGCTGCAATATATACCAGGTAAGAAGTCATATAAAACTTGAGGGAATAATTTAATTCAAAAAGTTGGTGGCATATATAATCACTAATCTGACTTCCCCAATATATTCTTTGCTTATCTTTCTTAATGATGAATATATAATGATATATCTATTCTTGTAAGATGTTTAATGCATGGAGACCTTTGACCTTACTTAGGAGAGTGATTAAATCTCCTATCTCCTCCATGAATTCACTTCGGTATATGTTTTTAGGCCATATTGTATTTGAGTGCCTTGGTGTCTTTAAATAATGTGTATTGATGTGCCTTTTGTACTTTTTAGAATTCCTATCATAATATTCTTGGGCTGAGTTCATGCTAATATCAAAAAATTCCTCAATGTCTAAGAGATAGAAAATTTAGTCAAAGTACTCAGCATCCAGACAAATGACTATTTTCCAATTAGCATCCTTGACTGACTTGATTTCTTTATAAAAATGGGTAGAAGCCATTAGGATGAACTTCAAATCTTGAGCTAATATGGGAAATGTTGTTTCCTAGTGTATTTCACTATTTAGAACAAGCTGCATATGTTGAGTAATAGGATCTGTACCTAATCTTTGTAGAAACTTAGCCATGTCAACATGACTGATCTTTGTATCTCCAATATGATCTACATTGGAGTCCATTGTAGATGTTGGAAACACACCCTAAAACTTATAATTCATTATTATTTTAGTTAGGGAATCCTCCAACATTGATCTAGTATCTACAAAAGAGAGTTTTGATTCCCTAGAGTTAGAGTTTTTCATATTTTTTGGGAAATGTCTAATCCAAAGAAAATTATTTGAAATGCAAAGTGTGTTGATAACTTTGGTGTAATTCAAAGAATTTTGTCTAGATTAAAAAGTTAGAGGTTGGGTGTAGTTCAGAGAAAATGCTTCAAAATACATAGGGGAATCAAAATTAGTGTAGGCTAGAGATTTTTCTTTGACCTGCACTGATGTCAAAGCTACTAAGTCTTGGTGCATATTGGAGAAAATTATTTGATATGCAATGAAAAGGTGGATCATGCACTTCAAATAATTTTATCCAAATTTCACCAGATGGTGTTTTGGGGAGGGTGCACTTTAGAGAATTTTCTTTGAAGTGTACCAATCCATTTGCACTTCAAAGAAAATTCTCTAAAGTGCACCCTCCCCAAAACACCTGCACTTCAAAGAAAATTCTCTGAAGTACACCATAAGGTATAAAATTTGTGCAACTTGAAGAATTTTATTTGAAGAGTAAAAGGAGGGGGAAGGGGGTGATTAAGTTTGGGTGCATGTTGGGGAATTTTCTTTGACATGTACCTGAAGGTTTTGAAAACATGTAAAATATTTTGGAAACCTCAGGTGAGGGTATAAATTTTGACATCAGCTTTTTAGCCTCAAATGGGCATACATAGGGTTTTGAGAAAAAGGCTACATGAGGTTTATTAGAAAATTGTCATTATTACATATGTTTGAAAACATGAAAAGAAGAAAACTAGGGCATAATAATAAAGAAAAGGAAAAAACTATGAAAAAATAAAACCCTATTTGATTTGCAATGTAAATCTATGAGTGAATCAAGACAATCAATCATAAAAATGACAAATAAATATGTAAGTCAGCACAAAAATGGTGATTGGGGGTGCACACGAGCTTGAAAATGGTGAGAGGAGGATTAAAAATGGTTAAAAAAAAAAAGTAGGTTAAAAATATAATAAGGGTAATTAATGAAAATTAATTTTTGATGTGAGAGTGGGCCTAAGTGTAGGGTCAAATAAATTATTTGACTTTTCACATGCATTAGCGAAGATTTTTTTCAGTATTACACATTGGGTGTAGTCTAGAGAAAATTCTCTAAACTACACAGGAAGATAAAAACTCCCTCGAAAAGATATATTTTTGAGGATAAACAAACATAAGGTAGTGATTAGCCTCATTTTTCATAATTAAAGCCCATGGGATATGAAATAGACATATTTTGTAGTGGTTATCCCATGAATTGAGCCTGCTAAAATCAAGGACACCAAGTAACATTGACACAACCATCCAAAACTGATGCTAGTGTCTACAGCTCTAGAGGCACTCAATGAAAAATTTGGTGAATGTTACAAAACCCTCTTCTAGTATACTTTATACCTATTATAGATATAATATTTTTTAAGCATTAGAACCAGTTAAATACTTTAATTCTTTACCATTTCCATATCTAGCATAGTTATACTTACTATTTTTAGCCTATCTAAGTTCAATGAATTCATTATATATTATATTTGAGTTTAGCATCTAATTGAATTTATATAAAGATAATTTATCTCCCTTTTACCTTGGGCTATATCTATCCCCTTTAACCGTTGATAACCCCAATCTAGATTTTTTTGGGTTAAACTATTTTATGTCTTGATTTACACTAAAAATTATATTTTGAAATGAATGATAACTTAAATGGGATGATAAAACTTAAACCATGAATTAATCATGACTTAATATGTTTCAATATAATATTTTTTAGTTTTAATTTAATATATTTCTTATAATAATGATTAAAACATTTCTTGGGTGTTAACACAAGCCAAACCACAATAAAAAATATTTTAGGTGAGGATGAGATGGTTAGCTAAAAAGTGCTTTTGTTGGAGGAAAGGGTTTCCAATATGGAAAATGAAAATATATATGCATGATGGTATCAATTAACTCATTCCAATGAGTAAAATTATGCTTAGAAACTATTATTTTGATATAAATGTTTTGAATAAGGTTATCAAAGTTCAAAGGGAAAATCAGAGTCACTTGAGGACTAACAAAATAATCAAAGGTTAAGATAAGGGGAAGTTAACAAAGCTATAGATAAGTGTGGTTGGTAACTTGGAAAAAGTTTTTAATGATTTAGCTGATGAATGGAACACAATCCTATTTGGACTTGACATTTGGTCTTGTGTTTTTTCCTCTATAGTTTATTTTGGTTTGTTGGTTTTCTATTGTGTACTAGTTATTGATTTCTTGTTGATTAATCATTGTTTTTAAATATCTATGCTTATTATTATTTTATGTTTTAGATTTTTTGGATTTTATCCTTTTTAATTTAAATGGGAAGGGACCCATCCAAGACCCTCCTTTTACATTTATCATAAAAAAGTTTTAAAACATTTTAACAAAAAAAAAAACCATATATCACTAAGATAGAGTGTGACATAAGATTATGAGACAGAATAATATTACTAAAAATGGAAAACCAAATGAAATTTGGCATAGGTTGTGCCTTAAAAAATATATGATATACCCATAAATATAATTGATATAAATTATACATTATTATATTATATAGATATATCACAATAACAATTAAAAAAATATTTCTTATACACATTAAGATCTATGAAATGAGAATAAGGCCACTCTGTGTTTAATTGAATCCCTTTCTTTTGACCTGAGTATTGTTTGGAATTAAAGGAAGATAAAAACCAACAAGCACCATTATGTTAATAATTTATATCCATAGTTATATCTAGTTAATATATTATAAAATATTTATTGTATTCTCCATGATTCAAGATTATGTGGAAACTATCCAAGGATAAACCTAGTAATATAATATATAATGTAGATCTAGATTTTTAGTGTCAGAAGTAGCTACTAAGAGGGGGAAATAGGTGAATTAGTATACAATAATGCACATTCAATTCCAAAACCATTCCACAATTTATCAAATTGATCTAGCAGCATAACATGAAAGCACATATATCCAAAGCATGAATAAAAACATATATCACATCAACACATCGTCTACATGGGGAAACCTCTTGTGGGATAAAACCCACTGAACCCTGAAAGATGGAATATAGTTCTATAATGACAAGATACAATTTATAACATCTACAAATGATCAAAGAACTACCATATCTTGTTTTAGTGAGATTTCAATCCCACAAGGAGCTACCACACCTATCTAGCTGAGATGCCACAATAACTAGAACATTAAAAAGTTTCACCTTAAAAGGAGGATATAATCCCTTTAGATGCTAATATTCCATAATAACACCTATGAACACATCCAAATTTGCACTGATGTCTTCAACATTTGATGATGGACCTCTACTTATCACTCTTCACCTTCACTCACACTCAATATTCAAATCTATAAGAGTACTATTATGACATTAGAAATATGACCTATAGGTCATACACACCATCATCAACCTACTATGTCCTTCAACCCATATAACAAGAACACACATACTTTCACCTTGGCTTCACTTCACCATACACACACTCTCAAACAACCTCTTGAGCATACTCACTAATTCTACCTCTTCTAAGCTTATTAGTTTCAATGACCTATGTGATCACCTTCAACACCATACTCAGATAGGCATATATAATAATATTCTCCCTCTACTATTACTCACTAAATTTTACCTTCTCTTTCAAAGGTTATCTCCTTCACTTGACACGACACATAGACAACTAGAATAAACATGCCATATATGCCTTGTATTTATACCATGCTCTTAGTATAACCCATCTTGGTCAGCCAAGATGCTTACCACACTTTTAGCACATTTGAAACATGTCCTCATACACTTTACATGTAAAAAACACATAATCCATGGGTTGGCAAATTTCTCATTAGTCCCAAACCACTATTAGGTCGCGATGAGTCGTAAAACCATTAGGCCTTAATACTCACACGTTACATGTGAGACTAATTAGACCAACTTCATCCTTTACCAATGCTTCAAACATATCAAAAATATGAAACCAGCCTCTAATAGACATTTTCACAAACCCTCATGGGTCCACACCACTTGGAACATCAACTCAACACTTGGACCTACCAATTAGATCTCCTTACTCCTTTAGGGCTTTATACAATAAAAAAAGTCTCAAACTTATGAAATAAACACTAAAATAACTCACATAAACAAATGAAAAAAATATGTGGATATAACCTAAAATACCTTTTCAACATCTCCATGTGCCTTAAACACTCCAACAAAGACAACACATCTCAAACTATCTCACTCAAGATGACCACTCAAACTAGCCATACACAATCAAAATACAATCAATCTATTATGAATCTCCACATCTGATTAGGGGGAAAATATATCACTCAAATCCTTCACACAAGTCTTTGAGACTTATGAAATATTTCCATATTCATTGGACTCATCAATTTTTCTTAGAACACCTTCAACTTGCTCGTACAACATGGTCACTCACACTACTAGTGTATTCAACGAACATAGTCAACTTATTAAGTAATGTTCATACTCAATATCGATTGATCAAACCTCTAAAATTCACATAGATCATATTTATGTATTCTAAAACACTCCCCAATATCTAATACACCATGAAACATCGAAATAACATCCACATAAGGTCAATTACTCTTCTTGGGTCACTTGCAAAATAAGCATGAACACATAGTCAACTTTGGACCTTAATATATTTGATTGTACACACTTCAAGGTCTTCAAATCCATATTTATATATTTACCTTGGATTATTCTACATATTTCATTTTTAATACATGTTTAAATTCATCTTCTATCGAAAGATATGTCCCAACGACCAAACACTAGTTTTTCCCTTATTAAATTTGAATATTTAAATGTCAATAGTTAAAATTCTACCACTTTTATCACATCATGTGTCTTTGATTCTTAAATTAATTATGCACCATTGATCCTGTTCTATATTTAACACATGGGTTCCAATGCTAAAATTTTAACCCTCAGTCACTTTGACCTCATCTCATGTAATTTTTTAATGTTGATTCCATGCGCTCTATCTCTACAAATCAACCAGGTATTTAACTATTAACACTCACCATTTGATCAATATGTATGAACACACACTCACCATGATATTCTTATCCTTACCTTTTCTTAGTTTTTAACCATCATTCACTTCTTACTATATCGCTCAACATGTATCGTTAGATCATTCCTGTATGATCACCCACGCACCATTGGATCTTTATTTGGTCTTGATCTTTAACGTTGTTAACCAACAAAAAATTTGACCTCTTTGACTTTATTTTCACCATATATCTTCATTTTATGAACTCCTATGAGTCATTAGATCTCCATTTCATCTTGAACTTTAACTTTGTGTAGAAATGACTAAGTATGGGGATCAATTGTAATATGCTTGGAAAGCCTAATTTGGACCTCAATAACTTTTTTTACTCTTAGATACATGATGTGGAATTTAGACCAAAAGATCACCTTTGAAAAAATAATCCAACAATGATCAAGCTTGTCCTGAAACCTTCATGCATGTGAGATATAACAACATTAAAATGCCTTCTCAAAATATTCTATCACAGAGCCAACTATGCTTAATGTTTATTTGGGAGACCACATTTTCTCCAACATAACCTTTTTTGTGCTTTAGCACAAGATCTTGAATTTAGCTCAAATAAACTATGCATAAAAATGAACAAACCCATATAATCACACTCTCTTAAAATGTTCACACCTATGAGATATGCCTTCATCAAATTGCCTACTTAGCTCTTTATTACCTCATGAATTTTTTTATAAATATGGGAAAACACTATCAAAATGCCTGGGAGCTCCACTTTTCATATGCATATCTTTTGATGCACTTCAATGCATGACCTAATAATTATCACATAAAAACTAGGCATAAGAATTAACAAACCCATATGATCATTTTGTCCAAACACCTCCACATATGTGAATACTGACATCATCAACATGCTTATTTAGTTCCTATTGAACCCTTTTCAAATTTGGCTAATTATGGGAAGTTAGTG
This sequence comes from Torreya grandis, assembly GCA_037957365.1. NCBI lineage: Eukaryota > Viridiplantae > Streptophyta > Pinopsida > Cupressales > Taxaceae > Torreya > Torreya grandis. The sequence continues at coordinate 491,333 of JARHVA010004296.1, forward strand.
AATTTTATCTAAGAATCCAACTTTGCACCCTCATATCTTTTACCATGCTTCATTACATGACTTGAAATCTGGTGCATAATAATTAGGGACTAATGTGATCACAACCATATGAACAAATACCCATTTATTATTCCCATGTGGAAATGGTGACATCATCAAAATACCTACTCAAATTTTATGCCACTAGACCCAAAGTGTCTAGATGTAAACTATGATCAACTAGATGAAGTGCACACAAGCAATTAAATCTTAGATTACATCTTAGGTACCTTTTACACATGATTAATATTTCATACTCATCCCTTAACATCTTTAACCATGCCAAATTAGAATATAAACCAAGCCAACTAAAAGCACACTAAGACAAGCATATTGCACACTTTTGCACTATTACTTAGGCTATCAAAGCACTTAATCCACTCACCAAGACACCTGCATGACATCACCATGACATCATTGATAACTCTTCAATAATCTCCCCCTTTGTCATTTATGTCAATAGCCATTATATATATAAATATATAACTCAACTTCTTTCTCTTCAAACACTCCTATAATAAGAACTTTCTCCCCCTTTGAGACAATGACAAACTAGGCACCAACTGATTTTGAGGAATTGAAAAGACCATAAATAATTAAGGACCATCTTAAAAAGATGATAAAAGTTACCCCTTACCTTGAGCCTACTTTTTCCTTCCTTTATAAATTTCTCTTGCTCCATGCCAACACTCTCTTTAACCAAGAACTTGAAAAACTCATGCCTTTCTTTTTTGGAGAATTTGATTAAAAATCACTCTTCTTCATACTAGGCCTATCTAGCCTCCTTATATCCCTAATGAAACTTTAAAATCCATAAAATTTAGTAAACACATCTTTAGGACCTGAAACTTTATATCTGGAGCTCTCTCATATTCCCCTTTAAGCACACCAAATTGTATCACCTAGATCATCCTCTACAACATACTTCTTTCATAAACCAACTTGCCAGTTAAGCTTCCATCTTAACAAAAAATTGAATAACTTGAAATCAATAAATCTTAAAATATCTATGAAGCTTGTTTTGATATCCTATTTGTCCCATTAAACCTATTAAGAAGCCTCAAACCTCAACTCATAAGGTGAACCACTTTTCTAACATAACCCAAAACCTTAGAATCTCAAAACAAACAAAGTCAACAAACCTCTTTCTAGTCAATGTGCACCTCTAAAACTTATTACACATGTGGAGACACCCATCACACACTTTTGGACCAAACATTGAGCCACCATACCTTTAAGAACATATACTTCCTATAACCCATTTTAGGCTTGCTTTCCCTTACGCCAAAAATTGAGAAAATCGAGAGCACTGAAAAATATTCAATTGACACAAACATACCTTTAGACCACAAAATAACCTATAACACATAAAAAATAAGTGTATAGACATTTATAAGGATTAAAATATTCCTTACATTTGCATCAATCTTATTAAGCCACTTGGAACCACCCATTCTAACTCTGTACTATAGCTTCCTCACAAATATCTGGATCAAGCTCATGAACTTGTTGCTCCCCCTTAACCATAGACCTTATATAATTGGCATTATCATTTTAATCTCACAAATTTATTTCTCTACTGAAAGGAGTCTCTTACAAAGTAGAGATAGAGACCTCCTCTAGACCAAAATGATCTATTATGGTGTGAAACCAAGAATTTCCCACAACTCCTCATATTCCTTCTCCTCCTTGGTCATCTAATACTTATAGTTCTTCTTTTTATTATTTGTCTTAGGAAAAAAAACTTCCTCATTCACTAAAATATTCTCCTTTTCTTCAATGATTAGATTGATAATACATAGAGACAACACAGATTCATGACATACCTTTTCATCTAAATAATCTTCCTTATAGTTTGGAACCTCAACATTAGGCACAACAAATTAATGTTCTTTGTATGTTACATGCTCAACAACAATAGGATGTTCACTTGGATCCCTATGTAATAGCTTAGGAATAGCTTCAACCAGCACCTTGGTCTTCTCCTTGAGCTTGACTTGAATTAACTTTTGTTTTTCCTTTTCTATCTAGACAGTTGACATATTCTCTATTTCAATCTTGTCGATAAATTCTGAAAACAAAAACTCTTAACTTTCCTTCACTTTTGATCCCTTTTACACATTTTCAACAAATCCATCAAGACTTTTGGACACAAAAGGATTAGTCTCCTTAGTATTTACTACCTAAGGTCTCCATACCATAGTTTGAATCTTCTCATCTTTTGTAGCCAACTTACCAACTTGAACTTTGAGTTTAGACTTATCTATAACATAGCCTTCTATATCAACTATCTTATCAACCTTATGAATAGAAGAATTGGTAATGAATATCTTTGGTTTTAATGCCCATTTTTGAACTCTTCCTTGCACACTAGGAGCTCCATAAACCTTATTTTTCTTTGGGAACGTATTCAACCTATTTTTACAATACATAGAAATGTGACCAACTCTATGACAACTAAAACAAACAAGATAATTCATACCATTAGTTTGATGATGATTATTATCTTATTTTTCTATTTGGATAGAAGATAAATTCTCTTATAAATCCTATATCTTCTTCATATCTAATTCATTCTTTGCTCTTGATTGATTTAAGTTATGGCTTCTCCATGACCAATTGCTTCTTCTTTTAAGGATCCATGGATGTCCATACTTGACTGACTTCCTTATACAATTATTAGATTTATGACCATACTTATTACTTATATAAAAATGACCATGAAATAAACTAGCATACCTTGAAGAATTATTTTGTCTAATTGACATTATGACATTTATATTTAACTTTGAAATATCCTTCACTTGCTCAGGCTTCTCATTCTTCCTTTCCATCTTGTCCAACTTGTTCACAAGCTGATCATCCTCACTCTTCAATGACTTCATTTCAACTTTCAGCTGAGTACACTCATCTTCTTTAGATCTCAAATTTTCATTTTCAATCCTTAACTTTATCCTCAAGAATATTTATCTTATCTTCATCCTCTTTGGCCTTGCCTAGCAAACTTTCTTCAAGATAACTAACTTGTGCTTCAAGACCTTTGATCATTTTCCTCATTTTATGATTCTGTTCATTAAGCTCCTCGAGTTTCATCTCTTTCTTATCATCCTTGGAAATATAATTACTCTTCCCAATCTCAATATGACTAATATGTTTTTCAAGACTTTTGGCCATTGATCTCAACTAAATATTTTCTTTCCTCAACATCTTATCCATATTGTGCTATTAAGGATATCCTTCAAGCTGTCTAATCCTCTTCATTCTCTACTAGTCCTCACTAACCTATACCTTATCTTTCAAAGGTTATCTCCTTTTCTTGATAGCACATATAGACAACTAGTATAAATAAGCCATACATTTATACCATGCTCTTGGTATAACCCATCTTGGTTGACCAAAATGCTTACCACACTTGTTCCACATTTGAAATAGGTCCTCATAAACTTTACATGTAATAACCACATAATCCATGGGTAAACTAATGCCTCATTAGTCCCAAACCATCATTAGGTTTCGATCAAACCTAAAACCATTAGGTCTTTATACTCACACGTTACATGTGAGACTTCATGGACCACATTCATCCTTTACCAATGCTTTAAACATATAAAAAATATAAAACTAGACTATAATAGACCTTTGAACACACCCTCATTGGTCCACACCACTTGAAACATAAACTCAACACTTGGACCTAACAATTAGGTCTCCTTGCTCCTTCAGGTCTTTGTACATAAAACACAATCTTAGAATTCTGAAGTAAAAAATTCAAATAAATCACATATACTAATAAAAAAATCATATGGATAGAGCCTACAATAAACATGCAACATCTCCATGTGTGTTATACACTCCAATAAAGACCAACACATCCCAAAATGTCTCACTCAAGATGACAACTCGAATTGGTCATACAGATTCAAAATATAATCAATCTATTATGACTCTCCACATCTAATTAGGTGTCAACTATGTCACTGAAAGCCTTAAAAAATTATTTGAGACTTATATAATATATTCATATTCATTAGACTCATCAATTCTGCTCAGAACACCTTCAACTCCCTCTTGCAACATGGTCACTCAAATTGCCAGTGTATTCAAGGAACACAATTAACTTCTTAAGTAATGTTTATACTCAAGATCAATTGATCAAACCTCTAAAATACACATAGAGCATCCTTATGGAGTCTAAAACACTCCTAAATATCTAATACACTATGAAACATCAAAACAACATCCACAAAAGCTCCATTACTCTTCTCAAGTCAGTTACAGAATAAACACAAACACATAGTCAATTTAGAACCTTAATATCTTTGATTGTACACAATTATAAATATTTAAATCTATATTTTTAGATGTACCTTATAGTACTCTACATATTTTATTTTTAATAAATGAGCAAATTCATATTTTAATAAAAGATATGGCCCAAATACTTGACACTAATTTTTACCTAATTAAATCTGAGTATATAAATGACAACGATCATAGTTAAACTTTGACCATTTTGCTTGCATCTCATGTCCTCACTGTTCAGATGAATTACATACCATTGATATTGTTATATCTTAAACATATAGGTGCCAGTGCCTAAATGTTAAACCTTAGTCACTTTGACCTCATTCTGTATAATCTTGTAATGTTGACTCCATGCGCTTCATCGATCTCTGTAAATCAACTAGGCCTTTAACTATCAACGATCACCATTCGATCAATCTATATGAATACCCACTCACCATTAGATCCTTATCATATAATTCTATTAGTCACTAAACATCATGCACTTATTTCTATCTCACTCAACATGCACCATTATATCATTCATGTACGATCACCCATGCACTATTGAATCTTCATTTGGTCCTGATCTTTAACTCTATTAACCAGCAAACACTTTGACCTCTTTAACTTATTATGCACTTTAGATATTCAATGTACAAACTCCCATGAGTTTTTGGATATCCGTTTGGTCTTGAACTTTAACTTTCTACAGAAATTACTATGGAGACCAACTGTAATATCCCTGAAAATCCTACTTTAGATCTCAATACTTTTGTTGCACTTAGACACATGATCTGGAATTTAGACCACATGATCACCTTTAAAAAATGAAGCCAAACATGTATAAAAATTCTCTTAAAAATTTCATGAGTGTGAGATATAATTCTATTAAAATACCTTCTTAAAATATTTTATCATAGAGCCAACTCTTCTTAGAATTTGTCTAAGAGACCAACTTTGCTCCTACATAACTTTTGTTGCATTTGGCGTAAGATCTAAAATTTAGTGTAAATTAACTATGCATAAAAATGAATAAACCCATATTATCACCTTCTCCTGAAACATTCACACATGTGAGATATGCCTTCATCAAACTTCTTACTCAACTCTTTCTTGCCTCATTCAAATTTGGCTAGGTATGGGAAAACACTGTCAAAATGCCTAGGAGCCCAACTTTGCATATGCATATATTTTGACATGCTTCAGTGCATGACCTAAGAATTATTGCATAAAAACTAAGCATAAAAATAAAAATAACCCATACAATCATTTTGTCCAAACACCTCCATGTGTGCAAATGCTAACATCATCAACATGCTTACACAACTTTGCTTCAACCCTTTGTAAATTTGGTTATGGGAACCTAGTGAATTATGTTTGAGAAGCCAAATTTTTACCCTCATATCTTTGACCGTGCTTCATTGCATGACTTGAGATCTGGCACATAACAACTAGGGACTAATGTGATCACAACCATATTATCAACTCCCCTTAACTCATTCCCACATGGCAATGGTGACATTATCAAACTACCTACTCATATTTTCTGCCACTAGACCCAAAGTATTTAGATGAAAACTATGATCAACCAGATAAAATGCACTTATGCACACAAGCACTTAAATCTTAGAAAATATCTTAGGGATCTTTTTCACATGATAAATATTCTATACTCATCTCTGAACATCTCTAACCATGCTAAAAAAGAAGATTAACCAAGCACACTACAAGCATATTAAGACAAACACATTGCACATTTTATCATTATTACTTAGACTATCAAAACACTTCATCTACTCACCAAAACACCTCCATCACATCACCATAACAACACTAACAACTCTCTAATATGTAAAAGATCATTAAATTTATAATTATAATGAAATTCTACTCGAATATAAATAATTAATTTCTCATAAATACACATTAATCACTATAAAATTTATAAAATATAAAAATATTAAGATGAACCTTAACCAAACCATCTTATACAATATCATATAATAACTACCTATATTGAGTTAACCCTACAATACCATGATTAATTTAACCAAAGTGATTTTTCATAATTTCTTATGATACCCATACTTGCTCATATCTTTATGTATATGATATTCACACAAGGTTAACGACTCATCTTCATTTTGAAATAGAGAATTACATTACACTCTTATAATAATTCTGAGAGGAATTGTGTAATGCTAAAAGTGAATCTTCCTTATCAACAAATCATCTTATGTTCACAACTACACCTAATTTCTTAATGTAACAACTATCTATCGTGTTCTTCATGCAAAATGTAACTCAAAAGAATAATTCAATTGTAAAGTAAAATTTGGATAAATAATAAAAGTAAGAAATGAAATAGCCAAAAAATAATAATGAAATTGTGTAATTACCTAATAATATTCAATTGCAAACTCCATGAAACAAAGGGACCATAACCTCGAATAGACAAAATATGGTAGAAAACAAAAGTTTTTCCGATAATCATAGTTTGAGCATTTTGTATGCATCCAATTTAATCTCACAAGAGTATTGGAAATCGGATCCATGACACGTAATCATTAAGTAAACGATGATATCACATGATTTTTTGAATATTAATATAGAAGACTATTTATATATTAGTAAGACATAAGAATAATTTTAAGAGGATTTACTTGGAAGAGTATAAGTGATAATTATGTACTGAAGTATAACCCAAAAAAAAAAAGAAATATTTTATCTTCTATACGTAAAACGCTAATTCGTATATCAAAGTAAGTGTTCCAAGGTTAATAGTAGGCACCAAGATTAATTGAAAAAATACAATGGTTATAATTGTTCTTAGACCAAACTTTTTTTTTTTGGAATTGTAATGGAATATTTTGATTGGAAAGTATGAAAAGGATTAAATATTATCATGTTTAAATTTAATGTATATGATATTAAAAGTAGTTTATGAATAAATTTGTAAATATTTTTGGAAATATTTTGAATATAGTGAACAATAATAGTAATATTGAATAAAAATATTTCATTTTTTATAATAAAATGATGGAACTTTGATTGGGAATACCTTTCATGTATTAGAAAGATATATCAAGCTTATCTCCAATAAAATTATTAAAAATATTTAACATATGCATATAATCATAACATCTATATATAAATCAAATATACATGGATTAATAATCATTTTTGTATAACAATATGTTTCCAATTTTTTTTATCTTTTATTTTAAAATTAGGTCAAAAGTTCAAAAATATGAATATAGTAGTTCTATGCTACTGAAACTAAAAGAATGACATGGGGCCAATGGAATAAAATATAAGGAAGGCTCTACTAAATAAAATGTGGATCTATAGAAGCTGAATTGACTCTGAAATATAAGAAAATAATGGATATACTATTGTTTCATATAAACTATTAATCATGGACATAATGTATATGATGGTAACTTTTTATATGTCAGTGTTATTTGTCTCAAAGTTGCCCTCATTTCAATCTGCATGCATTCAATAATATATGTTGGTTCTATAAATATTAATATGAAAATGAGATATAAATTATATTTATAATTATTTATAAACATCATGAGATTCATAAATAACTTAAAATATTTTAATTGAATGAAAACATGAATATTTTTTTTTCATCAACAAAGTTGAGGATCATAATAGAAGAGTGAAAATAATATTAATATCAATGAATAAAAAACATTGCACTTAATCTTATATATTTACTAAATTAATATTTATATTTAAATAATATTTAATTTTATTATTCCCATTTCCTAACTACATATTAACATATGCCAAATAAATGAAAATTGGGGTTTCCAATGATAAAAAATGAAAAAAATATGAATCAAATAAATTATTGTATAAATTACTCCAAAAATCATGGAGAATAATGGATTGAATTGCAAGAATAAATTTGCAGAATAAATCATTGTTAATGATAAGCCTCAAGTCTAATTATTATCAAAATATAGACGAATAAAATTAAGATGACAAAAATGGGAAATTTTGGTATAAAAAAAATTAAGGCATTAAAATATATTCAAATTTGGTAGAAAAATAAAAGTAGATAAATTATGGAGGCATAGGAAACGGAAAGCTTGAGAACATCAATGCTTAATATCAAAAATATCCTAAAGGTAGTTTGAAACTAGTTCTAAATCATACCTTTTACTTTAAATATGTTCTCTTTCTAAAGTATTATCCCATTTCTTTCTTACAAAGAGAAGAAACAAAAATTTATAATGTCAAAAATAGTATGTCTTTAAAAAAAGGCAAAAACTCTAATAATGACATAACTTCTAATCTTTAAAAGGATCAAAACCAACATACCTTTATTAATTTGATAGATCTCCAAGTTTAATTTTTTTTAGACAATTGATTCACTCGCTATAAAAACTACAAAGCATCTTGTTATATGAATATTGTATAAATTCACATCTTTTCCAATATATACATTAAAATATTGTACCATCATGCAATAAAAATAAAACCAAAAATGTGGGTTGCAATCATGGTGTTTAAAAAATACTTGAAATGACATTATATATACTATTTTACAAAATCCATCGACTATTTACAATTAGTCTCACTTAAACCATTAATCTTAGCAAGTTTGTTACCAATATTTTATTAAAGTAGTAATGTTGTTGTAAGTTGTATTGTTTCTCATCATTAAAATATCATGAGTATTAATATCAAGAAAAAAATTGAGGAAAAATGCATTTTAATATATAAACTCATTGTAATCATTTTATTTATAGTTAAAATTTAGCATATAAAAAAAACAAACATATATGGTTGAGCTAAAATAAAAAATATTTAAACAAAATGAATTTAATAATCCTCCCATATCATGTACAATAATAAATGAAAATACACTTTTGTAATTTTGAGATAAAGTGATTTAAATATATATTTTATAAACTTTCAAACCCCATAAAATAAAAGATGCCAAGAGAAGATGATTCTTAATAAAAGTAAATAAACACATATCGTAAAAAAACCACTTAAATTTTATAATTGTAAACCCATTATTTATTTTATAGAATTGCATGGTAAAAATGTATTTAAATTTAGGACATTATTTTGATTAACATATATATTCATATGTATGAAATAATTTATCAAACATAGACACTTAAAAATGGTCACATGCTGTTAATTAGTGTAATTTATTTTAATTTAGTAAATTTATTTTATATCAATTAGTTTAGTTTAAATTGATTAATATAATATTTTTTGGTTGATCAACTAAAATAATTTTTTTTGTACCATCGATTTCATTCTTATTTAATATTATGATTCAAACTCCTTTAAGTTGAGTGTGTATGTGGATCTCTTCCCCTTTTTAAATTTTATTCATTAAAAGTATGCATGAGTGATAATAGTTTCTAATTTATATTCTAATGTTACATATAAATACATGAATATTTTAATTTGTTTAGATAAAATAGGATACATTTTATAGATAATTATATTGAGTAATCATAATCATACACAAGAGATTAAGAAATTATTGGAGTGTTTATCATTATCCAATGTTAGAATTTTACAATGAATCACTTTTGGAAAATAATATAACCTAGGTTTTTATATTTTTGAATTTAATTATGCTATGAAAATATATTTATAGTATATTTCTCATTCTTTAAGGGACCAAAAAAATAGTAAAATAGTTCACTACTAACCAAATTTAATACAGGACACTAATTTCACTTATTTTTCTTAATTCACTACATATCATAGGTACATTGGATCCATTCTAAGATAATAAAGAAAATATGTTTTCTAGGTAGATAAGTGTTATAGTGTTTTAAACTCATGATAAATTTTCTAAGTCAAATTTAACATATCGAAGAAAACCTAGGATAATATAAGATTGAGATAACTCCTATATTTCTTTATTGATGTATGTGTATTATCTTATTAAAAATAATACGAATTATTAAACACAGTAATTATATTTTACATTTAAATGTATACATATAAAAATCATTATTATTCATTTATTAATCACAAATTTTAATTATTGTAGGGTAAATGTATTTTTTTTATTATTGGTTTAATTTATGATTTTTGGTACACTTTTCCTTGTGTTATGGATTTTTTTTTATCATGTTCCCTTTCATTTCTTTAAGGTTTTATTTTATATTGTCCAATTTTTAATTGAGTTTTTAGTGTCTTTACTCAAAATGTTTAGTTTATTTTTATAGGGATAGACTCTATATACACCTTATTTTCTACGACTAACACTTTATTTTATAAGACTTTTCATCACAATAATTTTCTTGAGTGTACACCCTAAAGATTACATTGGAATTGTATTGTCTCAACTTATTGCACTTTTTGAGAGATTTTATCATGCATTAACATTATTACCACACATTAAAATAATCATGACATAAATATATATTATCCTCCTATGTTTTTGTTCTCCATTTTTTAATTTATGCACCTTTATTTAATGTCATTGACTTAGACGATGATTTATTTCAATTCCTTTCATTTTAGTAAATGATGAGATATAATTTTATGAAAAAATATTTATGTCGTCATATGAGCCAATGACATCATCTAAATATTATTTAAATTTTAAGGTCAAAAATCATATTTTTAGGGTTCTTATTTGTCATTTCTTCAAGAATAAACATATAATCCACTTTTCTCAACTTGCATGCCCGCTTTAAGAAGAAGAAAAGGAAGTATGGATAATGACTTTACATAAATGAAAGGAAAGATAATATCTCTGAGGATATTATGTATAAAATATGAACTATTAAGGTATATCAAGTATTTTTAGTCCCCTATGTTTGTCTAAGTAGGTAATATTCTATATATCTTGAATTACCTATAACCACAAAGTGCTACACCAAGGAAGGTATTAATGCACTAACAAGTAAACCTATATTAATTATATCCAACCTTATAATTTTTATTTTTTACATTGTCTAATGTTATGTGATATATTATTTTATGTCTTCCAATTATATATTAACATATATTTGTTGGTTAATTGGTATATATTACATGCTTGTTATTCATTGTTATTGTTTAAGCCTAAATGCACCATTATTTTATATTTAAATAATTATATTAGATAAAAATATTGATTCATCATATTATGACACATTCAATATCTTATATCTTTTACTTATGTCTAGTATAATCACTTTATTTTATCTATAGCTCTTGCTTTAACATCTAATGATACCTTATATATCATGAAGTCCTCTACCATTTATCCATTTAAGTATTATATGTGTGTATTCAATTTTTTATACCTTATTATTATTTAAAAAAAAATGACTCAAGGATATACAATATTATAAAACAAGGGCACAATAAAAATCTATGCAATTTATGTAATAAATAAAGATATAAAATATTCTAAAATTGAGATTTACATATTATAAACTTAACCCAAAAAAATGTTCATTTAAGAATACTTTATTTATAAATTATTTGTATACTATCTAAGATAAATATATATGAAGAAAGGTCCATACTTTATTTTGAATAAAACCAAGAAAATTTGTGCCAATCATAAAGTTACATAATTTTACCTAAATTAACCACTAGTGATTATAGCCAACCATAATCTTACAACAAATTATGGAAACATTTTGTTGATTTTGGAATCTTTCTATGATTACTTTTTAGGTTATCCTAGAATTTTGAAACTTTTTGTGATGCTTCAATATTAAAAAAGATATGAAAATATGTATTCGCTTCATGGAATTATTGTGCACAGTCCTCTAAACTCATTTATCATTTAATGTAATCTAGGCTCACTATAATGTTTCTAAAATATATAAAATATGAAATGTTAGTGGCCCAAACACAATTAATGGCTATGTATACACATAAAACAAGATTAAAATCAAGGATTTTGTAGTTTTTTTTATGTGGAAGACCTAGTCCAAGTAAGAGATGAAACTTCACTTGATCTACCTAGATAATCAATTATAAATGTATGTGTTACTTAATGAAAATGTAGACACATAATTTTATTAAAATTGCATTCTCTATAGTATATTTTATATGTTTTGTCACACATGGTCCATTTGCACATATTTGGATATTTTTGATATATTCACCCCTTGTGTTAGGCCCTATGTCATTATCCACTAACTTATGTATTCTTCATAATTTGGATTATGTTCAGTTTTATCCAATGACACTAAATTCATTTGATACATAATTTTTAAAATCTTATAAATAAACAATTAATTTTCATTCATATGGTCTTAGATGATTCTATAATGTCCATAAATACTATTTTAGTATTTTTATCTAAGCACTAGTCAACGTATGTGCCCATTTCCTTCACTTGTGTATCTATTATGCCTTGATTAAAAAAAATAATATATTTTAGGGTTATCCCATGTGCATATATTCCTTATAGTAACTCATATAAATGAATTTAACCTTATTACTTTGATTATATACATTTTTCATCCAATCTTATTGTAAGACAAATCTTTTATGCATATTTTATTAAGGTTTATCAAGAGGAAATCACCATCACTTATCAAGAAACTTGAAAATTGAACCAAAATTATTTCTACATCTTCTCTGAGGTTTATGACATTATCATATTGTATCAAAATATCATTTAGGTAAAATTTCATGTATTATATTTTTACATCACTAAGGAAGATGAGTTTAATCACTTGATATTTTGTTTACACTACACAAGAATTACATTGGGTACAATCCTAGGGTAAGTGATATGTGGCTACAAGTTTCTTGAGGTTTCATGACCCATAAATACTTTTTTTTAATTCATTTATACTACATAAAAAATATATTCTAATTATTGGTGTTTGGATCACTTTCCATATCAATTCCCTCAAAAATGCATGGATAAGCCACAATTCATGAATTTTCATTTCTTCCCTCTAGGTTAAATTTTTTAAAAATTGAGTATATTTTGGCACATTTTAGATATGTTTGTATTAGTTTATTTATTTTATGAAATCATATTTATACTATGTAATATTGTTACTAATTTTTCATATTCTAAAACATTATGTAAAATTATTAATTTTTTTTTGGGTAAACTCCTTTATTAATCAAATGCCTATATCTATTAAGGTTCCCCCTTAGGGAATAAATTATTATTTTAAAATTTTAATATATGTGATTTTACTTAAATGGATCATTTACCATAGGATTTATTCTCATTTTAATTTATTTCTAATTTCATATTTACATCCATCTTTTCAAAAAATATACTTACAACCTCAAATATATAAACCCTCATTCCCCTTAGGTATTTTTTTTAAATTTTATTGTTTGATTTTTTAATTTTCATGATTGAATTTTGATTATGCATATTTATTCATCAAACCTTATTTTTATACTCAACTCTTCTATTTTTTATTACATATAGTTTTCATAATTCAACATATATACATTTGTACTTTGAGTGCATGTGCATCTTTCATGCTCTCTCAGATTTGATTAGATACATTCTCAAATTTAATTTTTATATTTTTATATTTTATTTTTTATACTCTTTTATAGGGTTGGATTCTTTATTTTAATATCATTAATCGTATTCTTATGTTTGTATCTTTCACACCCTAGTTTACATATGATGGATAATTATTATTTTGATCTAATTTTTCTAATTAATGGAAATGTTTATCTTCATTATGTTTGAAATTATTATATTCATGTCATACTTCTTGATCTAATATTATTTATGATAATGAAAATTATGATTAAAATGATGTTGAATCTTAGTGTTATGATAATAAATACGAGAGGTTAAGATAAATCAATTTCAAACATATTTGACCATGTGAAAATGCAAATGTTTTGAATGTTTTGGGTTTTATTTATGTTTTTTTAAACCCCCATGAGAATGGAATTCCAAATTTAATGTAAAAATAAATTAATAATGAAATAAATGATGAATATTGTGTAAATAATACAAATGACAAAAATTATTGTCTTTTTACCCCTGTTTGGAATGAAATTGTTCACAATGATTCTTTGAATGAAAATTATTTAATAGAAATTTCATATGTTTCTAATCCTTAAAAATATGTTCATAATATGTAAAATATCAAACATATTTTACAAACTATTTGTCATTGATGAAATTAAAAAAACATAGAATGAATTATTCTTATGTGACTAACGACTATTATATGATTAGTAGTGATTGTTATTCTTGTGCCCATAATGATCCTATGTTTGAAACAAATAATCAAATAATAACTTTGAGCTAACCTCTCCATAATATGTTTGTGTCAACATGTGATATTGTTACTATGATACATTCAATAAAAAAAATACAAAGGTAAGTACTAAATTTATCTCTAAAGTTTGATCCATCCGATTATTGAATTGACTCTGATGCTAGATATGACCAAACCATACTGAAAAATATTTATGATTCTTCTCTCAACATGATTTTAAAATGATGTTTTTTATGGATATGGGAATCATCACTTACATATTAAGTACTTTCATGTTGTTATTATAAAATATGGTACAATGATTGAATATTACTTAAAAAATTATAGAAACATATCTAATCCTGAATTAGATTGGTATTAAAATTGATGTAATGGTTCACTACACACATTAATTAAGTTGTAAAATATTTTAATATCAATATTTATCATTATAAAGGGTATATTTTCTAAATTTGAGCATATTCCATCTCTTCACCAAGAAAAATATTAGATGAGTTGATGTTATATTCTTAGATTCATAGTTAGTATGTATTATTTGATAAATCAATTAACAGATCCATAAAGAACATATATTTAGTAGAAGTATTTTTATTTGTCTCAAATATATAGTAATTTATCATGATTATGAATATTTATATTGATAATGAAAACATAAACCATGGTTCTTTAGCATAGACATCATCAATAAAAAATAATCATACAAGAGAGAGAGAGAGATTCACCAATATAGACCCAATGTATTAACATCATGTAATATAAAATGTGTGTGTAGAAAATAATCATTGCACTACTATAAGACTATAAAATAATACATCTCCACTAGCTTAGATGATGACTCTAAGTTATATTACTTCCCACAAGAACACAAAGGGTTATTAAATAGTAAAATTAAGCATGTGAATGAGAGATTATTACTTACGAATTAGTATGTAGAATGATTATCTAAGTTACACCAAACCATTCTCACACATGTGAGGATAAATACCAAATTAATTTTATATTTTATATTTATGCATGAATAATAGATCACACCTTGGTAACACATATACCTAATTCAAACCAAGTGTGAGTATGACACACTCCATCATAAGAAGACTTATGCTCATAAGTATGGGTCATAGAAACTAGGCCCAAGGAGGTACCCACTTAAAATTAAATGTAATAAACAAAAATGAAGATGTTGAAGTAAATGTCTACTGAGTTTGATGAAGCCTCTAGTGGAATAAATCAAAAGTATCTTTCAAGAATATGGATGTTTGAAAAAAAATAAAATTTGATATGTGTTTCATATGAACATAAAACATGCTTAAATGATTGAAAATGGAGTGCTATGGAGCTCTTCCAAGGAAAATTAGCCTCTACATCTACTACGAATAATAACTAGGTACATAACATACTCAAAAAATTAATGAAAGAATAACATTACATACCCCGACTAATGTTGATTAAGGAGTGAAGACAAAGTAGCTCGATATCTCTAAAAGTGTCAGTTCCATAAGCATTCTAAAACATCACTATAAAATCCTCAATTGAGAGTGCCAAATATGCCACATTAAGAATAAAATTAAGGAAAATAAAATACCACCTAGATGAGCCTAGATATAATATGTAGATAAACATATGAACTAACATCTTATCATTATGAACTAAAATACTCAAAATAGGGTCTTGACAACATGTTATATGAGCTTTAAAAAGTCATTTTCCATCCCTTTGGTTCATTTTTACCCTTAATAATTATATAGATATGCATGGAAAATAATATACATTCCTTTAAAAATGAGCTCATGGTGTCAGGTGAAATGAAATTAAAAATTAAATTTATATGGCATTTTGAACATAATGGAAATGTATGATACACACCAGAAACATTCAATCATTTTTTGCCAAACAACATCTTCCACCTAAATCCTCCATACATAGATCTAAAATTGTTGTAGTAATCCAATCAAATAAATGAACTAAATATAAATAAAATAGATGTGTTATTTGAATAAATTATCATATAAGATGATAAAGAGATAAAATTTTATCCTAGTTACTTCAATATTGCTAAGTATTAAATATTCGGAGTTATTGAGGTTCCTCTTATACTTGTTATTTGTTTAATCCTATATTAACAATAAAAATTTGAGAATGATATGGATCTTCTCTTAAACACTCATGTTGGTATTCTTAGGAAAGTGTCATCTAATAGCATATTATAAAATTAAAACATAACCAATGGACATTCAATATAAACACCATCAATATAAATTATTTATGCAAGAGAGGAATTTTAACACCATCAACATAAATTATTCAGATAAGAGCGGTATTTTCCAATTAAGACATAATGTAGTAATTATGTGTCATGTCTAATGCATGTGTGTAGTTAGAAATTATTTTACTATAATAGGATTTTTTAAAATAATTCATCTCCATGAGCTAAGGATATGAATCTAATTTATTTACAAAAGAACAAAAAGGGTTCCTATATATTAAAATTAATATTTGATTGAGAGATTATTCTTGGCGGAGTAAAATTTTAGATCTTTCCCCAAGTTACACCTAAACCTTCTCACACATCTGAGGATAACTGCCACATTTATTGTGTATTTAATAATTAGTTTTCACATAATAAATCATACATCATTAATTCATCTACCTAATTTTGAATTCACATAAAATTTATATATGACACACTCCAACCCTTTGAAATATATTTTATATGATGTTATGTCACTTGTTGTATATTCAACTATGAGACTCATCCTTCACATTATGATACTATTTCTATGAATCTTAATGTTAGCCATGAAAATATCAATAAAACTATTAAACCATTAGTTAATAATCAAAATATACCCATACCAAGTATTATTCATTCCCTTAGTATATGGTGGGAATTTAAAAATCATAATGAAAATCATAGTGTAAAATCATAATAAGCAGTTAATTTATAAGAACATGATTATCGTATATGATATTAATGAGTATGCTTGGGTTTACATGCCACAAACATTTCAATGCAAATTATTTTTTAAATATCATTAAACTAATGGTTAGAAAATTAATAAGTTCATGATTTTAAATACAAAAGATAATATCTTATTGATTATACTGATATTACATTGGATATATATATAATAAAACCACAAGCCTCAAGCACATCATCTAATATTTAAAAACCTACTTCACATGAATTTCCACTTACTAAGAAATATATTCCTAAATAATAATTTCCAAATAAATAAATAAACACCTAAGCATTATAATGTGCCAATCTTGGATCCCAATAGTCCTTTTGAGTCTCATATTTTACATGTGGAAATTTTTATCATCAGTGCGTATACAGACATAAAAATAAAACTAATGATGACATAACCTAAAGATTATCTAGTTTTTCCTTTGTTGATGTGTAATTTTATTATGTTATTAAATATATCTCAACTATCAAATAATAGTTTTATAATTATCAAACTAGGATATTAATTTTCTATAGCTCATTCTCATCATGTGTAGGATGAAATTTGTGTTTTCTAATTCATGTATTACCATTCACCTTCCTTATTTTTTTCTTGGTTGAAAGCAATAAAATCTAACTATCAATTCAACCTATAAATATTGTAACTATTTTTATTCAAATTTTTATTATTTTCATTAAACATAGTGTCCCCTTTGAATAGAGGAGATAAGTTTCATTTTCTTCATTGTTGTGAAATACATGTTTTATAAAAATGCCAAATATTTCACCAGCATCTGCTCATAAAGAAAGGAATAAACTTGGTCTATAGTAATATATTCATGCATCATTTTAAGGTTCATTAGAAATAAAATAATAAAATTTAGATCCATAAGTAACTAACATTAAGTTATTTGTATCTAAGGTTAGTCACCAAATAAGGAAATTGACATTGCACAATCCAATAAATGTGTAACTCTATATTTTCCAAATCCTAAAATGTAATAAAAAAATATTTTATAGCATGTTTTAATAATATATAACATGATAATCATTTCAAACTCTAACACATTACAAATTATTACTAATTTTTTTCACAAAATTCCCCTTTTTAAAATTTCATTTTCTCATATATAGTATTTTATGTTACTAAAATGTCTTCAATTCTCTATATCATCCTTTGAAAATTATAATTTAATTGATGTCAATTTCACCTAATTGAATTAACCTAAATATGTTTTTGTGTTTTATGTTATTTATCCTCAAATCATTTGAATTTCCAACTTAAATTGTTTTCTAAAATAAACCTTTCAACTATTTTTGAAAACATTGAAATGGCTAACTAAGAAATCTAGTTGTAATGGATTTTTCATCCAATTATAATTTTTTTATGGTAACTAAGTTATTTTGATAGTGATTCAATTTAACTCTTTTGACAGTTAGTTTTCTTCATGTCAATTGTCATCTATGTCAGACTTAAAATTCATTAAATTAAGAATGAATTTAAATATTTCATTTTAAGCCACATGGATTAATTTGGATATAATTATGAGTGAGATCATTAAAAATTTTATAGAATATTTTCATGATTATCATAAGATACATTCATACAATTATGGATAGTTTAATTTTATATGCATTCCTTTTCATAGACATAGTCTCCCTAAAGGTCAATGTTGTTTGATCTCACTCTAATAACAATATGTATCACCCTCCCACACTACTACAGAACCAAACACAATTTTTTTTATTTTAGTTATCTTAATTTCACCTTCACAAAGCATATGAATTGATAGTTCAAAAAAAAAAAGAAAGAATATAATTTAATTTGATAAAAAATAAAAAAATCATGCCTTCATCAATAATAAATTTTGATTAATATGATCATATTATCAAGTTAGTCATGATTCATGTTATTGAGCACATTATAAATTTAATAAACTAAATATGACATGAAACATGTAACACAAGTAACACAGCCTTTAGTGGAACATGTTGCATTGGTGTGTATTACATTTATTATATCTATTTGTGCTTATACATTTCACACATTATTCTATGTTATTAAATAATTACTTAAATATAATGTAATATTGAGAGTTACATGGTTATAAATTATGAAATAAATAATTGATAGTGCACATGAATATATTACATTTGAATACAAAGGGAATATATTTAACATGAAAAGAGATAGAACATATTATAAGAATGATTAAACTAATCCCAAAGAATATATTGTTAGATCTCAAAATAAAATTTAAATGGGTACCTAAGAAGAAAGTGGAATAATACAAATTTCAACTAGAAAAACAACATCCATCTACCGATATATTTCCAAGGAAAAAATAATTTGGTTATATTTATCCTTGTATTATACGCATTAATTCATATTATATAAGGATTTATAGTTACATTATCTAATTTTTTTAGATGATAGTTAAATTTGAATAAATATATTACATCTAGTATGATGATTGGAGATTTGATAATATCATTAGTTTGCTTTTTCTAACATTATTGAGATTTATCACATATATATTTCAATACCTAGAGATCATATATTCTAGTTAGAGACATTATATATTATTATAGTTACACAATCATAAGTTTCCACACCTAATCATATACATAATGATATTATTTACCACTTATAAAAATATAATATATCTTAACTATGACATTCACTTCTTTATATGAAGTGAAAATAGCTTTTATAACCCATATGTAAGGTGACTACTTCATGCTACTAATTTATATTCCTATATGACTCATGTTATCCATTTATATACCATTTTTTACAATTATTATGTAATTTATATATATTCATGATTATTTAATTATACTTTGGAAGAAACTAGTCAATTAGTCATGCTCAACTATAAATTGTGCTTCATTGATATTTTACCTTTGTGTCATAGTTTACTTACTTTATAGCTTCTTTGTGATGTGGTGCATCAAAGGAAAAATGTAAATGAAGTATTGTTTAATGGCTTAGGGTTAATAAATTTTTTTATTTATTCACAATAAGCATCACTTGAGTCATTAAAAGTCCATTCTAGGTCTTTTATATGTTTTCGAGAGTTTCCCTCCAAAATCTCAAATTTGAATTTTCAAATGTTTTTGGTATAATTCTATGAGTATATGTAACTATTTCAAGGTAATGTTGAGTTGTATAAGTTATATTAGTACTTTAAGTGTGTGTTAAATGTATTAAAAGTATTATATACCTTTTTGAGGTATTGATTATCCCTTTTGTCCTAAATAGTCAGTGTAACCACAAATACCTACATATGAGGTTAGTTTACTAAAATGAACCTAAGTGAGTGAGAGAAAATTTGTACAATTTTATTAAATTCCTAAGCTTGTTTTTCACTTAAAAATTTGATAATTATCACTCCTAACCAAGTGAATTATAAAATGGAAATTTAAAGCTTATGAAGGACAAGAATCATCATTTTACAAGGTTAGAGTAAGTGTGATAGGTCTATTTTCAAGTGAAGGACTATGTAGAAGCATTTTATTTAGATAATAAATAATTATGAGTTTATTCATATTTATTACATTATATTATATCTACTATAATGTGATTCAATCCTTTCAATATTGATTCCAAGTTTAAATTTCATTTGCACTCTTAAAACCCTCATAATTTTTGTATTTTATTGTTACAGCCAGCTACAAAGGTGTTATTACACATTAAATTTATTGTATGGACTCATTTTTCAATATGGAAATTATGGAGGATTTATATAAAAAAACTATAGGTTTTAGGTCATTATTGGAAATATGATTGCCATTGATGTCAAAAGGGACACTATGAGCATGTAATTGATGTCAAAAGGGAGATTATGGATGTAGTTGATAATCAAGGCTAAGTATGGTGATTTGAGGATGTACAAGGAACAATATAAGAGGTTAAGGATGATTGGAGTGCTTATGTGCATGAATGGAATTCATCTAATTCTTCACATTGATCATCTAGACATTTTGGGTCTATGATAGAAAAGATGAGAATGAACTTTGCTGACATCACCATTTCCACATGTGAATAAGTATGGGGGAGCATGTAAAATTGTTGTGATCACATTAGTCCCTAATTAATATGTGTTTTTTTAAAGAGATACAATGAAACACAGTTGAAGTTATGGGGATATAAAGTTGGCTACTAAGATAGAATTCACTAAGTTTCTATACTTAGCCAAATTTGTAAAAAAGGCTAATCAAAACCTAGTAAGAATATTAATGAGGTCAACAATTAAAAACATGAAGGTGTTTGGATAAAATGATCACATGGGTCTATTTATTTTTTTGCCTAGTTTATATGCACTAAATCTTAGGTCATGTGATGTAGCACAATAAAATATATGCTTAAGAAATTTAGGTCTCCAAGGTACTTTGATAGTGTTTTCCAACACTTAGTCAAATTTTTAGGTTGTAAAAAAAATGAGAAGGAATTTTTATGATGTCATATATTTCATTTATAAAGGATTCAAGAGCCATTAGATATATGGATGAAATCCCCTATGTAAGAGGATCATATGCATTAATTTGTAGGTCATGCGACTAAGCATGACAAGAGTTATGCAAGGACAAATTTGGCCTTCCAGGCAAGTTTTAAGCATAACTGATCTATGGAAAAATAATATGAGTAATAAAATTAATGGAATTATATCTCGCACATGTAAAAGCTTCAGAAAGAAATGGGCATATGGTTTTGTTTATTTTCATGCCTATTTTATATGGCCCAAATTTTAGTAGCAAAGTAGAAGATATGAAGGTGAAAAGTGAGCCTTCCAGGAATAATTGAGATGGTTTCCATACTTGGACAAAATATGCACAAGGTCATGCAAAGTTGTCATGCTTTTATAAAGATCATCTATGGGAATTTATAAAAGAAATATATGGTAGATATGTTATGGGTTTTTCATGAGCATCTTGAATATATGGACTATAGGGTCAATTGGGAAGGAATGATATCAGAATTGAATTAGCTTTGATCTCAGACTAGATAGGATTTCTTAGTAAAAATCTAAGGGTTTATGGCATGGAATCAATAGACACTTTCTATTTTAATGGTGACTAGCTATAACCTAGACCCAATAGCTTAAGTTATAACTTAATCCTTTATCATCATTATGAAACCGGCCCCTCAACCTAATAATTAACAACTCGAGCAGTATTTAATGAACTTAATATTTCTTAAGTCTAAGAATTTATAATATGTCCAAGCTTGATCAATGACCCACACTTCATCATACATAGATGATCTAATAGAGTGTGATGAATTCAAAATGTCAAAGGTCCCTTCGAGTGAACACATAAGTGACAAGTGTCACATTCATGAAGCTTATCAGATAGAGACCTAATGAGTGTAAGATTCTCAAATGTAGAGATTGAGCTTGTCAGAAGATCTAATGGTTCATGAGTGATTGTGTAAATAATATCCAATAGAGAAAATGGACTCAAATGCTATAGAGTGATCGATGTTTATTGACATAGTGACATGTTAAAGATTGAGAAGGAGTGATAAGATTGATGGAGCAAAAGTGATCCAAAGATATAGGAAGTAATGAGATATGGTCAATATGTGGAGGTTTAATGACCAAGTCAAGGTAAAGGTTATGCATCTTTGGAGATTGAATAACATCTGAAAGTTAGGATGTGGAGATAGATGGACACATTTTAAAGAGTGGAACATTAAATTTTAGTAGCGTACAAATATCTAATGGAGTGAGAGATCTTGGAGATGGTGCGAAGAAAGAGATCAAAGATCATGATTTAAAGTTTTTGAATACAAATGGTAACATGCAAGAACTTGTATTAAATTGTGTATAAGCCATGAATATTGACATAAACAATGATATTGTTTGATCCAACTGATCAAATATACATTAAAGAGATTTTGAATCAAAATTTGAGTCTAAAAGATGAAGTAAAAGAAACTTAAAATTAAAATATGATGCATAGAATCAAGATGTGAGAATTTATAGTTCAAGTCTTAATGAACTAAAGTCCAAAATAGAGTGTGATGTGTTATAGTCGAAGTGTGAACACAGAGAGAAAAATCAAACCCTAGATCCATTGCTTATATAAATGACATCTAAGAAACTATTAGAGGTTGATCTTGCAAAAGTAGATGTTGGTGTGGTTGAATTTTATCAAACAAAAAATATATAGACATAGAACTAGAGGGAAAAGAGGAAAAAAAGAGGCTAGAGAGAGAGAGATGAAGTGTGTCAAATAGATACATATTCAGACATAGAGAGAAAAGGGAAGAGAGGAAGAAGGCACAAAGAGAATGTGAATATTATGATCAGTTATAGATTAGACTTGTAACACATAAAAAATTTTCATTCATTTATGAATCAATGTTGTAATTCAGAGTTATAGCTTCATAGATCTGATTGGTTGGTGCCATCAAAAAAGATAAGTTGGTGCTTAGTTAGGGGATTGATGTCTCCTTAGGGCTGGTTACCTTAAACATTGTAACTAGTGAGGTTAAGCTAATTTGGTGCTTCATTAGACTTGGTGCTCTTAAACTAGGGGATTGGTGTCTCCTTAGGATTGGTGTCCTTAAATTTAACCAGTGAGGTTTTTCTAGTGAGACTTTGACTATGATGATGGATTATAATAGTATAATCAAGTATCTATTTTCACAAGTTGAAGAGCATATATGAAAGTGATGACAAGGTAAAGTAGGCCAAGCTACAAAAATATAGAGGCTAGTTTGAAAGTCTAAAAATGGATGAAGAGGAGAAGATTATAGACTACCTCCTCTGGGTAGATGAAATAATCAATGAAATCAGAGGCCTTAGATAAGAAATGAAATAATCAATCATTATCAAAAAGGTCATAATATCTTTGCCATTAAGGTATGATTCTAAAATATCTATAATAGAGGAAGCAAGAGATGTAGATAAGCTTACTATAGATGAGTTTCATGGAACTTGCACTACCTATGAGATGAGAATGGGAGAAGTAGATGCTTTTAAGAGAGAAGTTGCATTCAAATAGTCTAAGCATGCAAAATTAGAAGCATCTACATCCATATTTTGGGAGACTGATGAAGAAGAAGCCAACTTTTTCAAAAGATGAAAAGAGGATCTATAAAGTACAGGGATAAGTTACCCTTCAAATGCTTTAACTATGGTAAAGTAGGACATTTTGATTCTAAATGCCCCTATGAGAAAAAGGATAACTCTGAGGAAGAAGAGGGTGGTAAAAAGATGAAGATCCACTATTCCAAAAGGAGGAATTTATTTAAAAACAAGAAAATATTATATATAAGAGAAGATAGTGACTCATTGGATGATAGTGATAGCTCAGATGATGACCACGATTATGACTTTATGGCCAAGGGAAATGTATCCCTAGTCATGGCATTATGATCAAATTCTATATATTTGGATCAAGAGGAAGGATAAGTGGATCTTGAGTGTGAACTCATCTATGATCTATATGAGATTGATAAGCTGAGAAAAGAGAACTCAAGATAGAAGAAGCTTGGACAAAAATAAATTGAAAAACTATCCAAAATTCATGAAATATCTAATCAAATGATGGTGATTCTACATACTCAATTTGAAGAGGCCAAAATAATATAATATGTATTCAAAATTGAACTATAATTTAAGTCTATTGATTGTATAAGGCTAGAAGTAGAGATAGTGGCTTTGAGAAAATATCTTGAAAAGGCTAAAGTACAAATAGACAAAGCTTTAAAGTTAAAAGGAGGATCAATAATTCTTGATGAATTGATCAACTCTCAAAATCCATCAAAATGGAAATTTGGTCTTGATTATGAAAAAGGGAAAATTACCTTGACTAGTACATCCACTAAGTTATATGATAATTTCAAAGTAAAAGGATTAGGAGAAAAGAAAATGAATGTCTCCAGAGATACAAAGACAAACACAAGCAATGATGATGTGAAGAAGTCTAAAGATGAAAAGAGGCCTAAGGAAAGGAAAAATAATAATGAATCCATCTTTGTAAACTAAAGGAATATGCAAAAGACAAAGGTAGATAACATACATGGTTACATAAGGGTAAGCAACTTGAAGAAGCAAGAGTTGAGAAGAACTCCCCATATTTCACAAAGAAAATCTATGACCAGGTATTCCTCATCTTTCTATGGTTATTGTTATATATGGAATCATTTTGGTCATAATTCTAATAATTATAGAGTTGTACCTACAAGGAGAACCAATTTTGTAAGTAAAAATTCATTTGCAACCTTGTTAGATATAAATTGAATGTGTTATAATTGCAAAAAATTTGGTCACATAGATAAACATTATAGAACAAGATTTGTAAGATCAAAATTATAGATTAAGAAGAAAAACATGCCTCTTAGTGTGAACAACAGTTCAAAAGTCTCTAAAAAAGAGAAAAGTAAGCCCAAAAAGACATATAAGCAACCTAATCATGTATGTAAAGTGAAAGATCAAACCATGATGAAAAATGCTATGGAGGTTAGAGAATGTTAAGAGCTCTCAATGTCTATTCATGCTAAGAATGAGAGGACAAAGTTCAAGGAGAAGTCTAAGGTACTAACTAAGGATAGTTCCAAGGTATTTATAGATTTAATTTAACATCTTGCTATTTTTTAACAACTTTCATGCATAAAAAATCATTTTTTTGTGCCTAGTGATGAGATTTTGAGCTACAAGGAAGATACTTCAGATGAAAAGGTATGTCATGAATCCATGTTATCTCCATGTATTTTTAGTCCAAAGAAGAACATTATAGTGTATGAGAATGTTACTTCTCTTAAGTCTAAGAAGAAGAACAACAAAAATAAAAATATGACCAAGGAGGAGAAGGTATGTGAGGAGTTATGGAAAATCCTTGTTTCATATTGTTCTAGAACATTGTGAAGTAAGGTGTCTCTATCTATGCTTCTTAAGAGACCCCTTTTAGTAAAGAATCAATTGGTGTTCTTTAGAATATTTTGAAGGCAATAAATGAGTGCTCCTATTTGAATTTGGTGTGCCAAGATGAGTCAAGTGTTGTGTATGCAGTATCTGTAGGGACAAAATGAGTGTGCCAATAATGTGTTCATGGACTTTAGTTCTACAAGTAGGATATGGAGACTTTCAAGTCTGGAATTAAGTGTGTTTGCTCTAGATCATCATATCAATTAGTATAGAGGTATGTAGATTATTGATTGGTCTTTTAGACTAATATTATTTTGATATAGAATAAATGATACTATGTTGAAAATTTTTGTATTGATCATTAGTAGGTTAGTGGAGTAAGGGGGAACTAGATTGTTCAATCTATTAGAATTAAGAAGGCTCATAATAGAGGGGATTTTTTTATGTTGTATGGTGGTAGATTTGAAAATGCTTAGGTGAATGTTGGTTGAGACTTATCTATGTTGCATAATAAATAAAATCATGCAAAATGTATTGGAGTTCTAAATATGACAAGTTGTATATATCATGGAGTTAGAAGGAGCTAACTCAGATAGCTTGAATGCCCTGAGGAGCTATGCATGATGTGGAAAGGATCATATGTGAGATGCTTCAATCATGATTGAAAGATAATTTGTTGTGTATTATAGATGTTAACTCATGTAGGTTGACATGATGACTTGAACAATCTAAGTTAGATGCTTAGATAGTGTATTAAATCCTCATGCATAAATAAAGTGGGGATTTGTAATTGGTCAGGTCTTAAGATCAGAGGACTATGCATAGAGACCTGAGGATGATCAAGTGATGCAATGAGATAAAATTTGGGAGTGATAGCTCCTACATCACATCAATAAATACTAGTGATGGAGCATAATTTAAGTGGGAGTCTAATTAAAATATTTATTAATCCCTGGAAGAAGAGAAAAGGTCAACTCAGGTATGTATTCTTCTAAAAATTACTAATGATTTGAAAGTTACAGATTCTTGGACAAACTCCTTTATCTGATAAAGGGGGAGAAATATTTAGACAAATAGTCAGCTAGAGTCCTATTGCCATTAATGTCAAAGGGGGAGAAAAAGGTGCAAATTATCTCTATAGGAGAAAGATCAAAATGTTCTTTGCAAAATTACAAATGTAAAAGAAGAAGAGAAAGTGTCCAAGTTGAGTATTAGGCAAATGTGCCATTGTCTAAGGGGGAGCAAGTTTACTATGAACATCTTTAGTTCATACTCATCAAAAGCCAATGCAAGCAATGCTAGAAAAGGAGCTAAAATGTAGAAGATTAAAGAATTTAGTTTTCCATCAATAATAAAGAGGGATATTGTTGGAAATATGATTGTCATTGAATTCAAAAGGGACACTATGAGCATGTCATTGATGTCAAAAGGGAGATTGTTGATGTCATTGATGCTCAAGGCTGAGTATTTGAAGATGTGCAAGGTACCTTATCAGAGGTCAAGGATTATTGGAGTGATTATGTGCATAAATTCAATTCATTTGGTTCTTCACATTGATCATCTAGACATTTTGAGTCTATGACAGAAAAGATGAGAAGGCACTTTGTTGACATCACTATTTCCACATGTGAATGAGTATAGGGGATCAGGTCACATGGTTATGATCACATTACTCCCTGATTATTATGAACCATATTTAAAGACATGTGATGAAGTATATTTTAAGTTATGGGGATGCAAATTTGGATACGAAGACAAAATTCACTAAGTTTCTATACTTAGCCAAATTTGTAAAAAGGGCTAAATAGAGCCAAATAAGCATATTGATGAGGTCAGTGCTTGTAAACATGGAGGTTTTAAGATAAAATTATCACATGGGTATATTAAATTTTTTACCTAATTTATGTGCTAAATATAAAGTCACATGATGTAGCATGACAAAAGAT
Source organism: Torreya grandis (assembly GCA_037957365.1). Classification (NCBI taxonomy): domain Eukaryota; kingdom Viridiplantae; phylum Streptophyta; class Pinopsida; order Cupressales; family Taxaceae; genus Torreya; species Torreya grandis. The sequence goes on from JARHVA010004296.1 coordinate 519,651, forward strand.
ATGCTTGAGCAAAGTAGGGCTCCTAGGCATTTTGACAGTGTTTTCCAACACAATCAAATTTATAGGTTGCCACAAAAAGCTAAGAAGGTATTTTTATGATGTCATATATTGCACATTTGAAGTATTTAGGATAAACTGGTTATATGAATGGAATTCCCTATGTAAAAGGATCATATTCACTAATTTTCAGGTCATTCAACTAAGCATGACAAGAGTTATGCAAGGATAAAGTTGGCCTTCAAAGCAAGTTCTAGGCATAGATAGCTCTATGGTAGAATAATATAAGTAAGAATATTAATGAAATTATATCTCACATGCATGAAATATTTAGGAAGAAATGGACATATGGGTTTATTCATTTTCATGCCTAGTTTATATAGTCTAAATTTTAGACTAGGTGGTTGAGTAAAGTAGAAGATATGAAGGTGAAAAATGAGCCTTGAAATCATAATTGAGATGGTTTCAATGCTTAGACAAAATATGTACAAGTTCATGCAAAGTTGTGATGATTTTACAAAGATCATCTACAGTCATTTGTAAAATAAATAGATGGTAGATCTATTATGGGTTTTTCATGAGCATCTTGAATAAATGGACTCCAGGTCTAATTGAGAAGAAATGAGCTCAAAATTTAATTATCTTTGCTCTCAAACTATATAAGGTTTCTTATTAAAACCATAAGGGTTTGTTTAATGGTGTCAACATGCACTTTCTATTTTATGGTGACTAGCTATAGCTTGGACCTGGTAGCTTATGTTATAACTTAAGCCTTTGTCATTGTTATGAAACTAGCCCCTTGACCTAGTAATTATTGACTCAAGTAGTGTTCAAAGGACTTAATATTTTCTAAGTATTAGGCTTTATATTATGTTTGATATTGATTAATCACCTACATTTCATCATATATAGATTATCCAATAGAGCATGATGAAGTCAAAGTGTCAAAGGTCCTTCCAAGTGAATGTGCAAGTGACAAGTGTCATATTCATAAAGCTTGTCAGATAGAGACCTAATGAGTGTAATCTTGTCAAATTTAAATATCGATATTGTCAAAATATTTGATGTTTAATGACTGATTGTGCAAATGAGATCTAATGGAGTGAATGGACTCAAATGCTATGAAGTGATAGATATTTATTGACACAACAGTAAGTTAAAGACTGAGTAAGTTCAAGAAGATTGACATAATGGAAGCAATCCAAAGATATAGGAATCAATGAGATGAGTTCAAAGTGTTAAAGTTTAATGACCAAGTCAAGGTAAAGGTCATGCATCTTTGTAGATCAATTGGTACGTGAAAGCTAGGATTTGGAGATCGACTAATGTGTTTTAAAGAGTATAACATTAAAGTTTAGTAACATAAAAAGATATAATAGAGTGAGAGAGCTTGGAGATAACATGAAGAAAGAGATAAAAGGCTAGTATTTAAAGTGTTTAAACACAAACTCTAACATGTATGAACTTTCGTATAATCCATGAATCTCAACATAGATAATGAGATTGACTGATCCAACTAATCAAATCTACATTAAAGAGCTTGTTCATCAAATCTTGATTCTAACATATGATATAGATGGTAAAATAAACCTATAATTATGGCATGATGCATGGAATCAAGATGATAGAACTTAAAGTTCAAGTCTTAATGAACTAAAGTCCAAAATAGAGTGTGATGTGTTAATGTCTAAGTGTGAACATAGATAGAAGAAGTAAACCCTATATATATATATATATATATATATATATATATATATATATATATAACATCTAATATATTATCATAGGTTACTCTCTCCAAAGTAGATGTTGCTGGTGTATTTGAATTGTGTCAAACAAAAAATATATAGACACAAAACCATAAGGTAGAGAGGAAAAGAAGAGGTTGTAGAGAGAGAGATGAATTGTATCAAATAGATAGATACCTAAAAATAGATAAAAATGGGTAGAGAGGAAGAAGAGATAAAGAGAATGTGTATATTGTGAGCAGCTATAGATTAGACTTGTAACACAAAATATAGTTTGATTCATTTATGAATCAATGTTGTAATTTAGAGTTGTAGCTCTATAGATCTGATTGGTTGGTACCATCAAACAAGTTGAGTTGGTGCTCAGTTGGGGGATTGGTGTCTCCTTAGGGTTGGTACCCTTAAACATTGTAACTAGTGAGGTTAAGCTGAGTTCGTGCTCAGTTAGGGAGTTGGTGCTTCCTTAGAGTTGGTGCTCTTAAACTAGGGGATTGGTGTCTACTTAGGATTGGTGTCCTTAAATGTAAATAGTGAGGTTTTGAGAATGAGGCTTTGACTATGAGGATGGATTAGAATAATATATTCTAGTATCTATTCTCATCATTATTTTTCCCTTTGGGTTTTCCATGTATAAATCTAGTGTCATGAGTATTTGCATGTGTATGTGATCTATGCACTTATCTTTTAATCTGCATATGATTTTGAATTTGCTTTAAAAGGATTAAATGAATGGTTTTAATTGATATAATAATTCACTCCCCCTCTTAGTATCTAGTTGTATTCCAACAATTACAAATTATTGATCTCTATGAATGATGATTTTGTTACTTTCAGCCTACTAGTTTTCTATGTGAACCTGAATTCAAGGTTTGGTTACAAATGTTGTCATAAATCATAAAATATTATGTAAAATGGTCTAAAAATTCATGATTTGTTATGGAAGAGAATATATAACCTATTCAAAGTTTTTTCAAGTCCAAACAAACAATAATTTTAAAAATATTTATGACTATTTTCTGAGCACCTATAGATGCATGTTTTGAGAAACCTAAGTCAAGAGATGAGGTGAGTTTTGTTTTATTTCGAGTTATATAAAATAAAATAAGGATTTAAACATGTTTTATATTGTATAATGATACTATAAACCTATGTATTAATATTTATAAGATTATTTTTTATGAATTCAAACTACTTTATCTCTTAATGAAGCCTAAAGGCCTAGAAACCTTCAAAAGATAGAATTTGGAAATTGAAGTCTAATATATTTTAACACCTAGAGATACTTGGATTTTTTTTTTTTTTTTAAATTTTCTTTTTTTTGTATTTTTATCATTTAAATTAGTCCTCTAAGATTGTTTATAACATTTACAAGGTAATCTACATCAATATTTGTTAATAAATACACTGAGAAATGAACCTAAGAAGTAAGTGATTCATGTTTATTAACATATTTCCTCAAGAGTATACGATTTTGTTATTGGAGAATGAGATAATAGGGAATAAAGGCTCTCAATTTGAATATTTATGAATAAAAAAATTCCCTCTAAATTTTTATATCCACTTTATTTTTGTTGCTTGCTATGTTGTATTGACCCTGTCCCTTTGATTATTTATCCCATTTCAAACACTTGCATAGAGTTATAGATAATTAATAAATAAATATAAAGACATTATAACCTATAATACATTGAGTTATGAGGGAATTTTATTTTATTAAAATATTCAAATTTTGCTTCCTCTTATTGTTCCCCTTGGCATACCTGTTTGCAAATATTTCTTTATTTTCCCTATTAGAATGAACTTCAATTTATTCTACTTGTAGGTTCCCCTTGGCCTTATTATAATTTTTATAAAATTCTATATTCATATATATATATATATATATATATATATATATATATATATATATATATATATATATATATATATATATATATATATATATAGACACACACACACACATAGAAATACAAATATAAAAAATTCATTTATCAATGGATAAATATTATGCTTATATTCATATTATATAGGTTTTTCAAATTCATGTTTTGCACACATTATTCTCATATTATTATATGAGTGGGTGATAATTAATATATTAATATTATATACCATTGTGGATAGTTAAATTATATGTGGATTTTCTTTCCCACACCTACATGTTTTATTAAAATTTGGAATTTATTAGTGTATTAACTTTAATTAAGATAAAATGAATAAAAATATACAAATGTTGTAAAGTAACTTGAAAATAAAAGAATAAAGCAAAATAATTAAATGGTAAGAGAGAGAATGTATGAAATAAACTAACAATGAAAAAAAAGGACTTGATTTTTTCCTCTATAATATAACTTTGTGTGATTGAAAGATAGTTGGATTGATCAAGATCTTATTGCGAGTATGAAATAGAAATTGTAACTATAATTGATGAGGGTTAATATTGAATAAAATGTGATATGATCAACTACCACTACTGTCCTCTATTTAAATTGAATAAAAATTGGGCACAATAACTTGTGCCTTCGTAAAATATGCTTGTGTGTATAAATTTGACCTTTGTCTATACTTAGATGACCTAGAAAACACTTTTTAAAATTTGAAACCATAATAGGGATTGAAATAGTTGAAAACCTAAAAAAATAACAAGGGGATTTTATGGTTTTGATGTGACTACAATCTCCCCCATAATTATTTATCACTACTTATGTATCCAATACTCAAAATTGGTAAATCAAACCAATGTAATTCTCCCACTTAGAGAACCTAGTAAAATTTTGGTCTTTTTGATACACGTATGCATCTAGATATGGATTGGATACTTGATAATTCTTAGATTTAATTGGAAATAATAGTCTATTAACTTCAATAAAGGTTTCTTTAATTGAATATTATTGAATTTGGTGAGAATATGAAATATTTTATTAATCTAAAATAATGTAACTATGACTCAATATTGATATTTCCAAGTGATAGAATGGATGAATCATATGTTCTTTTATAGAAATAAACAATGGGATAACCTCATGCTACCTATCCTAAAAATAAAAATAATATTTTAAGTTAGCGTTCGACTTGTAAAATTATTTTCTACTAAGGTGAGGGACAAGATTGACCTATAGGGTTAGGACTGACTACCATTATTGTTCCATACTATTCGATTTTGTCCTAGAATAGTAACATTTAAAATTAAGAAATTAAGATGCTTATAAAAATAATTAGAGGGGGTTATAGTGATTACTAAAGTTTATATATTCATAATATAATAACTTATAAATTAATAAGTCTGTATAAGTATTGACTATAGATTCATAGGCAATAATGTTAGAAGGAATTTAATCTTTAAGTTATGAAATATTAACTTTAACTAAATTAAAAACTACAAATGGATTTATATTTGATTTTCACTTTTTGTTCCTTAATTCCTATATGCATGATCAAAAGATAATGAAGAACATCCATGCTCCTATCATGACCAGAGGTAGTAAGTAATTATATGGCATGAATCCATTCATTCCACTTCAATTTGAAAAATAGTATAGTGCATAGGAATAAATATAATACCCCCATTATGATAAATGTAAGAATACAAAATATTATATAGATGAAAATTTCATAATTTATTTTTGAAGCTTGTTCATGAATCTATATCATACACCAAAAATGTATGAATCAATACTCTACTACTATAATTTGAGTTCATATGCATGGACTATTACCCCATAATCTATACCAATAATTAAATTTTGAACCATTATAAATTATCTCATATTGTATTTTGTATCCAATTTCCTTTTCCTTAGACAAGCTTATCTTATATATGAAATTCCCACTAAAATGCCCCTTTTGAGGTGAGGTAATGTGTCATAAAAGTCACTCATATCAAAATATAAATTAATTTATCATAAATTTGAAGATGTAATAGTTTAATATGTACCATATCTTAAATATAATGCCATCATACTAAGATATGTATCATTCAAATCATGTATGTAACATGTGAGGAAAGGAATAAGGTATCAACCCTAGATAAATATATCAATGAGGTTCTTAGTATTAATTATAATATATGAATCATATGTAGTAGTTAATGTATGACATAGAGTATGTCACTCATCTAACTTAATAAGATCAAAAAACACACAAACACAAGTGCAATGTCACTCAATAAGGCCAAGGGTTGCATAAAATAGAAATGAATATGATAAAATTAAAAAGTCCAAAGGATGTAGATGAAGTAAATTAATAATGTTATAAAAAAGGGACATGTTTATATGTCATATAAAACATAGGAACAAGGACTAAAAGTAAAGGACATTTTAAAATTTCATGCAAAATAAATGGTTATGCAAATAAAACTACTTATTTTTGACAAAATTAAAAGTAAATATCTTAGTCTGACCAATGTTATGCTGATGAATCTAACCTTATATCATGCTCAAAATGTTTTAAACCTACTTATATTTTTTTTCTACAAGTTTTGGACTTTTGCCTATTTTCCAACTACCAAGACACTTGTGTCCGAGTTAAACATCTATGTCGATGCAAGTGTCTTATCCAAACACAAGTGTTTAGTGTCCAAAAGTCATTTAATTTACAAATAATATGTATTCCTATGGTTATCCTAAGTGATTTAATGTAATATATTCTCCAAAGGGATTGGTATAAATAAATTATCAACCCTCATTCATTAGGCACCTATCAAATTATTACCTTTGATGCAGAAACTTAAAAAAATATTCAATCAAGCATTCAAGTGATCAAAGCTTCCAAATTTTATCATATTTCCATATTAGCTATATGTAAAAAAACACACACACACACACACACACACACACACACACACACACACACACACACACACACACACACACACACACACACACACACACACACACACACACACACACACACACACACACACACACACACAGGTCTAAATTACTGAGGGATCATCTCATAAGCCACATTTTATATGTTACAAGATAGGTCACTATGTACTTATTTATCACATAGTGCATGATACACACCAAATCCAATACATAGGGGATACATATACAAGTCTGAAGCCCTTTTAGAGTATTGGATATGTAGGTATTTATAATTAAAAAATGGGTATTTAGGGTAGCTTGACACCATGTGCCTACTAACCCATTTTTTCCACAACCATTATGATGATGAATAACTAGGGTTTTGGTATTTGACAGGTACCAATACTCCTTGAGCTAGATATAAGAACTTTAGAGTGAGGGTGACAAAAAACCAATAATATTATATGTGTTCATATCCATATCCATCATGTATTTTATATAGGACACCAACATCTAAGTTAGATAAAAGTATCAATGCAATTGTCTTAGGTCGATGTAAGTGTCTGAGGTCATAAAAGTGCTTAATCCTAAATCTTATAACTAATCTAAATTCCAAATCTAGTCTTATTATTTCCTATTATAGATTAAGATATGTGTTAGCACTAAAATTAACTAAGTATCTTGTTTTTATTATCATTTTAATATGTAACATATATATACTTTCTATTTTTAACATATCTTAGGATAATGAACTAATATATGTTTATTTGAGTTTGTAAATTAAATGGCTTGTTGTAGAGATAGGATACTATACATCTTCCCTAGGTTATCTCTACAAATTAAACTTAATATTCCCCAATATATATTTTAGGGTTAAACATTCAGTAATACCAACCTTTATGTCTTTATGTGTACTACCTAGTGTGCTCTAGGGTTTTACTTATTTGTTTGATCTCTCAATTGTTACAATTTATTTTTAAAATTAGACTATATTTTACTAAAATCATGTTTAGTATGGATAAAAATTAAAGTTTTCCTTCTCTTAACCCTAAGGAGGGTGATATCTACCATTCATTTAACTATTTCTAAGCTATCACTCTTTAAAGGGTAAGATATATGGTATATGTATGCATGTTTAATCTAAATCACATAGGGTTTATGATTTTGAATCGATAAAATATCAAATCAATACTATGAAAAAGTTAATAAAAGATTTAAAAAATCAGATAAAATATATAAATAATTCAAAACATGATAGTGTTAATCACATGTTTGCATCTCCATATACTAATATTATGCCAAACAAGGTCTCTTGTCTAAATGAAAAGCTAAAAAAAATACATCTATAAAAAGTGATTTAAAAAGTTTCCAAAAGGATACTAATATTCCAAGTTAAATCCTAAGAGAGGTGATTATAAATAAAGTGATTAAATTACCTCATGTAAATCCTATATGCACATCCAAATAATACTATGTATGTCATAAAATACATGGCCATCATACAAATTATTGTTTTGAGTTAAATAACAAAGTACAAAGTCAAAAATATAGTATTGATCCTACTATTGATTCATCTGTCAAATAACCCATGCAAATTATGAGTACTTATCATAAAACAAGAGTGAAAATAGAGAAAATGTGGCTACCAAAGAAAAAATAATTATAAATATCAAACTCAGAGGAAAAAAAGGTTCAAAAAGATAAATCAAATCAAGAAAAGGATACATGTTTACATATTACTAATGATACTCATTTTAAAAATAGTATGGTTTTGGAAATAAATATTTACAAAAATTTATGATTGGGAAAACATTCCCAAGGCATAACTCACCCTATCTCCACATTCAATAATATTGACCAACAAGGCTTGGGATATAGTTGAAATATTATTGTAAATAAAAGATCAATATTATACAAATGATAATAAGTCAAATAATAAATAACAAATATAAAAGGTAACATTATAAAAATAAAAATGGGCAAATTGAATACTTAAAACACAATTTATAACAAAATAGGTCAAAAATCAAGAGACACTTGACAAATCTAAACATTTAAATATGGTTACAAATGGGGAAATGACAAGCCCTTTGTCATATCAAAATACTTCTAATCTCACTATTCATATAAATAGTGAGCAATATATAGATGAAGAGTTTAGAAAACCATCTTCTAATCTACTTGATAACTTACCACATGATCGATTCATAACTTTTAGATGTGGTACATATCAATTGAATCCATCACCAATAGATGTGAAACTAAATACAGATACATGGAAATCAAATATACAAAGCAAAAACTTACTAAAAGAGAACTATACACTTTTTTATTTAGCTATGCATGCATGTGACATATTTTGTTCAAGAAATGTTGTTAATTTAATACTCCTTGAATATTTGATCCTCATATTGAGATCATTGGATAGTTTGTACAATCTTTAAAAATCTAAAAAAAATTGTAACATTTACATGTTTTATTATCTCCTTGACATATATGTTGTTGGTTTCATGTTGGTAGATAGCATATCATTTTTTCTATATACATGTGTGTTTCACACATTCTTTGAGTGTAATAAAGGAATACAAAAATACATGATACATCTATCTGATTCTTTGATCATGATACATCTAGGTTGTAATATTCTATGATCACTTTACACTATCATTCTTGATATTATATAGTTATACATGCATTTAAACATTCTTATATATTTCCTAGTGTAAGTGGTACCTTAAGTGTGTTCCTTGCTTTCTATTGTCATGCATTGTATTAGTAGTTTTAGAATTTGAATATGTTTCATTAATTATGGCCATCATTCCTTTTTTTTTCATTTTGTGACATTTGAAAATGTCATGATATTTTATATGTCAACATTTAAATATGTCATTCCTTACTTTGTGGATATTTGACTAAGTTGTGTCTATTTGGTTGTGTAGAATTTAAACGTGCCCCTTGTTTGAGGTCTCTTTGGACCATTTTATTTTGATTTTATTTTGAGTTCTCTTGTGTGTGTGCTTGATTTCTTATTGAGGGTTTACTATTACTATCTAGACATTACCATTATTCACATCATGCATCTTTAGAATTTATGTGATCACATTGTGTGTGTTTCAATGATATATCTAACTAAACATGTTCCTTATATATGTTACATGTTTCATACATGGATTATTTAGTTATATTTTCCTTTTGAGTTAAGGTGACTTCCAATTTATATTTCCCCTCACATCAAAATGGGGGGCATATCATAGAATCATAGATTCCACATTTTTCATAGTTTAACATATTTAGATATACATTGGGGGAATGTCTTAGAAACATGTTTTACACACATACAAAGTTTTAGTTATAGATATGCAATGGTGTCATATTATTGAAACATGTTTTTCACACTTACATAGTTTGTAAGTTGGCAAAAAAATATAGTTATATGATTAAGATACACAATTTTGGTAGAATTATATACATTAGTACCATTTTTATACCTAGGTTTCAAGATGATACATACATAAGTGGAATATTATATAGAAAAGATAACCTAAAATTAAAAAATCAAATCAGCTTTCAGATTTCAAACACTTCTACGAACTTGAGCTCACTAAGTTGGACTATTAGGGATTGTATTGAGCCAATCTATTGTAGTAGTTGGTTTACATTTTTTTTATGGTTAAGGTGATTAAATCACTCAATATTTCTAATTTTATAGGTTGGAATCGATTACATCATTCAACCTTACTAGACTTATAGTGTTAGTTGACTTGGTTCACTCACGTTCCCCAAGTTATAAGTATGATTGGATTGCATAGTTGAGCTAATCGCAAATGTCAAGTGGAAACACACATTTTATCTAAGGTTGGGGGCATGTGTCCTCTAATATATATATGAACATTATAGATTTTATTTTTTTCTTGATCTTATTTTTAATGACTCATAATGATAGATTTTTTTCAAATTGAATTGTCAAAAAGGCAAGGTGTTTGCATTGATACACTAGTTTACTCTAAAGCCTTGCTCTCTTTCAATTTCAATTATTTTACTTTAATATTATATGTGTTGATTATATACTATTACATACTATTAGTTTTATGTAAGTCATCATCAAAGCACTCAAGTTGGAATCACGTAAAGGTAAGGTGTGTTATACACACATAAATAATCATATATTTTTCCTTTAAACTAGTAATTTCATTAAAAAATTAAATGGGAGGCATATGTAGACGCTATTTTTGAATTATATAACATGCCAGTCTTGTACACTTGGTAAATATATACTCTAATTATTCTTATTATTTCCACACCTTTCCCACTGCCAAAAGGCTAGCATACATTATCTCTCTGTGTCAAATTACTTATCTCTTAGTATGACCAACATTATGTCAATGAGTTATATATTTTATCATGCTTAAAATATTATAAAACTACTTATATTCTATTTGATCAAGTTATGGAATTATGCTTATTTTTAGTTGCATGGACACTTGTGTCCCAATCAGATGTCTACATTGACATAAGTGTCATATCTTGATGTTAAGTGTCCAGTGCCTTAAAATCATCCAATGTAGAAATGAAATGTATTCCTATGGTCAATTTAAGTGATTCATTGTGAAATATTATCCAAAGGGATTGGTATAAATACAATATCAACCCTCATTATTTACTTACCTAGTAATTTATTACCTCTCACAAGGAAACTTAAAAAAACATTCAATCTAACATTCAAGTTAAAAAGCCTTCCTTATTTTCTCTTATTTCCATATGAATCATAGGGACATCACATCTAAAAATCTTAAGTAATGAAGGAGAATCACATGAGACACATTTTTCAAGTTATAATCTAGGTCATTCTACGTACTTATTTATCACACATTGCATGATACACACACAAGCCAACATGTAATGTATAACTACATAAGCTTAAGCCCCTCTTCATAATATTATATATGTATGTAGTTATAATTGACAGACAAGTATTTGAGGTAGATCAACACCATGTGATCACTAACCCAATTTTCTCACAACCATTATTAGGATGAATAAATAAGGTTTTTCTATTTGACAAGGAATGCTAGTACATGATCTAGATCCGAGCACATGATAACAAAGGTCACATAGAACCCAAAATATTCCATGTGGTCACATCCATATCCAATAGGTATTTTTTACAGGAAAGATATGTATAGGTTAGAAAAAATCATTCATGTGACTATCCAAGGTTGTTACAAGTGTTCAACATCAAAAAAGTGCTTAATCTAGAATATGATGAGTGATATAGAATCCACTTCCAATCTTATTCTTTATTGTTCCAGATTCATATCTGTATTAGCATTAGAACTAGTTAATAATATTTATTTCACTATCATTATAATATTTATCATATTTTTAATTTCTATTTTTATCATATCTTAGCATAATAAATTCATTATATGTTTATTTGAATTTGAAAATTAATTATCCTATTGTAGAGATAATCAACCATCCTTATGCCCTAGGCTATCTCTACCCCTTTAACCCTAGATTCCCCACTAGAGATTTTAGGGCTTAATATTTATTTACTAATAATAAGATAAATAAAAATAGAAAATGATGTAAAATAGATTCTTAATTGTGCTCATGTTTTTATTTTTGGTTTTTAGAATAGTATGAATGTTTTTGTATTTTTTCCATATTTGGTTTTTTTTTTTTTTTTTTTTTTTTTTTTTTTAAATTTTTAATTTTGAAAAAAATCACAAAACTAAATGATAGATGAAACTAAAGGTTTGAAATTAGAGTAAAAGGAAGGGATCTAAAATTATTTTAACATTTGTAAATGGAAAATATGCACTACATATGATTGTATGGTCATGTAGTCGAAAGAGGCTTCCCCTGTATGTATGAATTATAGCTAGAAATTGTGTGGAAGATAAAATAGCCATGAATATGAATGATTATATATCCTCATATCATCAAATATGTAGTTTTTATGAGATATAATGCACATGTATGAGAAATAAAGTTCATATAGAAAGATTTTACATCGATAATATTTTTGTGTAAATTGAAACTAAGCGTATTACCAGAGCAATGTATGCATTAAGGATTTTTTCCTCGATTTTTATTTGAGTGTGTAAAAATGTTATATCATAAAATTGAATGGATTAGGATAATGATACAAGTCTATATTGATTGTATCTAGTTGATATTTTCAATGATAAAAAAATGTAATTTTATTTGTTTGAGATATGAAAATAATATGCTAGATGGTAAATGTTGGAAATATAGGTAATTGATTTGGACTATTCAAATCTAGGAATTGAAAATGAAAATCCAAGATACCAAAAAGACAAAAATTCAAGGGATATATATTTGATCACATTAATATTAAGTGTAATAATTATGAAATTAACATGATAAAGAAATCAAGAAACTATGTACAATCAAATTTTTATTGCTTTTTTATTATTCAAAAGTTTTAAAATTTCAAAAATATTTTAAACTGAAAATTTATAACCAGTAACGTTATCAAGTGGTTGCATGTATGTACATTGTGTCTATTTTAGGATTATAATACAATATTATACATAATAATAATGATAATGATAATCCTCTTGGTCCCAAAATTTTCATATGGAAATCTTTTGATTTTTTAGATCTAGATATGTAATACCAACTATACCATATCGTGGTATTGAAATATTTGATTTATTTTAATTTTATATGCTGATGTATCTTGTATCTTTGATGTGATGGTACTCTATGTATTTATTGGAATGTTAGTAAAAAAAAAATTTGCCTATTATTGAATTTACCTTTTTGTCTTCTCTTTAAATTATAACCATTGCACTTTCATGATCAAACGTGACATATTCATGATCTTTACCAATATTTCACCCATTTATCTCATCCATGATATTCCTAAGCCCACATTATATTACGCCACATCTAGACATATTTTTGGACCATGTGTAAAATTTAACTCAATGGATTCAACAAATTATAGATATAAAGTAGTCTTATTCTAATATTCTTAATCACATCTAATAAATTTTTAGTGTCATAATACAAACATTCACGTATATAGTGTAATCGATCATAATGTTGGTACATTGGTTTCCATTTATAAGGGGGTTAAAAATCAAAGTTTATAAATATGATTAGTGATTTTTGGATAATTCATTTGAAAAAAAACTAGAAACATTAAATTATGTATATATATCTTGCTTTTTAACCTCTTTTATAAGGAACCCTTTCTTTAAGATATTTTCATGATTAACTTTAGATTGTTTTCACAACTTCTCTTTTAATAATAATAATTTTTTAAGTTCTCTATTTGAATTTGTTGCTTTTTCTTATTTAAACATTCATGTGGTAATTTTTTTATTTTTAGACTTGGTTTGTCTATTTTTGGCATGTTGACCTTTCTTGTCCTTATTTTTTCATTTTGTCTTCTTTAAATTATTATTAAAGAGATGAAATCATAGTGTGGAAGGGTTCATTGATTTATTCATCTATTATAGGAACTTTGATATCAATGATACTTTATTTTTTCTACTTAAAATCCCAACATCTATCTATATTATTCCCATGCATTCTATGGTATGTATAATAATGTTTTTATCTACATGGAGGATGCATAAGAGGAAATGGGACCAACTTATTTAGAAACATTTATCTTAGAATCTCATTTGAACACTTATTATCCTTTTGTAAACTTTTTGAATCATTAGGTGTAGATGTATGTTTATTTTGAATTCATACTAGAGATGATATATTTTGAGGCTCAAAATAGTTGGATGAAGATGTAGATATATGGTTAACACTAGCAAGATTTGTATTATTTGTGTATGTAATATTATTTTCTGGTGATGTGATCCTTAAAACATTTCTTTTTATTTTTTGATTCTTATATGAAATTTCTCATAATGACTACTTGATCTTGAAGGGTTTCAGAAACCCAATACTTATGTATTTTTGATTGAATATTAATACAAATTCCATCAATAATATGTGTTGGAGATGGAGGGGGTTATGAAGGAAATTACGTGGTGGCATGCCTCTTCATGTCTAGGAAACATGGATTGTATAATCTATTATAAGTCATGGGTGAGTAATGTGGTAGCTTTAACAACAATGAGGCTTATGAAAATGAATAATTAAAAGGTCTTGGGATTGTCCATTAGTTGTTTTATCCTTAATGGATTTGTTTTATTTTATTACATGAGTGTCAATGGCATTCCCTATTAAGTAAAGACAACATTTAATTATAATTAATAAATATTCAAGAAAAAGTGTTCTTCCTATTTAGCAATATATAATTTACAAATTGACAATAAAAAAATTGAAGGTTTAAATTTAAAATCTTAGAAAAAAGAATAAAATTGTGTATAGAGATTATAAATTTCCCATGAAATCAAGGGTAAAAATAAAGTGATTTCAGTCTCAAATATCAAGTCCAAGGTCAAAATAAAGTGTTCTTTAGTGTTGGATATTAAATTTAAATTTGAAAACAAATTATTTTAGTGTCAAATATTGGATCCAAGGTTAAAAGAAAGTTATTGAAGCATCATGTATTAATAAATTTATCTAAACCCTAAGACAATTATTTTAAACTAAAGATAAAATAAAATATGTGGGTTCACCAATATATTTTATAATTTTTTAACTAATTGGTGTATTAAATCTTATTAAGATAAAATGAATATAAAGATAGAAAATTCTCTAAAATAACTTACAACTAATAGAATGAAAGTAAAGTAATGAAATGTATGAAACAAAAAAAAATGAAATAAAATAAATATAAAAAAATTAAGATAACTTATGAATTTTCTTATTTTAATTTGATTATGTGCGATTTAAGTATGGTTGGAACTAGTCAAACAAATGTAATTCTGCACTACAACATAAACTATAACTATCACTAACAAGGCTCAAGATCAACTAGAATAGAACATAATTGACTATCACTACTATAATATACTATTATATCCTATATATTAAGAATGGTATTTAGATGCATTTATTGTCATTGATGTCAAGGTGGTCTTAGAACACAATGCATTGATGACAACGGGATAGGTTCAAAAAGGATTTGAGAGTACATATCATGTGTACTAGTCTTTAAGGTGATTGACCAGGTTTGAGGGGTCATATGGGGTGTAAGGAGTACTTTTCATACTTATTAAAGTTTAATAAATCCATTATAATAGTCTTGTGAAGGTCTATATGATGCTAGTCATCTCTTATCATCTTGGCATAACTTCCTAAGTAAGAAGATTGATGATGTCAAAACTAGCACATGTGAAGGTGTCCGTAGAAAGTGGTCACATAGGTTTATTTAGATTTGTGCCTATGGTATTGACATGGTGTCTATGAAAATTTATGGTGGTGAAAATTTGGTCTCCCAAGTACATTTCACTATTTTCCAAAGCCAAATTTGTAATATCAAGTGACCATTCTACAAAGGAAAACCAATCAATATTATATTGTTTATAAATTTTGATAATGGATACATTTAATGGTGGTGTAGAAATAATAGTGTTAGAGGAATTCAAGGTATATCTATAAAAATTGATTATGAGGTTTGACTAGTCATAAAAGTGCATTTATTTCTCATGAGAGTTGACTATTGTTGACTATGTTTTTTCTAAATAAGTTTGAGTGCAAATAAATGATTGTAGAAGAAAAATTATCAATCAAATCTTGTTGGTATAAAAATAAAAAAATTAAGTAGACTCCATATATATTATCCTCAAAGTGATTTGTAGTTTTAAATGTCTATATAAATGTAGTTATTGTAGGTAAAATTTGACTTTTGTTGACTGTAATTATTGTAGGTTTGAGTAGGCTTCTTGTAGTACTATTTATTAGCCTTTAAAGGCTGAATGAAGGTGTGTTATGGATTTAAATATGTTACTAAGGTCTTGATATTTTCATCCATATGTTTATTGTATATTTAAAATTTATATTAATTTATTTTGAGCCTCATTTGTGAAGACAATGTTTTTTGGGCTAAATAAGCCTAATAGGTGTTTAAGACCTAATGGAGGTTTCAGAGTATGAGTGAATGATTTGAGGACTAGTGATAATTGTAAGATATATTATAGGTTTTATTAAATGTATTTTTAAATGGTGAGTCATTTATAATATATTTATGGACCATCTTTTTTCATTTATTGTTCGTTGAGTAAAAAAGGGTAATTGGAATAGGTCTCCATGAGACCTAATTAAGGCTTGAGGCCTATTGGTGTCTTTACAAGGTAATCAAGTGCTATAAGGATTGAAATACATATAGAAGGTATATAATACATATTTTTTATTTATATAAAAATGATATTAATTTTTTTTATGTCTATTTCATTTTAAAAAGGTTTTAATGTAACTTGTGCCTAATGGAGGGCTATTTGTTTAAGCCTAGTGATAAGGTTAATGCCATTTGAATCATGGCCAACATATTAAATGGATATGTATTATATATAACGTGTATTAAGACAAAATTTTATGTTTATTAAAGTGGGATATATTACATAAGGGTTAAGGAAAGTGTTTTGGTTGACCAAAATTTATTGGAGAAAGAAGATTGCATATGTAGAAGGCCATTTTGGTCTCATTGTAGTTGTTAGATAATTTGGTGTGTGAAAAAAATTATATATTAATTTTAAGAAGTGAAAAAGGCCATTAAAAACATGATAATATAATTTTGAATATGTGATAAGTGTGTAACATTATTATTTTTAGGTCATGAGCAAGTCAAAAGATTTGTTTCAAGGCTATTAGGCCTATTTAGCTTAGGTGACCTAGTTTTGATTGGAAATCAATTAGAAGATTGAAGTGAATAGTATGAGGGTTTTCAGAAGTATGTGATGGAATTAATATTATTATAATAACATGTTGAATATGTCATGAAGATAATAAAATGGTGTTGAAGGTAATCAATAAGTTTGTGTATTGATTCAAGGCATAATTAGGCCTAATTTGTCTAAATGACCTAGAGTGAAGTAGTGCATTGAATATATGTTAGAAGAGTAATGAAAAGGTTGTGTGTGACTGATATTAATTATTTTGAAAGATTGTATTTACATCTAATAATATCAGAGTTTGAAGGAATAATGACATCAAGGTCTTGACCATGTGTATGAGGAGTGTAGAAGAGAAAGAGTTGTTGTATGCCTATGTAAGAGGCAAATTTGTGTTTATATGAACTACTATCAATTATATGAGGTAGAGAGATAGTTTTAAAGGTTTTATAGAGATAAAATTCCATAATTATGTGTGTAAGACATCATATCATAGGTTTAGATTATTTTAGATGTGATTGAGTTAGTGTTTGAACATCTAAGGGATTGTAGCCTCTTTGCTACTTGGTGCTAGCTAAAGGTAAAGTGTGTGCTTGACTAAATTGAGAGGTGGGTACTCCTTGATCAATTTATTATGATTTAAATAGAATAAATATATTTATAGGATAGTAATGTAAATATTTTTTCAAGTGGTTTTTATCCCACATGAGGGTTTCCCACATAATTTAGGTATTATGTGTTTTGATTTTGCATTGTTTTCTTTGTTCATTGTAATTAATGGTCTATATGGTTCATGAATGATTATGTTGAATGGTTAAGAGTTTGAATAATTGGAATTGAATTTTATTTTATTTAATCATTGATTAAACCTTCCCCCTCCTCCTTAATGATTATGATTTAAAAAAATTGTATCAAAGTAGGTCCTTCAGGAAAGCTTGACAACTAGAAGGTGGTCCTTGAAGCACAAAATGGCTAAACAACTAATGAAAGAGAATTAAGAATTAAAATTGATGGTAAAATATATTAAAGATAAAATTAGTTATTTTGAGATAATGTAGAGTAAATCTAACTCCAAGGATGATGAATATGAAAATATCATCAAAAAACTTAGAGAGCAAGTCAAGTCCTCTATGGAATGTGAAGGAAAGGTGAGTCATATTTAAACCAAGTTTGAGATAATGATGAAAATAATCAAATAAGATAAGATTAATATTTAGGATTTTATTAATTATTTATATGCTTGAAATTAAATTTTGAGGTCAAATAAGGTTGAGTGTGATCAATTGAAAACCAAGCTTGGCTCCTTGAAGGTTGAGAATTAAAAGTTAGTTGTCAAATTGAGAAAGGTTGAGCATGAGAAGCTAATGGTCAAAATGAGCAAGGTTGAGAAAGAGTAATTGAATCAGGTCAATAAGGATGATATCATGAAAACAAAGGGTGAGAATAATAGCAAGGTATTCCAATTCCATGAGGTTTGTCAATTGATCTCATAAATAATGTTATGCTTACAATCATTTTGGTCACATTGCAAGCAATTACAAAAGGAGAAATAACTTGTCAAAAGGAGATAATAACCAACATCAAGTAAGAGGTATGAATAATATTTTTTTTTTTAGATCTCATAGAGTTTTTCATATTGAAAAATATTTTAAAAATAGGTTGAATGAGTTCTCAAGGCAAAACAAGGTGTATGGAGCTCTTAGTGTTAAAGAAAGAGGTCATACATGGATATGGAGACCTAAGAATATTAAGAGAGATCAGATTGAGACCAAGGATGAATTGGTTGATGATAATATTAGTCAAGATGATTTATTATATGTGTTAGATATGAAGGAAACATAATAATACTAATTATCATGGTATGTTGATAAGGGAGTCAAAGAGAAGCTGGATACGCCAATCAAGCCAATGAGAAGGCTAAGGAAAGATAAGAAACATAGTGAGTGTATGGATACTTGGGAATATCCTAAGTTTAAAGTGTTTTAAGTTATTTTTTAGGTTATTTTTATCTATTATGATTCATATAATCATTAATTAATCATTTTAAACATTGTAGAATGGTGTTTCGAGATTGATAAGTGAGAGACTAGTCAATGGGTCAATTTATGTTCTTTATATTGATATGCATATAGTTGAGCATGGATTATTTTAATTGATTTAAATATTTTAAAAGATGTATATAACCTATTAAAATATTTTATAATTTATTTTAAGATCTGAAATGGTTTGTGGAAGAAGATCTTACTTTAAGTGTCCTCAATTGGCATAAGGGTTCTAATATAAGAAACCCTTGACATGGTCACCAAAATCTTGGGTTGTACAATGATTTGGGTCACCAAAATTGGTAATATGGTATAAAATTATTATATATAATTATTCAATGAGGTTATGATGTGATATAATAAGTCCCTTGTTTCAATGGTATGATAATTTCATGTTATGTATTTTTGTTTGCAATGTACCTTTTTAAAGTGACCTAGGAAAAGAGTATCTTTTTAAGCCTGGGAAGGAAATTTGCAACTTGAATTTGAAGTAATGTATGAATTAAATCATATTTTATCCATATATTGCCTATGATTCATCTTTTTCAAGTTGGTATCTTGAAGATATCTTATAAGCATGGATTTAGGTAAAGTTTAGTTGCTTTTCATATGAGAAGGTTTGTTCAGTATGTTATTATTATTTGGATTAGTTGTGGTTGTTTGATTAATATTATAAGGCTTTTAGATCATTTAAATAGATAATTTTGACCCAAGAAGATCATAATTTGATTTATTTGTCTCATGAAATTATGTTGGATAGTTATGGTAACCTATGTGTGGATGAAGATGGCTCCATTCTAGGTATGTTCTTGTAAGAGAGTTTGTTTGTATATATTTGTAATATTTTGGTTTTTTTAAGATGGAATATGGAGCTAGGGGGAGATAAATGATGTTTTTTTATTTGTATTTGAAGTTTTGACATGTTTTCTATATGATAGTAATCAATAAATAATTTAGATAGTGGTATGTTCTCTTCAATTGATAATATGCAATGTATGAATATAGTGAGGGGGAGCATATATGAGATGTTTCAATTACAAGGATATTATATGGTTGATTATGGTTTCATAATACATTATATGATATGATAATTATGTTAGTGGATATTTATAAGCTCTATGAGCAGCTTTTTAGGTCCAAGGATCAAGTTGGCATGTTGAGGAAGAAACCCTCTGTCATTAATGTGAAAGGGGGGAAAGTTCAAAATGAAGGATTTGTTAACTTTGGGAGAGAGAATTATGAAAGGTGTTTTACATAAATGAAAAATGGTGATATTTTTGATCATTTTCTTGAGATGCATTTATTTTCATTTATTTCATGGTGATCGTAGTACATATTGCACTAATGACAAAGTGATAGGTTCCAAGTGGATTTGAGAGTGAATATCATATGTGCAGGTCTATGAGGTGATTGACCATGTTTTATGGGTCATATGTGGTGTAAGGAGTGCTTGGTGTATTTAAGGAAGTGAAATGAATACATTGTAATAGTCTTGTAAAGGTATAGGTGATCCTAGTCATCTCTTAGTCATCTTGGCAGAAATTATTAAGTAAGCAAATTGATGACATCAGTATTAGCACACATGAAGGTGTAAGAATAAAGTAGTAATATTGGTTTGTTCATATTTTCTAATATATTATTTGATTAAAATTTTATGTCTTGTAATGGTGTATATAAAATTTATGGTGGTGCAAAGTTTGTCTCCCACTCAAATTTCATTGTCTTCCATATCCAAATTTACAATATCTAGTGACCATTATACAAAGGAAAACTAGTCAGGAGTATTTTTTTTTATAAATTTTGATAATGGATGAATTTAATGATGATTTAAAAATTAAATTGGTATATTAATTCAAGGGATATATATTAAAATTTATTAGGAGGTTTGAATAGTTATAAAATTTCATTTATTGCTCACGAGAGTTGACTGTGTTTTTTCTAAATAAACTAGAGTGCAGATAAATGATTCTATAAGATAAAGTATTGATAAAATATTGTAGGTATAAAAATAAAAAATTAATTATACAAAATATATATAATCCTAAAAGTTATTTGAATATTTTAATGTCCATATAGGAGTAATTATTTCAGGTCAAATTTGACTTTTGTTGACTATAATTATTGCAAGTTTAAGTAAGATTCTTGCACTAGTGTTTATGAGCCTTTGAAGTATGAATTAATGTGTATTATTGATTGTATAATTTTCATGAGGTATTTATATTTCCATAAATATTTGGATTTTACCTTGAAATTATATATTCAATTAGTTTGAGCCTCATTTGTAAAGATAGTGTTTTTAGGCTAATTAAGCTTAATAGGTCTTTAAGACCAAATGGAGGTTTCAGAGTATGAGCAAATGATTTGAAGAATATTGATAATGGTAGGATATATTATAGGTTGTATTAAATTAATTTGGAAACATTGAGTCATTTTTTAATAAATTTATGGACTAATTTGGTTCATTTATTAGTCGTTAAGTAAACAAGGGTAATTGGAATAGGTCTCCATGAGACCTAATGAAGGCTTGAGGCCTATTACTATCTTCACAAGGTAAGTGAGTGGTATAAGGATTGAAATTAATTTATAAGTTCTATAAAACCTATTTTTTTTTATGTATCTAAAAGTGATATTATGTTTGGTGATGTCTATTGTAGTGTAAAAAGGTCTTAATGTAACTTGTGCCTAATGGAGGGCTATTTTCTTAAGCCTAGTGAGGGGGTTAGTGCCACTTGAATCATGAAAAACTAATGAATGGATATGTATTATATGTAATGTTTCCTAATAAATATTTTAATTTTTATCCAATTTGGATATATGCCTTAATGGTTAAGGAAAGTGTTGTGGCTGACCAAGATTGATTGTAGAAAGAAGAATGCATATGTAGAAGGCCATTTTGGTCTCATTATGCTTGTTAGATAATTTGGTATGTGAAATGAATTATATATGAATTTGCATAAGGGTGATATATAATTAATAAAATAATAAAATAATGTTGAATATGTTATAAGGGTCTAACATTGTTTGTTGCAGGTCATGGGCAAGTTAGAAGATTTGTTTCAAGGCTATTAGGCCTATTTTGCTTAGGTGTCCTAGTATTTGATTATAAATCAATTAGAAGAGTGAAGAAAATGCTAAGAGGGTTTGAATAATTATGTGATAGAATGAAAATAATTATAATAAAAATTTGAACATGTCATTAAGATCATACAATGGTTCTGAATGTAATCAATAAGTTTGTGTATTGATTTAAGGCATAATTACACCTTATTTTTCTAGATAACCTAGAGTGAAGTAGTGCATTGAATATATGCAAGAAAAGTAATGCAAAGGTTGTGTATGACTGATATTAATTATGTTTAAATATTTTATTTAAATATAATAATATCATACTATGAAGGAATGGCCTCAAGGTCATGAGCATGTGTATGAGGAGTGTAGAAGAAGAACATTTGTTGTATCCATATGTAAGAGGCAAATTTGTGTTTGTATGAATTACCATTAATTATATGAGGTAGAGATATAGGTTTTAATGTTTAGATAAAGATAATACCATTATAAGGTGTGTAAGACATCATATCATAGGTGGAGATCAGTTTGGAGGTGATCAACTTGGTGCTTGATCATCTAGGGGGTTATAGCCTCCTTGTTAGTTGGTGCTACCTAAAGGTCAAGTGGGTGCTTGAATAAATTGACAGGTGGGTTCTCCTTGATTAGTTTGTGTTGATCTAAATTTAAGTAGTATATTTATATTACATTATTACAAATCCTATTTCAATTAGGTTTTATCCCCCATGAGGGTTTCCCACATAATTCATGTATTATGTGCTTTGATCTTGCATTATTTTATTTATTCATTGATGTTGACCAAATTTGACTTTTAGGTCAAATTGGGACCCCTATATGTAAAAAAATAAAACCATAGACATATGAAAAAGTGCAAGCTCAAATGGAGGTAAAAATGCTTCTTTTGATTCAATGTAAATTCTTTCAGAGCTTCACCATACAAGCTAAGATATCTTTTCTCAAATGAAAATTTAAAAATATATAGAGAATTAGAAATAAGATAGCTGACAAATCAAGGAATGGAAACCCATGCTGAGTTGAACACTTCTACAAAGACCACAAGCCCATGCTACTAACATATTCTTCCAATTGCTTATGGGAGAGCCATGTTGTAGATGTCCAAGTCACTACCCTTGCTATCTTGGGCCTATAAAAGCATGGGATACTCCTTATAACAACTAACAAATCCATCCCCAAGTTGTTGTGGCTAGACCACGCTCTCTTTAATGTTGGGTGCAACTAGTTATGCATTAATAGTGAAGCATATGTGTATTATGGGTCTAATACATATGTCACAAGGTGTTTTATAGGTCAATTAATGTCATTTAATGCTATAATAGCCTTGGTCCCTAGTTATTTTAGTCCTTTTAGTCATTTTGATTCATTTTGAGGCCAAAAAGGGGCATTTAATGAGTTTCATAGATTAATTGGGAAGTTTTAAGGTTTAAAAAGGTTATTTCACATGAAATGTGTCCTAACATGTATTAATCAATTTTTTGTAACTAAAATTGGTAGGTGTTTAAGAAGGAGCAATTTTCTTGGGCAAAAGGTGAGTTTGGCACTTGTATGGCCCATGGGAAAGTGTGCCTCATGGGAGAAGATAATAGAATGTCAATTAAGATTAATAAATCATATTTAAATGTTTAAAATTATTTGGATGTTCCATTTTTTTCCCAAAATCATTTTACTCCTTTTTCATCCTTCTTGGCACACAAAACTAGTATTTAGGTTTGTACTTAGTATAGCTAGCAGGGAGGCTCCAGATCAAACACCTTGGGGAGGTGAAAGTACACTAAAATACATTAATTTAAATAATAATATTTTTTAATAATGGTGGTATGTGCTTTATGAACCATGCTCATGAAGTTGATTGTGTTTTTATGTTTGGTTTTTCATGTACCCTATAGGTTTTGCTCCATTTTTGTCAATTTCATACAATCCAGTTGGTCATATTAGATTTAGATGATGTTATATACATTAAATAATTTTTACCATGATTATTTTCATGTTTAAAAGTTTTTGGATATGTCAAGTACATAAAAGTTTTAAGAGAAACACCTTTCTATGCAATAGGTAGGTTTTCACTATGTTTAGGATTTTCATGCTTTGATAATGGATCTAAGGAATTGTGATAGGTTATTTTTCATGTTTTCAGTGTGGTAAAATTATCTAATTACATAAATTTAATTATCCAATAAATATCAATTAAATTTCAATATTTGAGTGTCATAAAGTCAATTGTCATAGAATTACCATACATAGTCAACTAGGTGAGCTATGCAAGGCTGTAAACCACATCCATGTAGTTTTGATGGAGGGATTGAAATTTTTAATGCACCTCAATATAAAAATATATAATTTTGAGACTTTAAATTAATATAATGAAGACTATAGAATTAATCACTCCATCACCATTACTCAATTTGCACCATGGTCTGCACTTACAGGTATCATGCACGAGAAAACATGTGAAAAGGAGGTTTAGTATTGATTTGAATTATTTGAAGTTGAATGAATATATTTTATACCTTTTTTAAGGAATATAATTTACCATAAACATGTGAACCCACTTACTTCACATAATGTTGCATTTTTTGCCTATACCTTGAAAATGCCCACCTACCTGTAGGTGGAAACATGGAGCTTAGGTGTCATATGAAATGTTAAACACATAGTGAAACTCATATTAAGGAAATAAAAAGTTTTAAACGATCCTAACATGGAGTTTTTTAGGTTTATATGTCTAAATAAAATTAATAATCACCCTCAAAGGTAATGACTACAAGTTCAAGGCTTTTTTCCCTAAAGGATGAAAGTAGATCACCCTCGTGTTTTGTTGATAGCAGGTAATAGGGATGCTAAAGGATTTGAAACACATAGATAGGTAATATTTATATAATATATAAATGATAAGTAATTTTTTAATAGTTTTATGGTTATTTTATGATGTGAGGTTAGCTTTTTATAGGCCCAAAGTTGTGTTTTTATGTACTAAACCCAGGTAATGTTTACCTATAAGCTTTGAGCTCCTAGAATAAACTATTCACCCAATGTTACAATTACAATACATTAATTCATGGTTGAATGGTTTTGATTGTGGAAAAATACCATTTATGATCTTTAGGGAACCATCAAAAATATTTGATATGCAATGATTGAGTCTCTTTGGCACCTACAGGTACCCCTTCACAAGGTGTACACACCTACAGCCTCAAATAAGGGAACACATAGTCCAACATGTAGGTTTGAAATGTATGCATCAAGGTTAGTAGATGATAAATGTTTTAAAATTTTTAATGAGTTTTAATAATGACATGTCACCTTACAAGAGAGGAAAATTCATCTACAGGGTTTCATATATCCCAACATAGTTGATTGTGTTGATTGAGAAAGGTATTAAACTAGGGGTTATGGTCATTGATATGGGTATAAACTAAACATTATAAAAATAGAAATAAAAAATATAAAATGAATTAAGGGGTTTATAATTAGTTTGTGTAAATTTTATTTCAATATTTAATCATGAAACTATACCTACAGGTAGGGTCTAAAAGGCAAGAAACACAGTTAATTGATTGTTGTAGAATAGAACATTAAGGTAGTACTCATGATGTGGAATGACATGAACATGAGGAGAATTGATATAAATAATGAATAATTAGTCTTTAAAATTTCCAAAAAATTATTATAGCATCATGTTCAAGGTCTAAATAGGCATCATAACTTATAGGATTCACTTTTGAAGAACTCAAGAAACACAATAAGACAAGAAACTCAGTTCAAGCTATGCAAGGTATGGAATGGAGTATATGAAGAGTTGAAGTGATTTTAAAGTTAATGAAACATTAATAATGAATAAGTAGTATCATTTAAATCTCATATGGGATATGATTCAAAGAAGCAACCCCAAAAAACTAGTTCATAACCTATGACATGAAAAACTACATAGTCCTTTAACCTATAAATCTACCTTAGAATTTGATGAGGTTTGGGGATTAAATCACATGATAAAATGCTGATATTTTGTATTGTGGGTCCTAAAAAATTTTATAATTCCATAAAATACCCATTTTTTATGGGAAAGTATGGTAAGTACCCTTTATTTAATCTTAGACATAAGGTACTTCCCCTTATGTATAAGCAGACAGATTTGAAGAAGGAAGATGATAGGGTGAACCTCAAGTTGTTTGGAACTTGAGGAGAGGTATGTGGAGTTGTAATACATACTTAAAAAAATTTTAAACCAATAAAATAAATGTGAAACTCCACAAGTTTCTCCATACTCTTAAATTTGCAGTCAGTCCTAAGGGCAATGTTTTGGCCTAAAATCCAAACAAAATATCATCTTCACTTTTAGATATAAATGAGATTTACAGCTTGTTGGATCATGTTTATTTGATTAATACAGATTTTTATGAACCATTATGATGTAGGGGAAATATTAAAACCCCATTTTTGAAATAAAATCCAACTTAGGCCTGGTAAATAAGGTTTAGGCCAAGGCTAAATGGGGGGTCATTCATAATTATAGCATGAGATGAGAATTAACATGGATTAAATCATGAATATGGGGGTAAAATATAGGTTATAAATATGTTTTAAGGCATAGGAACTAAAAGTAAGCCATTTTTTGGCCATAAGTAACATCAGGCTTATGCAAAAGGTGAAAATAAGCTCAAATAGGTAACTTCAAATGCTCATACCTCCAATGGTTCTTTGAATGGAGACTCAAGGAATTTAGAGAAGTTATTAGGGGTCCTAAAAATCACATTAGTAATATTTTTTTCAAGTTGAATGTGAAACCTATATGAATAAATCTCAAGAGCTAAAATAGGCCTTAAACCCTTACTAAACCCCTAGAGTGACCAGTTTGGAGAAATGAGATTGGAAAGCTAATATAATGAAATATTTTTATCAGTATGATGATTGGAAATTGAAAATTACTCTTTCAAGATCACTCCCATCCTTTTTAGTTGTATGAACTTGTATGGACAGTGTATAAAATAGGTTTTTATTAACAAATTTATGCATTATATAGGTTATAGGAGGTTATAAGAGATGAAACCAACTTGGGAGAAATATTAAGACTTATGATAAATAAACATGTTCATTTAATTCTTCATAACAACTCCTAAGTTCCTCAACAAGATCTCTCATCTTTGCCAATCAAAACTAGCATAGTGACCAAGCTAGTGAGAAGGGTGGAAAACTTCAAGTTGGGTAATTTTAAGTTATGAATGATGCTTCTAAGACTATGAAGGGTTTTTTAAATTGTCATACTCTCCCTCCCATGTATTTTAATTTAAAATTTATCCCTTTTTGGAGGTCGAGTGTGCAGGGTACATGAATGAGGATGTTTTTTGGCTGTAGATGATGATGGCTCATTCCCATATGATTTCAAATGACCAAGGATAAAACCAATGCATGGAGAGGTATGTATTAAATCCTTAAAATTCATTAAAATAATCATACATATCCCTAATCAGTTTTGGGATGTTCAAATAGTTCCAAATCATGAACGTAGTTTTATGAGCCAAAATGAGGAATTTTCATGCCACTTTTCATGAGTTTTATGACTTATATGGAGATTTGTGATTCCTAAACTTGAATGGTTAATCCAAAATAATATTCTCATGCATAATTAATTTATTATATAAGCTTCACAACTATCCTTGTGACCCTTGGACTTCTCTCTTCTCCTATCTTTATCAAGTTCTATAACAACTAGCCATTTTGGCCATTGTAAAGTATGTTCCACTTGATTATGTTGAATCCCTACTAATTTTCATACCATTTGATCAATAATAATACTAATTTTTACCTCTTCATGACTTTTCATAGTGTGTTCTACTTTAATTTTGGATCTTGCTTAGTGAATACTATATATTCCTTAGCATGTTGTCTTATTCTTCTATCCTATTTGTAGTTGGAAAGCTTATTATTATAGGGAATGTGAAGTGTTCAAGTAAATTTCAAGGATTGAGTAAGTTATTATATTCACTAGTTCCATTCAAGACCTCTTGTATAGTCATCCTAACTTTTCACATTCATCCATAACCTCATAGTGTAACATTGATGTGAGAAGATGCAGATTGAAGGAGTGTATATTTGGTTAGTCCTTTATTCTCATGTGTAACATGATACTAGTTAGAAGTCATAATAATATTTGGTATATAACCTCTCTTATAATATTTTTATTTTAGTTATATCTCTCCCTTTCCCCACAAAATTTTAGGTGTAGTTGTGATCCAAAGTGGTACATCAAGGGAGTAAGCCCTATCTAACGATTCACCTCATCTTTAAGCTACCTACAAGCTTAGAGGTGTTTTCATTATGATACTTGGATGAGGATGGATTAGGTATATGATAAAAGGCTAAAAATACAAGTGATAATAGATTTTGACATGCCTGGTGGGATGCTTGGTCTAAGAGGTTGAAATATTTTTGGTGTTGTCTTTCAACAATCATCCTTTAGAGGCATCTATCTAGGCATTAGTGGTGACTCTGAAGTTACATAAGCTAGTAAAGCATCCTAGGTATTCCTTTTAAATTTTTTAAATGATAATTCATTATGTTATTTCATCCTAATTATGTTTCATAGCTGACCTTAGTGTTGACTTTTTTTTTACACAAGTTGGCGAGAGTTTTCAAGCTTGTGTTATTCCCTATCAACAAGAACAAGTTCTTGTTTAACCTTGTCATGATCGTTAAAATCATAAATATGACCTTAATCAACTCCAATATTATCCTTGTCAATATTTTCATTAAGTTTATTAGTCTTATAACTAGCCTTCTCAATGTCTTACTTCCCATAGTCAACCTAGCCTCTTCTCAACTCAATCCATTTACACCTTCAAGAGAAAACCTGTGGGCTATGAGAGTTATATGTTATATCTTGAAATAAAAAGGGGATGTGGTAAGGAGGTTCATAGTCATATTATTCATAAGGTGATACATGCAATATTTTTGGTTAAAAGAGAGTGGGAACCTATTAAGAGAGCTAATTGGCAAAGGCTCACAAGTGAGATGTTAGATGTGAGTGGCTTGGTCTCTTCCTTAGAGGATAGGATAAGAATTCATGAAAGGAAGCCTCACCAAAACTATCAACATTCATATACACTTACCAAAGATTTATATCAGTCCTAGTTGACCCTTATTCATGATCCCAATAAATCTTACCAAAATCATCCTTTTCAAAATCAGTTGGAAGAGAGAGTTGAAAAGAGAAACCTTATTTTCAAAGCTAATCTTGATAGGAATATTGAGTTGGATAATATGTATATGTAGTAGTTCATGTTATTAAAAAAGGAAGTGGATTTAAATTCCTCATTTTCCTCTTCTATTTCATCCCCATCTCAAGTAGTGACCCCTAGATATGAGATTCCAAGTTGGAGACAAGGTGGAGAATCTAAGCCTAAGGAGATTACAAGTTCCTTAAAAACTTCACCCACTACTCAAATTACATCACCACCTAAAGAGGAGACTTATAATCCTAATATCCTAAGATAGATTAAGATAGTGGAATTATGGGGAAAGAAAGAGGATAAAAACATTGATAAGGAGTGTGAATTTGAGAATGAAGTTGATCTTTTGCAAGACCCTCCCACCTTTCCTCAAAAAGAGACCTCTTTTCCTCCATATAATCCCTCTTGTAATCCTTATCCTCATTATGATTCCTATAAAATTCAAGAAAAACTTTTCAAAGAGAACCTAGCCAAGTAAATTGAAGAGTTGGAGTCAAGGATGGAGTAGCTAAGTCAAGGTGTAATGGAAGGTTTAGACCCAAAATAAGACCATATGCCTAAACACACTCCATATATCCCTCTAAAATAAAGTATTAAATCTAAATCAGATGTAAATTAAGTGATTTTAAAGTGGAAGGAAGATAACCAAGCTATCTTATCCCAAGTTCTACATCCCCTTCCTTAAGAACTCCCAAAAGAATCCCCTACAATGCATTCTCTACCTAATTTTGAGCCCTATGTTCCACCTCCACCAACTATTTATTCTTATCCTCATCCCATAACCATTTTAATTGATGGACCTATGGTGTGGGAACCTAAAGAAGAGAATTTGGTTGAGGAAAATCATAAAATCTTGCTTGAAGAAAGGGAAACTCTTTGGAAACCTCATTGGGTTAGGTCAACAGATTTCAAGATGCCTAGTCTTGGCATCACCAAAGAGGAGATAGAAGATAGTGTATCCATTGAGAATTAAGATCAGATCATGATAGTGGAGATAAAACTTAAGAGTCCTCAAGAGGTCCCAAATGATGAGGAATAAGTGAGCCCTTGTGTTGAGTCTTCTTGTTTAGTTTATGATGAAGAATGCCTTCCTTGTTTTGAAGAAGAAATCTTGGATGAAGTCCTTTTGGATTATAAGGAATAAGATGAAGGATATTCTATTATTTTCCTAATTTATGATGTTGATCAAAAAGAGGAGGAAGACTTGTGGTAGTAGTTTGAAAACATTTGTAATGAGTTTGAGTATTTCAAGGGGTCTACTATTTCATTAGAGCTAATTATAAATGAAGATGAGAAAGATGACATTGTCCAACATGTCATAGATGAGCAAGATGAAATTGTCCAAAATGTCATATATGATCAAGAGCAAAGTCCAAACCAACCTTTAGAGGTCAAAATAAACTTTTATTGGCCTCAATATTTTAAGGAACAAGAAATCATTCATTTTGAAACCATGCCTACAAAGAAGATGGAAGTTGATCATGTGATGAAGAATGGGAAGAAACATGAAGTTTGTGTACAAGGTCAAGAGGAATAATTTTACACTAGAGACATATTTGAAGATCATCCACTTGAGATCATAATAATTGAGGTACCAAAAAATAGGTCTGATCGATCAAGTGTTTAATATAAAATACAACATGTTTGGCACCATGATTCATATCATGAAGAAGGAGATGCAAGAAACTTTAATTTTGATCTTAGAAGGGAGGTATGATTGTTTATTAGTTGTATATAGTTTTTTGCTTCCTATTTTTCCTAAGTGCTTTGATCACACATGTGTGTCTTGTTAGTGTGTTTACTTTGTTTGGTGTGTGTCCTTTGTTTTATGTGGTTGATGTAACCAAGTGGAATTTTATTGATCAAAGCCAATGGTAAAAGTCCTTATATTGTGTCTTATACTTAAAATTACTTCATAATCCTAATGGACTAATAAGGCTACTAGTCTAGTTAGTATAATAGGCATACTACCCCTATGAGTCACCAATTTGTTAACCAAATTTGACTTTTAGGTCAAATTGGGACCTTTATATGTAAAAAATTGATTTTTAAATGTTTTGGGGGTATAATAAATATGTAATAATGTGTTTATAGGTCAATTAATGTCATTTAAGGGTATAAGAGCCTTGGTCCTTAGTCATTTTTGTCCTTTTAGTTATTTTGAGGTCAAGAAGGGGCATTTAATGAGTTTACCATATTCCTTGGGAATTATAAAGGTTTTACAAGGTTATTTCATGTTTCATGTGTCCTCACATGTCTTAATAAACTGTTGGTAACTGAAAGTGGTAGGTGCTTTGAAAGAGTGAATAGTTTTCATGGGAAAAAGGTGAGTTTGGCACTTGTATAGCCCATGGGGAAGTGTACCACATGGGAGAAGATAATATAACGTCCCTTAATATTCATAAATCTTAGTTACATGTTTTAAATTCTTTAAAATTTCCATTTTTGTCCCAAAATTATTTTGCTCCTTTTTCATCCTTCTAGGCACATAGAACCAGTCTTCAGATTTATACTTGGTACAGAAAATAGGGGAGGTTCTAGATCAAACACCTTAGGGAGGTGAAACTAAACTTAGATACATTAATTTACATTACAGTATTTGGAATAATTGTGTCTTGTGCTTCATTAACCATTCTCATGAAATTGACTATGTTTTTTTTAATTATTTCATGCACCCTACATGTTTTACTCCATTTTTGGAAATTTCATACAATCCAATTGGTCATATTGTATTTAGATGATTTTGGATTACTTATATAATTATTACCATTCTTATTTTCATTTTTCAAAGTTTTTGGATAGGTTAGGTATATCAATGTTACAAGAGTAGCACCTTTCTATGCAATAGGCAAATTTTCACTATGTTCAAGATTTTCATGCTTTAACAATGGATTTAGGGATTTATGATAGGTTATTTATCTTGTTTATAATGTTATAAAATTATCTCATTACATATTATCTTCATTCTCCAAGTAATCTCCATGAAAGTGTAGTCTTTGAGTGCCATATAGTCAATTGTCATAGAACTGCCATACATAGTCAACCTAGTGAGCTATGCAAGGCTCTAAACCACATACCTAGAGTTGTGATGGAGGAATTGAAATGTATCATACATAGTCATACAAAAATAAATTATATTGAGACTTTCCATTGAAATAATGAAGATTATAACAGTAGTCACTCCATCACCATTACTTATTTTGCACCAAGGTCTGCACTTACAGGTATCATGCATGAGCAAACACATGAGAAGGAGGTTTAGTACTGATTTGAAGTATTTTAAGTTAAAAGGAATCAATTTGATACCTTGATTAAGGAATAAAATTAAAAATAATAATGTGATCCCACTCACTACCCATAATGTTGCATTTTCTGCCTATACCTTAAAAATGCCCACCTACCTATAGGTGCAAACATGGAGCTTAAGTGTCATATGAAATATTAAGCACATAGTAAAACTCATATTGATGACCTAAAAATTAGTAAATTATACTAACATGAATTTTTGGAGTCATATATGGATACAAAAAATTAATAATCATCCTTTTAGGTAATGACTACAAGTTTAGGGATCTTTTCCTTGAAGGATGAAAACAAAACACCCTGTTGTTTTATTGATAGTTGGTAATAGGGATGCTAAAGGATTTGAAACACATAGATAGATGATATTTATAAAATTTATATATTAAAATGAATTTATAGATTTTTATGGTAATTTTATCATGGGAGGTTAGTTTTTTGTAGGCCCAAAGTTGTGCTTTTATGCACTAAACCTAGGTAATGTTTACCTAGAGGCTTTGAGCTCCTAAAATAAACTATTCACCCAATGTTACAATTCCAATGTATAAATTCATGTTTTAATGGTTTTTATGGTGGAAAAAAATAATGTATGACCTAGAGGGAACCATACATAGGAGTTTATATGCAATGATTGAGTCTCTTTGGCACCTATACGTACCACTTCACAAGGAGTACACACTTACAACCTCAAATAAGTAAACACACAATAAAACATGTAGGTTTGAAATGGAACCAACAATATAATTATATTAAAAAGTTTTTAAAATGTTTCATGAGGTTTAATGATTATTTTTCACCTTGTAATAGAGGAAAATGCATCTACAAAGTTTCATCTTGCACAACACAGTTTGCTGAGAAAGGTAGTGAAATAGGGGGTGATGGTCCTTGATATGGGTATATTAAAAACATGAGACATATAGACATAAATAATATAAAATTACTCCATGGGGTTATAAGGAGGTTTTATAAACTATATTTCAATATTGAACAATGCAACTATACCTACAGGTAGGGTCTAAAAGGCAAGAAACACAATCAGTTGACTATTGTAGATTGGAATAGTAAGATAGTACTCATGATGTGGAATGACATGAAGGTGAGAATAATTAATCTATATCATGACAAATTATTATTTAAAAATTAAAATGAATTATTGGATCATCATTTTTAAGGTCTAACTAGGTAAGAAAACCTATAAGAGTTACTTTTGAAGAAGAACATAGGAAACACAGTCAGATAGGAAACTCAGTCCAAGCTATGCAAGGTATAGAAGGGAGTATATGAGGAATTGAAGTGATTTAAAATTTAAAAACACATTAATAATTAATAAATAGTCTCATTTAACTCTCATATTTAATATGATACAAATAAGGATCCCTAAATAAGTAGTTCACAACCCATAACATGAAACATTGCTTTGTACTTTTGCCTAGAAATATGCCTTAGAATTTGATGAGGTTTGGGGGTCAAATCACATGATAAAAGGCTGATATTTTGTGTTATATTTCCTAAAAAAAATTATAATTAACTAAAATACCCATTTTGTCTATGATAATAGGGGAAATACCCTCTATTTTTTCTCAGATAGAGGGTACATCCCCTTGTGTATAGGTTGGAAGGTTTGAAGAAGGGAGCTGATAAGGTGAACCTAAACTTTTTTGGAAATTGAGGAGAGGTATGTCAAGTTATAATAAATCCATAAAAACATTATAAACCAAACATATAAATTTTAAACTCAATAGGTTGCTCCATACTCTTAAAGTTGCAGTCAGGTCTAAGGGTAGGGTTTTGGCCTAGAATCCAAACAAGAGATCACCTTCAATTTTAGATCTAAGTGATATTTAAATTTTTTTAAATCATTTTTATTGGATAACTAAAAATGTGTATGAAGCATTGGGATGCAAGGGAACAAACAAAAATCCATTTTTTTAACCTAAAAGCCAACTCAGGCATGTTAAACAAGGTTTATACCAAGGTCAAATGAGGGCTCATTTATAATTATAGCATGAGATGAGAATTACCATGTATTTAATAATGAATATCTAGGTAAAAATAGGTTATAAATATTTTATAAGGAATATAAACCACAATGAAGACATTTTTAGCCTAAAAGCAATATTAGGCTTGTGCAAAAGGTGAAAACAAGCTCAAATAGTTAACTTCAAATGCTCATACCTCCCTTGGTGCTTTGCATGGAGATTCAAGGAATTTGGATAATTTATTATGGGTCGTAAAAATTGAATTAGTAAGAGTTTCTTGAAATTTCAACCTGAAACCTATATGAACAAAGATTAAGAGATAAAACAGGCCTAAAACCCTTGGAGTGACCAATTTGGAGAAAGGAGGTTGGAAAGCTAATCTAATAGAATAGTTTGCTCAGGATGATAATTGTAAATTTAATAATATTCTTTGAAGATCCCTCCCATGCTTTTGAGTTGTACAGACTTATATGAACATGGTATAAAATAGGCTTTTGTTGATAGTTTTATGCATTGTGCAGGTTATAGGAGGTTTCAAGAGATAAAAAAAACTTTGGGTAAAATATTAAGACTTGTGATAACTCTACGTGTTAATTTAATCCCTTATAAAAACTCCTAAGTTATTTAATAATATCTCTCATCTCATCTAGTCAAAACTAACATAGTGACCAAGCTAGTGAGAAGGGTGGAAAACATCAAATGGGGTGATTTTAAAGTGTTCTTGATGATTATAAGCCCATTTAGGGTATTTAAAATTATCAAAAAAAATTCTCCCATGTATTTTAATGGAAAAATTATGCCTTTTTGGAGACCAAGTGTGTAGGGTGCATGAAAGAGGGTTTTTATTTTACTACAAATGATGATGGCTCATTCTCAGATGATTTTAGATGACTAGGCCTATAAAAAATGAATGGAGAGGCATGTATAAAGCCATTAAAATCATCATACCTATCCCTAATTAGTTATGGGACGTTCAAATAGTTCTAAATCATGAAGACAATTTTTTGAGCTAAAATGAGAAGTTTTCTTGCCACTTTTCATGAGTTTTATGAACTAGATGGAAACTTGTGCTTCCTAACCTTGAATAATTCATCCCACATCATCTTATAACTCACAAGTAACTCATTCTCTCATATTGACAAGTTTCGATGTGACCCTTGGACTTCTCTATTCTCCTCTTTCTCTCAAATTCTATAAGAACTAGCTATTTTGGCCATTGTAACTTATGCTCCACCTGAGTATGGTGAAGCCCTACTCATTTATATACCATTTTATCAATAATAATACTAATTTTTACCTCTTCATGGATATTCATAGTGATTTTTACTTGAATGTTGTATCTTTCTTAGTGAAGACTATGGATTCCTTAACATGTTATCTTATTCTTTCATCTTATTTGCAGTTGGAAATCTTTTTCTTGTAGGGCATGTGAACTATTATAGAAAATATGAAGGATTGAGTGAGTTAGTATTTTCAATAGTTCCATTCAAGGCCTATTGTCTATTACTCATATATTTTCACATTAATCCATAACCTCATAATGTAACATTGATGTGAG
The DNA here is from genome assembly GCA_037957365.1 of Torreya grandis. Taxonomy (NCBI): domain Eukaryota; kingdom Viridiplantae; phylum Streptophyta; class Pinopsida; order Cupressales; family Taxaceae; genus Torreya; species Torreya grandis. The sequence goes on from JARHVA010004296.1 coordinate 556,162, forward strand.
AAGATGCAGATTGAAGGAGTGTATGTTTGGTTAGTCCTTTGTTCTCATGTGTAACATGTTTCTAGTTGGAAGTCATTATCTTATTTGGTGTATCACCTTCCTTAGAATAGTTTTATTTAATTTACATCTATCCCTCCTCCACCCCATCAAATTTTAGGTTTAGTTATGATCCAAAGTGGTACATCAAGGGAGCTAGCCATATCTAGAGATTCGCCTCATCCTTAGGCTACCCACAAGCCTAGAGGTGTTTCTATTATGCCACTTCGACGAGGAGGGATTAGGCATATCCTCAAAGGCTGAAAATCCAAGTTACAAAAATTGTAATGAATGGTTTATATGCTTCATGAATGATTATGTTGAATGGTTAAGAGTTTGAAGAATTGGAATTATGGTTGATTTTTTTGCATTACTGATTCACCCCCTCTCAATTATTGTGATTCCAATAATATCCTCTACTAAATTAAATTAAATTATGGAATGGTCACCTATGCCTACTTGAAATATGGATGTTTGCAGAAATTTGAACTTTGTATGTGCTTATATAATCTGTAAATGACTTATTAAAAGTTTAAACACTAATAAATCTCTCAATAGATGAAAAACTACAAAATAAAATAGGGGAGAGTAATGGGTTGATTTGAACCATATCACCTCTATGGTGGTTGATAATTGTTTATGAATATCATATGTAAAAGAGGTAAATCACTCCCACATAGTTCTCCCATTTAGAGTGTTTATTTAATTTGTTTTCCTTTTGCTAAAATTTCATCATTTGGAGATGTCTTGAATATTTGATAATAATATTCTTGACATGAATAGTATAGAAATTTTACTTGGATAAAGGATACTTCAATAGAATATAATTGAATTTTTGAATAATAAGAAAGATTTTATCAATGTAAAATAATATAAGTGTGCATAAATATTAAACTTCCCAAGTGGTAGAATAGGTGACTTAGATGTGCCTTTCTATCAATCCAAAAGGGTTAAAACTCACTCTAGCTACCCTAAAATGCATACCAACATTAAGGGAGGGTTTATGTTTGAAAACTATTTACTATCAGGGTGAAGGATAAGATTGGCCCTTAGGGTCAAGACCACATACCAATATTGTCTCTTACTAGTCAATTTTGTCTAGGAAGGGTAAATTTTGAAATTAACAATATGACATGTTTGTACATATACTTAGAGGGTTTTCTTGTGATTAAGAACATTTATGTATCAAGAATACAACAACTTAAAAATGAATAGATACTTATAATTAATTATGATATAATGAGGTGGAAAATAGGGATAGATTAGATGCTTAAGTCAATTAAAGTAAGAGAAGGATAGAACTACATTAGCAAATATTAATGACCAAATTTTAGTGACTACACTAGGGGTGTTATGAAATTTTTTGGTATGCCATATATTATGGGAATATTTATATATAGTTTTTTATGATGAATTATTTTTTCTAATTTCATTTATCATAGTGAGTTATTTTAAATTTATTATATTGTGTCTTACTAGTACCCACATCTTATGTTTTACATAGATATCTCTATTGTGTGGTTAAATTTTTAAATTAAAAACATTACATTGTGTGAGTTTATGGTTGTATGATTCCTTGAATTTTTATTATTATACAATATTTAGTGTTATTTTTCATGTATTTTTGTTTCTTTATCCATATATTATCCTCTAGTTTTAATCTCATATCATGCCATCATGTGTTGTGAGTCATGTGTCCTTGCGTTATGGTTTCATGTATGTATCTACATATTCTATTTATATTATTTTGATATAATATTATAGATTCAATTATTTTTATATGATTCATATAATTCATATACTATTGATTGGTACCATTATATTTATGATGTACATTACTATTTTCAATATAGCTATATTAGATGCCTATGTTTTCATGATTTCTACAATGCATCTATGAGGGAATGATACTTGTGTGTGTGTGTTTCATTATTATATCTATCCCTAATATGATTAGATAAATACATATAGGTATATCCTTATATGCATATGAATTATCACATGCTAAATTATCCACTTGAGTCCCTAAGGTCTCACTAAGGTAGCTGATGTAAGGGATGGGTCATGGGTTTGGTTGATTATTTATTGGAATATCATTTACGATAAGTGGAGGCAATATGTTCTAATGATGGAATCACAAGACCTTGGTAACATATAAATGATCATTAATAACGTCAAGAATTCTGAAAATAGAGATCCAAGATCTTTCAATCTGTTGTATCATAATAAGGGGAAATTTTTGGTCAATTTTAAGTTTGAGGAAAGGAGGGAGTTAATGTTGGATGACTCATGGGATAAGGTCCATTCTATTAGTTTGAATCTATCTAGTCAATGTCATATACTGAATATGAAAGATATACTATGAGGCTAGACTCAAGGATAAAAAGGATGTGTGGATGAGAGAGTATGCCTAGGTAACATTATCTTTATGTATTCTATTCTAAGGGAGTAAAATGATATATGGATCAATTATATTTTTTTGTTATTCTAGTGTTGTAAAATAATCTATAGTAAGGTGAGGAATGGGAGTGGATCAAAAGACTTCATGTCTTAACTCAGTGATAATATCATCTTGTGTGATGATGATGGGACCAAGTGCTCTAACTCCAGTGAAAAGATTATGATATATAAGACCTAGTGTTGTGGGGAGGGTTATCAAAATAATATTAGGAAAAAAATAAATAAAATCATATGAGTTTGTTTAGACAATGGCTTGAGAAGTGTGCTTGTTGGAATGTTGAATTAATTCATTATATATGGTGATTGTGTAAATGTACAAGGATTATATGGGATGCGGTTGATTTCATGGATTGGAAAGTATTTTAATATGGATTTCATGTGTTAACCAAGGATTTTGACACTACTTTTGTTCTTTTTGTCTGTTTATTGGTTTTGTAGAAGTAAATATCTATTTCATGAAAATGAAATGCTGAGAGTAAAATAATAGTAAATATAAAAGTAAATGAAATCAAAAATATATATATTTTTATCCTTTTTCAATGTTTTTAATATATGTAAAGGAGAGAAAGAACCTATGATATTATGCAGTATATTGATTTTTCCTAGTTCTACTTGTGCAAAACTAAATGAGATGTTTTTATATGAAATGAGATAAATATATAAATTGAATCTATGAATGAAAGTAATTTGAGAAGATAATTTGATTTAAAATACTAGCAAAGAAACACTTTCTATGGATTTTCTTGTTCACCAACAAACTAAAATAGCTTTTCAACCATTCTACTTTGATACAAACAAATCCCTTTTCTTTTTTTAATAGATTTCTAAGATGAAAATAAGAGACACAAGTTTTGTTTTTTATTTTTTTTAAATATAAAAATTATATTTTTTCAAACCCTTCAAATACAAATAAGATCAATAACCTGCTATTATTGTGCATGCACCTATACTTGTCTATGTTTCTATGTTTGACTAGGTGATTGTTTGGAGTAAAAGAGACTCATTTAGATATTGAAAGATAAATTTTTTATTGGATGTAAATACTATAAATAATTGATAATATATTTTTTATATGACTAAAAAAATGTTTTACATGTTGGGAAGGAAGCTAATCTGTAGAGATGCAACCATAAATCAAAACTAGCTAGATTTTTGTAGCAAAGACAAATGAAAAGGGATATATATATTTCATTATAAAATTTTATTATTTTTATTAATATGAAAAAATAATCTAATATAAAATCAAGATAAAATAAATTTAATCTAATAAAGGAAAAAATATTGTAAGTTAAGAAAACTCTATCCTAATTCTAGCATAAATCAACTAAAATGCATGTGATTTGTTGATAGAATAATCCTTAGTATACCTAATCCATATGATATTATATAAATTGTATAAAATTAATATATAGGATGCACAAAATATATAATAGGATGAGAAAAGGGAGACACAATCCACAAATAGAGAGAAGTTGAACTAAAGTTGGATAATGTTTTGGCTTGCAAAGTCTGAGTTTCTTTCACCAAGAATATTTATTCACTTGAGACTATGTAATTTAATAAAAAATAATAGAGAATGAGTATTATGGAAATTATATAAAGGTTTTGGCTAAAAAAATTCTCAATAATAACTTCTAATGGCAGTTTTTAGATTTGAAATCATGGCAAAATCAACCTTCTTGTAGGAAAAGATAGGAGATTACATGTATGAGTTCAACTAAGTGTGATGGTGAGTTAAATTTGAGAGAAATTGAAGAGGGGGTAAAATATACCTTATTATAGGTAAACACAAGGTAATAAAAATAAGAAACATGATGGCAATTATGTAAAACATATAAAAATTGGAGTCACAGGAGCTAATTTTGGAAGGTGTTTAAACTATGAGAGGACAACCACTTTATGCAAGGGGAATTTGTATAACCACCAATTAATATAAAAAATTAACCACTTAAAATAATATTAATATAACTATTTTAATGAAAAAATACCTATTAGCATCAAAACCACCTATTAATTTACACAACCACTATGATAGTTGTGTGAAATAAGGTTATTTTGTAACAAAAGAGGGTGGTTTCATTACATAGAGTATTGCTTCTATAGTCTATAGTCAATTTATAAAATAAGGTGAAAATATATAGGAAGATTATAATTAATGGGACCAAAAGGGGACAAGGGAGTAATAGGAAGGTATAGGGAAGGATTAAATCTAGAGAGTTCCATGTGGAACACATGACAAAAGGTCATTACATCATCATCATCATATTTGTATTAGAAGTGTTGTATTGTGTAAGATTTTGTTGAATACATATTACCCCCTCAGGAGAGTGCCTTGTCATAATTTGGTAAGGTGTAGTCTTGAGTAAGGCATACTATAAATAAATGAGAGATTAGACATACTTACCTTAACCAAATAGAAGATTGAAGCTTGCCAAGACTCTATGCAACTGACAAACAAAAGATGAGATTCAAGTGTAATTTTAAAGAAAAGTGAAAATAGACTATGTAATATAAAATGGAAAGAATATGTACCATATATTTAGGGAAGATAATAATAGATAGACCATCCCATCAAGGGATTAAACCTGGTGCTATGCAATGTGTACCTTCATAACCATAAAATTTTATACAAAAGAAAAAATAAACCTATTAAAATGTTAGTGATAAAATACTAGTTTAAAAATCCAAGAAAGATAACTTATATACATGAGAAAAAAAAATTAAACAAAATTTCATGTCAAAAATAGATTTTTTTGAATAAGAATAACTAGTTTGGGGCCCAATCTATTCAAAAACTTGACAAAAAATAGTTCATTTATGTCAATTACCTTGAGAGAGATTTTTGAGCTCTATATTAATGATGACCATTTTGATCACAAAATTATTTAATGAAATGAGGGAAATGAGAGGATGGAGAACATACCAACAAGAGTCATGGTTGGGCACAATCAGGTTAGTTTTTATTAACTTTTTTATTTTTGCCCCAAATTTGAAATTTGATTCAAAATTTACTTGAAATTCAAAAAAATTTGAAAAATCTTGATTTGGGTCACTCATGGGGGTAGATTAAGGATCTACAAAAATTTATAGGTTTTGGGTGGATTTTATTAGGTTTTAGGGTATTTTTGGGGACCCTATGGGTGGTTCACAAAACCATTACTTAAGTTATGGAACCACTATCCTTTTCAAAGTGATAGTTATACAACTACCATGGTGGTGATGTAACCACCATGATGTGGTTATGATATCTCCATATTAGGGTGGTTACGTTACCACCTTAGGTAAGTTTCATGACCATCATAGGTTGGTTTCATAACCATCACCTACAAGTTGGGGTAGTTTTATATATTGAGAGAATGTGAAGATTTTTTTATTTGTTTAAAAGGTTGATTTGATTTTTTCAACTAACTTAGGGTCTCTTTTCTTATTTTAGGATACTATATTTTTTGTATTAGATCCTAGGAGTAGGAGTGTATCCATTGATTCCTAATGATTTTAACAACTGATGAGTTGGCCTTTCTTGACTGAGTGGGGATACTTCATATAACACTGATAGGGATCACTCCCTCTTTTAGTTATCTATTACACAACTTATTTACTTATTGGGACCCTGAGAAAAACATTTTTATGTTCCCTCAATCCCAAGGAGTTTGGATGATCACTCTTTTAGATGTGTATTGGATCATTGATCCTCCTATGACCAGATAACTAGTGTCTATCCATGATGCCAAAAACCATCATGAGGCCTGTATATAGGTAGATCATTTAAAATACTATGATAGACCTGATGTGGGTCTGAAGTGTATAAAATTTCTCAAATTAAGGGATCAATGATCCCAAATCTAAATGAGTCCATCATCAACATCCTTACCTAGTGATTAATGGGAGATAAGGGCAATGATAGGCTCTTGTACAACTAGTCACTGATCATGTGATGTATAGAGGAGAGAGGAGATCACTATACCTAGATATAAGTGAAGTTGGCACAAACCTACACATATTTGTACCAAGTGGTTCACTTTGTATCCATTTCTATTGTCCAGCTAAACATCATTATGGGTTGGTTATATGAAAGGATGATCCCCTACAAAAGGGGGGTGTTGATTGGGGAATTGAGTGACATTAGGGCCATCAAATGGGTATATGTATCCCCCTTCCATACATTAACCCAAACTGTGGGGTCTTTGATGGAGGTAGAATTGGCTACCCTATCTTACCAAGACATGGTTGGGAAATGGACCAATGAGGGATTTGATCTCATGGAAGTCATTGGGGCTACCTAGGTTTGAGATAGGTTAATATAGATCGAGGTGCACCTGATGTATCTAATCCCTCAATAGTTTAATATGTCATATGTGGATAACCTCCCCATTCATAGAGTTATATATAAGTAGACCCACAAGGTCAAAGTCATGAGGTTTGGGAGACTAGTATGGTACCTTATTTTGAGATGGGTGTATATCACCTAAAAACCCTGATACGAAGCCAAGGGATGAGGAGGATGGGTTGGATCCAAGAAATATCAATATATTGGCCCACCACCACCCCCACCCCTACCAATGCCAAATATCCATACATAATAGTAAAAAAAAAGAACTAAGATATGGAGAAGATAAGGCCTTAACACACTGATATAGAGGAGGAAATTGACATAAATGAGGAGGAGGTTGCAGATCATGACTCTAATCCCAAGTGGTAGGAGGGAGATCTAGGTAAATTTTTGACTTTATTTATTCATGATTATATCTTGTATTTGGATTTACTCTAGGTACATATTTAATTTTACACATGTTATATTTTATCATGTTAGTTGGATTTGATTTATCTTATGTATTCTATGATTCAAAATACTATGATTTCATGGAGGAGAATGATCATGGATATCATAATCAATCTATTTCATCTAAGTACTGGTCAAATGTGGGATTACATATTTTTATATCCTAGGCTTCCTATAGGGATTAGTCATCATAAATATGTTTTTTCCCTAGTATACCATGCCTTACTATTGGTGATATCATTGAGGATAAATAAAAACACTCTAGTGGCCAGGGAAAAGAGAGTAGAGGCCATGGTAGATGCAATGGTTATAGGAGGAGGTGATAGAGCCACAAGTCATAAGATAGTTAGGATGGTGTTAGAGAGAGGATTAGGTAGGAACCATCCTCCAAGGCAATGACCCATAGACATTGAAGCAACATCAGAGGGAGGCACGAGTAGGAGATGTTGCTAGAGCTAGAGCCCTAAATATTTTTCCACCTTAGTTCCTTCCTAGAGGAGGATGACATGATTTTGAGAGTTTTTATAGATGTTGGTTATTTTTTAGATGAATTGAGTCATATTGGACCTCTATAGAGGTGCTCGTATCATACATTTTTACTGTATAAACTTGAAAAATTTACATTATATATATAGATGTTTTGGCATATATCTTATTGACTATTATGTGATGTGGTTCTTCATTTTCATAGCATTTCATTAGTTCATACACTCTAGAGGAATAGATACGTGATGAATTATGTATATGTGTATCTCTTTGTTTTTGATATGTGACTATAGAAAAATGCTTATGTATATGTGGAAACAGAATGTATGTATATGATTTAATGTGACACATGAACACATGTAACTATGTTTGTGTTAACTTTGATCTTGCAGGTGATTTCATAATTGGTTTGTTCACACAATATATGAATTTCAATTTTTAGCAAGGGATGAAAGGGGGAAAATAGGATAAATGTGAGATGAACCATAGATCAAAATTTCATAGGAAAAAGGAAGATGACCTAATCCCTATAAGTAAAGATGAATATCAACTTATTGATAAAATTATAAAATATGGACTTTATTGACTTCACCAAGAGAGAACTTGCCCTGAAAAAATTGGTAAATGGGATAAGGTTACCTTATTTAAATGTAAACATATAGAAAACTCCTTTTGAAGAAATTTATTTTTAGAAACTCTTTCTAATTTTACATTGATTTTTAATTTATCATTTTCTTCTCTTTGTGACCCCATACACCTAGTCTCATGTGACTAGGAATGCACATGGGATCATCATCGAAGGTTAGATATAGTAAATTAAGGGCAGATCTCCCTAATGCCAATTACATGTAACTAGTAAGATGCAAGGTATCAAAATTAAGGGTTAACAAAGGATGAAAGACATATAATTTTGACTTTTGAATTTTCATAAGCTTTTAATTTTCATAGAAGCATCTAATTTTCTATTTTTAGGGCCTCTACCCATAAAAATTCACCCCATGAAACTATTAATATGTATGGGATCACCATCGAGGACCAATATGGGTGGGTAAAGTTATTTTATTTTAAGCATGCTAATGTTTCACTCTCCAAAAGTATTGCAAAGGGGAGACTCTATCATAGATAAGATTATAGACTCCACTATACGCTAGAATTTTGATATGTTATGAAAGAAGATGAAGATAAATAGGTGTACTTTGCTTGTAATAACTAATATAAATAAAAACGTGACATGTTGATTTCAATAATACTCTATATAGGGTGATAGGGTGAAATGGTAATGGAGTGATGTGGCATGTTGCATTCTAAAAGTTTATATTTTGTGTGAACCAACTAACTAAATAATTTTAAAATAAAACATTTGATAATAAGGTGAATATGTAACCTATGAAAATGAGATGAAAATGAGAAGAGAGTAATATTAATGAACTATATGTATAATCATTTTAGGTACATAGAGTTTACAAACTCATTAAACTATTTTCCATCTAAATATCGTAATCGATAGGCTTCATTATTGAAATTTTTTGTTACTAAGTAGGGGCCCAACTAATTGGTTCTAAATTTATGATCCTCTCCTTTATGTTTATCAATTTGACTATGGATCCTAAGGATGAGGTCTCCAACACTGATTGGTAACTCATGAATGTTTTTATTGTATTGCCTACACATGGTCAGTGTAATCTAGGTGATTTTTTGCATTGGTGATTGAATGTTCATATAGGTACTTTAAATAAAATAGATGCTCCTATCTATATTATTCTTCATTGATGAGTCCTTGAAGGGAGATATGAAGGCTAGGTATTTTCACCTCTTTGGGTAGAAATAGCTTAGGCCCAACTCCTAGATAATATAGGTTTGATCTTGTAGGTGTTTTAATAGTTATTTTGTAAGCCCATAGTGATGCATAGAGCTAAATATACCAATCCCATATAAAGTCTATGAAAATTTTGACCAGGATTGACTTCAAGGTTTTGTTGGTAGCTTGCACTTAGCCATTAGCCTATGTATAATATAATAAATTTAATTGGTGTGATATACTAATTTGTCACACAACTCACAAACTTTAAGATTCTTGAAAGGGGATGGGTTTTTAGTAACAATGATATCTAGGACTCTAAATAGACAAATGATCTAGTTTAGGATGAAATTTTTAGGATGCATCTCATCACATTCATCAAGGGCATTTCTTATACCCATTTGGTGAAATATCTAGTGATTATGATGATGAAGTTATGACCATCTAAAGAAGTAGGAGAGAGGTTACCTAATAAATCAAGACCAAGGGTAGAAAAGGGCCATGGAGTGATGATGGGATGCAATTCCCTATTAGGAATATGTATGTTGTATGATAAATATTGGAACTTATCACATTTATGTATATATTTAATATCATCATGGTCTAGTGTGTGCCAAAAATATCTGATCGTATGGTTTATTTGAGTGGTCACATGGCCACCAAAATGTCCACTCCACATGCCACTATGATAATCAAACATGACCTTTTATGAATCTTTTTGGTCAACACACTAGAGAAACATGCCATCAAAGGCCTTACAATAAAGGACAATGTTTAATATAACATACTTGGATGAAATAACATGAAGATGTCTCCTTTATTATAAATTGGCACCTTCGATTTAGGTTCAATCTAGTAGGTAATTAATGATGTATGTGTACTAAGGAGAGGAACAAATGGTATGATTTTTATCTATCATATCATCTCATTAAGTAAATTGGTATCAACAAGGTTATTATCTTCTAGAGGGGAATCAACCAACCAATTAGTGATTATTTTCCCTTTAACAAACTATTATTTGATATAAGTTAATTTAAACTCACTTAGGAGCTTAATGAAGTGCCCATGATTCTGAGAGAGAGAGCAAACTAGGTAAGGAAAGTCCATAGGGATTGATATCTTATAATAAATTTCATTTCTTTATTAAGCATATAGTGTCATAACCACTTGGTTGCAAACACTACTGGTAGGCATTCCATTTATGTCTATGTATTATGTCTCATAATTGAAAAGGGTTGGACTAATGAAATAGATCATGTATTCCCTACCAGTGTCATCTTCTTAAGCTAATGTACATGTAACTGATCCTCAGTCATTATTATATAAAGCATCAAAGGCTTATCTATATTAGGTGTAATTAACATGAGACAAGACATAAAAAATCATTTTACTACCTTGAATTCTTCTTGATAATCACTTTTGTAATATAAGTTTCTTATCTCTTTTTATCAAGATGTTGATGGGATGAACAATGTAGGCAAGGTTAGGGATGCATCACTATATAGCTCCTAGCTTTCTTAAAAATGTACTAATGTTAAATTCATCTATGGAAGGGTTCATTTCTAATATTGTTCAGATCTTAGTGGGGTTGATATCAATTTCACTCAAGGAGATGATGTACCCTAGGAGTTTCTACTGGTGAATCCAAACATGTATTTATCTAAATTGAGGATTACTCCATACTCTCCATGAGAGTATGAAGGTTAACATTCCTAAATGGTCCTCACATTACCATGTTTTTTCAAGTAGGTCATCTACATATACATTCACTATTTTATGGATGAATCATGGAAGATGCGGGTCATATACTTTTGATAGATACCCCATGTGTTTTTTAGGTTTAAGGTCATTAAAACATATAAAAAGGTTCCCCAAGGTGTTTTGAATGAAATATTGGTTTGGTCTTCATTGGAGATGATTATCTTTTTGTATCCTAAAAAACCATACGTTAGTGATAATAGCTTGTATCCTATGGTATCATCAATAATTATGTCAATAGATGGGAGGGGAAATCATCCTTTATACATTAATTCTTAATATCCTAAATGTCTATGCATATTCTAATCTTACCATTATTTTTAAAAATGGGTAAAATTTTAAACATTCATCAGAGTAATCAACTAGCATAATAAAGTTGACTTTGAAGAGATTGATGACTTCTTTCTTTACCATCAATGTGATCTTAGGTTTGATGGGTCTATGTTTTTTCTTGATGGGTTTTGTGCTAGGTATCATAACTATTTTATGGATAACTACATTAGGATTTATGTATATCATGTTAGTGTAGGAGAAACCAAAGGTTTTGGAAAGATCTATGAGGAGTTTCTTATGGTATTCCACCTCTTATTTAGAGAGTGAAGATCCTAGCTTGAGGATTATATAGTTCTCCTCTTTTTTGATATTAATGTCAATAGTTTCCTCAATTATGGATGCATTTCCATCCCTTAATATGTCAAGATATAGGGGAATGTTAGGGTTTTCACCCTTAGTGTTGAAGATATCATGTTAATCATTAAAGGAGAGGTAATCCTCCACTTGGAAGTAGACTCATCAAACTAGGTTCTAAGGGCCAAGTTAGGATAAAAGGTACTCAAGAATCCCTTCTTATGATAGAATGAGGGGATGTTGTCATAATCATATAGAATTTGACTATGGCCTCATAATTATCTATTAGATCCAAGATAATAGGGTCCTCATGTCATTTGACATGGGAAACTATTTGGTCATTATGATTATTACTTATGAGGGGATTTTTTAATCAAGACTCTAATATTGGATTTTGGGATCATTTTATGGGGTTGAAATGTGAAGACAAGGTAGCCATATATTTATTAAGTTAATTTCTTTCTCTATGGTCTACTTTGATAGAAATGAAATTAAATTCCTTGGCAACCTTGTAGACAATAATTTTTTACAATTGAAGCTATTCTAATTTGGTCTGATAGACTTCAGACACTTGGTTTACAACTAGATTTGAATCTCCCTAGATCTTAAAATTTTGGACACTTAGGTAGTTTTTAATGAGCGTACAAAGCAATATATCCTCATAATCAACTCCATTTTTTCACATCTTAAGTCTAACTTGAATTCAAAAGGCATAACTCATCCTTCAAAGGAAATGAGGATGACTCTTACCCTAGTGCTTAGGTGACACTTGGCCCCATCATAGTGTAAGACATAATAATCATGTGTAGAAAGAAGGAAATCATCAGGTGGTAATTCTTGATTCTCTAATTATTTAACCATATGAATGTTTCAGATATAGGGGAATGCCCCTTGGTTTTTCTAACTTTGAAACTTAGTCCTATCATTGTAATTTTAGAAATAATACTAAAAAACCATTATGATCCTATCATGGTACTCATATAAATAATCATAGATATCCTCTCCTTGATAGTTTAGAGGTAGGTGTGAGGATTTTTAGATCAAAAAATTAGCTAACATCTCATGAATCTTGAATAGCTAAGAACATTTCTAGATCAATGTGGTTAATATAATCTTGAGGAGGAGTTATGGTAGATAGGTGTCCTAGTCCTAAAGAATCAATCAAGGATGATCGATAAGTAGGAGAGGTTTGAGAAGGTATAAAAATTAAATATGGGAGAATGTTTTGGTCAGGTCAGATATTAGGTCATAATTTCCCGTAGGCTTGGGGATTATCTATATTTATAATATGTTCAAGGGGTAGATGACCATAAACTAATTCTTTCTAGTATGATTTATAGTTCTTTCCTCTTTAGATTCTAAATCTATGACTCCTATCATCTTGGTGTTACCTTGTAATCCAAATTGAGGATCTACATTAAGGTTTGAACTCCCTGAGGTGGAAGATTCAACATCATGAATTACTACCATCATAAGTTGGTTGTGTTGAATGGGGTGCCCTATGGCTTACTCTATTATTAAATTTGAGTAAAGTGTGTTTTGTGGTTGGTGAAAAGGTTTTCATAGATTTGTATGTTTTAGTTTTGGGGAGCCACATAACCATTTAAGGTTGTTTGGGTATTTAAATTTATGTTTCCTAAGAACATATCCAAGTATGTTTGTCTTTGGTCTTCCAAGAGACTTTGTATGAACTTTTAATACTCTATAAAACTCCAAGTATCATGACCCATGACTCTTTGGAAGAGGCAATAAATGTTAGATTCCTAGTACCTAGGTCTCATGTTTTGTCCTTGTTGTCCAAACCCATATTGGTTGTTATGTGGCTAGTAATTTTGGTTTTAGAACTAAGGATATTATTCATTTAAATGGTACTAGTTTTGGTCATGATTTTTGTATTACATATTAATTCAACCTCATGAATAGTGTTAGGGTTTATTTGATTCCCAATCCTAGTGTTTTTAGTGTTATTGGTGCTATTTTTAGGTTAATATTTACCTTTATGGGGTTTTTCTTCTTTATTTTGTCATAGATGCCATCAATGGTACCATTACTATTATGGTTATAGATTTTGGTACCTTGGTTATTTTAATTATTTTGGTTTATATTTTAAAATCCTTCATTGATTTTGTTGGGGTGATGAAGCACCCATTAGTCTCATAAGTTCATCACCCACTATCGATTGATCCTTGGTCAATACACAACACATTCTAGAGGGCTTCTTCATATCAAATATATGAGAATTTATGGATGTATTACCTTATTTCATTATTGATGGAATGAAGGAAAATATCACATAATTTTATTGGTCCATGTTAGGTACACTATCAAAAGAGTATATGACATGTTTCCATATCATGATGAAATGGTCAGCTAGTTCATTTTATTCTTACTTGATATGAAAAAAATCACATATGCCAGTATTTATAAGTTTTTTCATTTCAAAATATTTGATGAACTAATCCATAAGTTAGAAAAAAGTGTAAGGACCCCTTAGGGAGGTAGTAGCACTAGTCAAGTGTTATCCCATTGAGAGTCTTGGGAAATATCTTCACTACAACCCCATCCTAAGGTAGGAATCCTTGATGGTGGTAGCCTAGGATTTTATTTTTGTATTACGATCCCATTCCCATTTGAAATTAGGAATATTGGTAGGGGACATAGAAGAAGCACCCCTAATATATTATTATCTACGTGTTCTTTGATATATTCTGCATAGGTCCCCATGTTAATAAAGTTAATCATTATTATAGTAGGATTATAGTTTAAAGAGGGAGCTGTATAGGGGTAATTGTGATAAATTTTAGAGGGAAAAGAGGAAGAATAATAGTGTGAAGTATAATAGGCTAGAAATTAGTTATCTATGTGGGTTGACTTTAAATACATGTGGAAGTAATAAGGAAGGCTAGTAGATGTAGGAAGTATTTTGATTTGTTGTGGTAGGGTATGTGTAGTTTGCATGTAATGTGATGCCACATGAGGTGGGACATATCCTATCTATGGGGGGAATTGTATGTGGGAGGCACCTAGATTGAAGGTGTGGAGAATAGTGGGATATTCGATACTATGTGTTTTTATAATGGTGGAGTGTACGTTGATACACTTTATTTAAGAGTTTGAATAAAATTTTGATAAGATGAATATTTCTTTGAGGCATCAAGGTTAGGGACCCCTTGAGTAAGGATATATCTTAGGGGTTGGTAAGATACATGGTTTTGTGGTGGTATGTATTCATATGGTGGTGGGGGCACATAATTTTGTTGTTGTGATGTTGGGTAAGTCAAATTTATATGGGAGAAGAGGGGGATGAGTTAATGTGGGGGCATATGGGCTTATCCCTTGACCATATCTTGTTTATTATTTTATAGGTCATGAATATGACCTACTAGGGTGTCAATAAGATGGTTAGGGTTGGCTTTAGTTTCATTCATGTGTATATCCATGGCAAGAGGTGTATATACATGAGATAGGGTGGTCTAAAGGGTTTGGTTTGAGGTGTCCCCCATAGACTAGTGCTTTTGGATGATAGTGATGGGTTTGAAGTGTTTTGATTCCTATTAGGGACATGGGTAGTAGATTTATTTTGGTTGACCTCATCCTTTGAGTGATGTATCCTCCCTATGTAGTGATCATATTTGGTGATACTTTCTATATCTAGGCTTTGCAAGGTAATGGATGTCTTGATGGCCACATTAGGAGTGAATGTGTCTTCACCTAAGAGAGTCATGTTTATTTCTTGTGGTTTCAATTACATCACATATCTCTTAAATACCATCCCTCCTTAATGTTTGAGTGTTGGGAATAGAGTAATCACAAGATTGGTATTCTATGTTAGTGTCAAAATATGGATTATTCCAGCTCATCAACTAAGGATTTATTTAGCTAAATTAGCATCTCATATATCCATATAGGACAAGAGATACACTAACATATTATCAAAACAAATTATAGGGATATATGGATACCCATAGAATAAATAAAAGGAATGAAGATGGAGATAGGAATGGAGAAGAGGAAGAAAGGGGTATGGAAAGGATGAAGTCCTTCACATCAGGTTCAAAAATTTATATGCATGTAAATTATCACATGATAAACTATGCACTTTAATCTCTAAGGTATGGCTAAGGAAATTGATAGAATAGATGGGCTAGGGATTTATTTGATTATTTGGAGGAATAAGATTTGGAATAAGTGGTGGTAATGGGTTATCATGATAGAACCATAAGACCTTAGTGGATTATCGATGCTCATTAAGAGCATTGAGATATGCATTAATAGATATATAATATCCTTAAGTCTTTAATATCAAAAGAAGGTGAAGTTCTTGGTTAATACTAGGTTGAGGGAAAGGAAGGAGAATAGGTTGGGTGACTGATGGGAAAAGGTCTGCTCTATTAGGCTAACTCTACATAGTCAATTTCATGCATTAGATGTGAATGATATAAGATGAGGATAAACCCAAGGAGAGAAAGGATGTGTGGATGAGAGACTAGGCCTAAATAACATTGTGTTGATGTCTTCCATTCTAAGGGAGGATAATTATAGGTTGATCAAGGATATGTTCTTGTTATTCTAGTGAAGTTAAAAGAATCTATGATGAGATGAGGAATGGGGTTAGATAGAAATATATCACATATAATATAAGTGATAATTTTATATTGTGTGATGATTGTGGGACCAAGTGATCTAACTCTAAATAACAAATTATGTTGGACAAGACTTGGTGTCTTAGGGAGGGACATCCAAAGAAGACTAGGTGAAATCTAGGGAAAAGTGTATGAGATTGTTCAAACAATGGCTTGAAAAATGTGCTTACGAGAATATTGAAACAAGGCTTGGTGTATGGTGATTTTTATAAACACAAGGCTCATATGGGATGTGGTTTCTTAAATATATTGGCAAGGCTTTTGATATGGCTTGTGTGTGTTAACAAGATTTTTGATAATGCTTTTTTATTTTTGTTGTTTTTTTATTGAAAATGAAGTGCTGAAAGTAAAAAAATAGTAAAGTTAAAAGTAAATGAAATCATAAATATTTTTTTTATCCTTTTTAAATGTTTTTAATATATGAAAATAAGGAGAGAAAGAACCTATGTTATTATGCAAGATGCTAATTTTTCATATCTCTACTTGTTTGAAAATTAACTGAGATGCTTTTGTTCATTATGATTATTTTTGTATGAAGTGAACTAAATGTATAAATTCAATCTATGCATTCAAGTAATGTGAGAAGATAATTTGATTTAAAATAATAGTAATGAAACACTTTCTATGTATTTTATTATTCACAAACAAATAAAACTATCTTTTTAACCTTTCTAATTTTATACAAACAAATCCTTTTTCTTTTTTTAATGGATTTATAAGATGAAAATAGATGAAATTTATTATTTTTAATATTTTGAAAGAGTAAAATGATAGTTCTTCTAACCCTTCAAAAATAAATAAGATCATCAATCTACTACCATTACACATGTAGCTACAGTTGTCTATGTTTTTATGTTTGATTAGGTGATTATTTGGAGTGCAAGAGACTCATTTATATCTTGAAACAAAAAAATTGTCTTGGTTAAAAATAATATAAATAATTCATAATATCTTTTTTCAAAATGATTGAAAATTTTTATTGTAGATTGGGAAGGAAACTAATCTACAAAGATGCAATCATAAATCATTATATTTTTGTAGCAAAGATAAATGGAAAGTGATACATCTCATTCACCATCAAATTTTATTCTTTTTATGAATATGAAAGACAAATATAACAAAATAATAAGATAAATTAGATCAAATATAATAAGGAAAACAAATAAAATAAATCAAGAGAACTCCAACCTGATTATATAATAAATCAGATGAAGTGCATGTGGTGTATTGATAGAATAATCCTCAATATGATATAACCATATTTTATTATATAAATTCTAGAAACTCTCTAGCTAGAGGATTTACAAACTTCAGGACAAGGTGAAAAAAATCCACAAATGGAAAGAACCTGAATTGAGGTTGGTTAATGTCTCATACTGTAAAGTTGGAGTTACTTTTGATAAAAAAACTTATTAATTTGTAGCTATGTATTAAAATTGAAAAAAAATAGGGGCTAAATCTTATGGCAAATTTTTCAAGATGATGGTTGTATAATATTCTCAATAGCAACTTTTAATTATAATTTTTGGATTTGAAACTAGGCCAAAATTGGCCTTCTTATAGGAAAATATAGGAGATTGCATGGAGGATTTCAACTAAGTGTGATGGAGATTTCTATATGCAATTAGAAATACATCATGTCTATAAATCAATCCTGCCTTGGAGAAGATAGAACATACATATACTTCTGATTAGAGATACACTTGTTAAGTGGGACCATGACCAATATGGTGATCTGTTAAACCTGATTAGGGGATTACTTATCACAACACATCATTCTAGGAAGGGTTCCAAAGCTTATAGTTTAACATGATTTCACAACAACCCTAATGGATTCCTAATTTTTAAAACATTTCACTTATTCTAATAACAAGAAAGTAAATCTAATCTAGTGCACACCAAAGCTTGTGGCACAAAGTAAGGGTTAGAAACAATAAAATAAACAATTATACTAAACATGTATTAGAAGAGATATACTCATGCCAATGTATATTAAATCCTAATACATGAGAGAAGAATACAAATGCATTATCTATCTACTCTTACAAAAGAGAAATAAAGTTAGGAATACTTACCTTTGAAGACAAACCACCGAGCCTCAATCTCTCCCTTGGCCAAGATGATTCACAAGATATTTTATCATATTAAGAATAATCAAAATAAATAATATTTAGGATACACAACCTATCTAAGCATCCAAAATAATTCTCCATAAGAAAATATCTGTATCTCTAAAGAAAGTATGCAACCATAATCTTTATTCCTCAAGTAGAATGGTCAATAAGTAGATGTTCATTTGCATTTCTTCATTAATAATTCTTATCTTATGAAATTATGGTAAAATAATTGTCTATATAGGTGGATATCTACATAAGTCCTCCTAGGAATGTCAACTATATAAGATTGACCTAGTTGACCCAATGTGTTTTTGGGGATAAATCACTAGGTCTAAGCTAGGCCAGTTGAAAGTCTAAGAAGCCAAGGAAGTGAAAAACACCCCTAAACTATATTGGGTTAACCCAATTGACCTAGTACAACTGACTATCTAAAAGGGTGTTAAGGTAAGAAAATGAAGATGGAAAGAGGAAAAAGACTAGAGAAGGTAGGACTGAGAATAATAAGCTTTGTGTAAATGGTTTTAGGAGACAAGTGTATAGATCATAAGTGGAAAAAGGGACAATAATCTAATAAAGCACCAATGGTATACTCACCCCTTTCCTGGTGCACCCCTTAGGGCATGGACTCAAAGAGATTGAGAATCGATAGGTTCTTGAAAGATACAATGTGTCACTAATCAATAAAAGTTTAAAAATATTATGTGTATACATATGCCCCACTCGAAGTTGATCACGTGTCATGTAAACATAACAAAAGATGGTGCTTTGGGATAGAACAAGATAACACATAATGTTGATGCTAAGTAAAGTGTAGTAAGAAACAAATAAGATAAATGAAAGGACTGAATTGAAAAACACATACCTTTAACTTACCTTAGTGTTGTAGATGAAGAATTAGATTTCATGATAAAGTGAAGGCATCTAATGTGAAAAACACTAGGTGAACCTGTAGAAGTTAGTGAAAAAAATAGCCAAAAATAAAATTTTCTTAATATATGAATATTATAGTCAAAAATATTCTCTATGACATCAAAAATCTAACACATTTTATGATTTGAAAAATGGATGAGTAGAAATAAAGATAGAATCAAAATAAGGAATCTATAAGACACTAATTGAAAGATTTGTATTTTGAAAAGTGTTTTAAAATAGGGGAAAATACAACTCATTTGTTATTTTGACTTGTAAAGGAGAGAAAAGAGATCTAGAGAGAAAATAAGCTAGTATGGCAAGGAGATGACATGCTAGATAGGGAGAGGCTCCAGAAGCAACAATAGGTGTACTATAGATATGCAACTAAGAATCTCAAACTAGTTTTTGAAATTTATATTGAATTAAGTGAATTTTTATAAATTTTGAATTTTAAGCATTTATATGTCAAAATGAGGAAAAATTAGATTATACAGGTAGAAAATAGGAAGATGGGAAATGGGTTTGGAAGTTTTAGGCAAAATGCAATAAAAATGTAGTTTTTCATAAAATGCAAGGGGTCAGCAAGAAAAAAGCACTAGGTTAACCCAATCGACCTAGTAAGCTAGAGAATAATTAGAATCCACAGTATTGACCCAGTAAGTATTAGTTAAGCTTGTATAATCTATAGGTTAAAGGCCTAGTTTGGAGTTACCCAGTGGTCTGAAAGGTCTAGAATGGAAACTTAACATTAGGAAGGGGAAAATAAGGGGGTTGACTCAAATTTTTTAGTCAACTAGGTAAAAAGATAGGAATTTTTTTGTTAAAATAGTTTGACCAAAGGGCTAGAATAATATGCAAAAGTGTGAAAAATGTTGAAATAGGGCTAGAATGGTCTTAAATGACCAAGTAAGATCAAGAAAAACTAAGAAGGCTAAAAGTAAGCTAAAATGAATAAAATAAATTAATTTTAGACTTGTTTTTCTTTAAAATGTAAAAATAATGTATTTTGACTATACATGACATGGAGGAACTGATACATCCTTTATTATTTCTTAGGTATAAGGATGACAGAGATTTTGGAGACTTGTGGACATGTCATGGTTACTAGATTTTTTAGATAGGTTATTAGATGGAGATAGGGATAGACTTGGATCTATAGGTCTATGCGAGATAATAGAGATGTGATAGATCCCCCTCAGTACTAACTTGATAGTTATGTTCCTTGGTTATTGGGAATGATTGACTAACACCTTTAGATGAGAGGTGGATGGGGATATAGTAGAGGTGGATATCATGCTAGAGGATGTCCATGCCATCCTGGGGCTACCTATAGTAAGAGTGTAGGTGACCATAGGGGTACTAGATAGTCTAGAGGAGAGGAGATCCTTAGTCATGTGGGCTAAAATCTTAGAGATGATATTACCAAGTAAGGGAGTGAGTATGTTTAATGTTTATACATCACAAATTTTGTATATTTGAAAGGTTATGATAGGCCTTGTGACATAGTGGGTGTTATGTCAGAAATCAAATAGCAAGGTACCACTATTCATGGCAGCCTTAAGTAGGATAATCTTGGAAGAGAAATTTCTATATGACTTAGGATATATCATCTAGGTATAATTGGTACATGATATGTATGAGATGATATTTAGAAGGTAGAGGACCATGGGATTGATCATATTATTAATAGCTTGGATATATGAGAGGTTTCTTATGTACTAACTAGGTAGGTTGCCCCATGAGGTTGATGATAGGTTACTTTAGGTGTAGAGATGTAGGGAAGACTAGGTAATGTGGGTTATGCCCCACATGCCAACAATATAGTCAATGAGATGTATAGATATTGTGTGGCACCCATACAAGCACATAACAGCTACATGGGTGAGCTAGGACACAATTATACCAATGATAGAGAGGATAGAGGTAGTTGGACACTATTTTTGGTGGAGAGATCCACATCTAGTAGCATGGGTTATAGGGTAAATGGGATTACCTCATTTAATGACATCGATACTAATTTTCAAGTAGTGGGCTTAGCATATGAAGGAGTCACAGGGGAGGAGAGGACTAGGACCACTAGAAGTGAGGTTGACACTAAGGCCATGTCAAGAATGACCATGGATTAGTTCATCACAATGAAGAGCTAAGTAGGAGGATAGGGATGTGGACAAAAATATACTAGATGTACCACTACTAGCTCCACATAAAGATGAGCAATGGCCATCAAGGACATGATGTAAATAGATGGAAGAGGTAGAGGAGAGAGTGGAGACTATTACCATCCCAGATGACCCTATAGGTGAGCTAGAGGAGATGATAGAGAGACCAATCAAATGTAGGCTGAGACTGACATGAGTTATGATAACCAAGTTTGAGCTAAGTAGTAGCTTATAAATGAAGTACTAGGAGGCCATGCAGATGGAGAGACTATGCTATGTAGTCATGTAGATGGAAATCCCATATTATTTGAGACATAGATAGGTAAAAAGAGATGTTTAAATTGTTTCTTATATTTTGTTTGGAAAAAAGATATTACGAGATATAATAGTGATCTAATATTGATTTTGTGTAATGTTGTATGTGTAGGTGAGGATGAGGAGGAGAGATTGGTGTCTCAAGTGAGGGAAGCACTCCATGACATCTTAGATGAGACTCTATAACCATATGACCCCATGACATTGGAGGATCCAAGTGTACTATCTATCTTAGCTCAAATGAGCTTGTTTAGATTAGCTAGAGAGGTGGAAAGGTAGATACAAGTGTAGAGAGAGAGGATGTATCCACCAATAGTGATGGGTATACTGGAGCTATAGGCATTATAGGCCTTATTGGATAAGATATTTGTGTATATGGATATAGTAGCATAGATGATAGAGATTTGGACCTAGCTGGCAGAGTCACAGATGTAGCAACACACCTATAGGGATAGGTAAAGGGATTAAGTCTTAGATAACCTCCTTACAATGTACCATTTAGAGGAGTTAGATTGATGCCTTAGTAAGCATCATAGATAGGCCATGAGATATATATAATATGGGACCCAACCATAGAGCTGCAACATTGTATACGGTTACATTTATTGTATCAGACTTATATATATATATATATATATATATATATATATATATATATATATATATATATATATATATATATATATATATATATATTGTTGGATGTGTATGTTGTCATCATGGTTGATTCTAGTTTTTTTATTATGGTTGAGGCTATGGATGCTTAGGATATATTTCTTTCTAACACATATATTTAGCTTTGTTGTATATACTATACGAAATATATGAGATGTGGTTTCTTTTCTAGCATTATGAAAGACACATGTATGGTTAAAAAGAAATAGGGAAAAAGGAATTGGAATAATATAATCAATCGAGAAAATGTACTAAACACTATTTCAATATGGGAAATGTGTAATAACAATAAATGACAAGTATAAAGAACTAGAGAAGGTAGAACAAGATGTGAAAAATGAATTTATTTTTAAACTAATATGTAATATTTTTGCACCAAATTAAAACAAGTAAAATCATACTAATATCGCATTGGGAAGTATGATAAACAAAGTAATAAAATGGAAGGTATGTAGAAGGGCATATATAATAATAAAAATAAATAAATTAATTTAATTAATCATATTAAATTATGTTGGTAAGTATGAAAGAAAGAAAAAATTAAAAAAGATTGGTCATACTAATTCAAGATGAGAAGTATGAAAAATTCAAAAAATGTTTAAAATCTTACACGCACTCATAAAATAAGAAAATAAGAAGGTGAAAGGAAAATGAAGTAAGCATAAAATATATTAAATCAAGCTAGGAAGCATGTAAGATGACATGTAACTTCATAATCGATTGAATCTTATCTCAAATTTGACACATGTAATTTGGATGGTGACTTTGGTATTGGAAAATTTTATGAGGAGGGTCATGTCCTACCCATGGTATTACACTAAAAATCAATAAAGAGAACACCATTAGGGTTGAATAAATAAGGAAATCAGGTAATTTAGGTTATGGGTAATAGGAAGGAAATGATGGTAATTTGTGAGGATGGTCGGGTCTTATCTACAGTCTTAAAAAATAACTCATAAATGAAATCCCAAGGGGAGTGATCAATAGATAAAATAATATTTATAAATAGGAAATATAAGGGATATAAAGAGTGAAAAAGGTAATGTAAAAAAGCAAGACTTAGGCATCTTATGAGAAGACCTTAGGAGGCAAGAGGCATAGTAAGTACATGAGAATACATTAACTTACTAGTGGTCATTTGTGTAAAAATTAAACCTATTCACTATAGACACAAAGCTTTATAAGCAAATAAGTGTGCTACTAAGTTCAACTCATGAAGGTATATTTGTATAAGAAATAAAATGGATGTACATTCCCACAATGTGTTCCCTACTCTTTAGGACCCCTTACAGAGTCAATCTACTATGAATATTAGTTACATGTGTGAGAAAGTAGGTAGCACTAAAATATTTTTTTATTATCCTCTTATAATCGACTAGCCTACCACACCCCAAAGTACCTCAGCTCTACCATGAGGCCAACTATGGAGTTTGAGCTTTGACTAGAAGAAATAGATGTGCTTTGAATTACATCTTTTAGTGTGATTAGACTTTTAAGAATATTTTTATTTTTGATATCATTACCTTGTTCAAATGATTTGTCTTTTAATCTTATTTTTAAGGATTTTTAAGATTCCTCCTCTATACAAATTTAGAATGACCAATCATGAGAGAGATAGTGATACACATGAATGATTTTTGGGCTAAGGATAAATTAAGATAAGTAACCCAAGATAAAAACTTATTAGGACACTTAATATTGATAGTGAACTAACATGTGATCTCATGTTTCAATTGTGTACATGCTTAATTTACAGATAAATGAATAAGGGAAAAATGAGATCAAAGTGGATTGGTGAAAGGAGATAGTAATGAGATATATTGTTTGCTAACTAATCACATGGTAAAGGGAGATAATAACCAAGGGGAATAGGGTAGGTATAACCAAATCACCAAAACAAATTATTTTTGAAAAATAAGGATAAGAAAGAAAAATAATAATAAAGATACAAGCAAGAAATTTTTGAGAAAAAATATAGGGAAAATAAAGTAAAATAATGATAAATAAAAGACAAGCATATGCAAACCATAAATGGTAAGATAAGCAGTATATAGTATAAGTAAGAAATAATGATGTAATAGAAGTAGATTTTTGACACAGTGTCAAATGATATAACATATAGAAATAATATTGGAGCACACATACAATCCAATATAGATGTGAAATCACCATGCATGTACTCATAAATACTGGAAAATTTGTCCACACACATTATCCAATACATCAAATAAGTCTCTATTAAGATGGATATGCACTAATGCTATAGTTTCATCAATCTTTAATGAATAATGGGAAAATACTTCTTTTCTGATCTCATCAGCTGAAAAATTAAGAATGCTCAAAGGATCATGCTAAGGAGGAAAAGTACACAAAGGTTATTCAAGAGAATGCATTGGAGTAGGATATTTAGGAGGAAAAAGAATCACTGGTGGATCCATAGGTGAGGGGATCACAGGTGGTGAAGGGACCATAGGAGGTAATGGAACCACTAGAGGTGAAAATATAAGAGAATAAGGAGGAGCCTTATTGTGGGAATGACCTATGGGAGGAGTGGTAGAAGGTCTAAGAATGGCTATAAGGTGATATTTGAGATGTTGTTATAGGATGCAAAAATGATCAGTGTGATGGGTGTCACAGAGATACCATAGATAATATACGTCACCATACTTGGGAAAACATTTAAGAAGTACCTTTGGGGGAGGTATGGCTTTGTTTGATGATGGGGAAGAAGGATCCAATGTATCAAGATATTTTTTTAACTTATGATAATGGGTGTAAGAATGGTTATTTATCTTATGGAAGAAGTTGAAGAATACTCATCATCCCATTTGGTGGGTAGAGGAGCCAAATATGCAAAGGAGACAAACCATCACCAAGGGAGGGTGATGATGAGGAAAGAATAAAACTAGGCTCAATAGAAGGAATAATATCATTATAATAAAGGGTAAGTTTAGTAATAGTAAGAGTGGAAATAAGATCAATTATAACAATCATGGGAAGAGGCTTAACTATATCAAGCTCTACTAATGGAGGAGTGGGATGTAAAAAGGGTCTAAGGAAAGTTGCACTAACCTGAGGCGTAAACCATCTATGAGGTTCAAGGAACCTAAAATGGCAAGGCCTAGTTGTATCACAATCCATGAGTATAGTCCTATATGGCTCCTCATAAATTAGAGGTGTCAGCACCATCTCTACCCTAACAAAATGGGAAAAATGCAAAAATGAAGAACTATAAGTGAAGGAAATTGATGAGATGTATAAAAATACTCAAGTAAAGAAGAATGATAACAAAAAATATTGGCATCACAAGCCTAAACAAGAACTCCTAATAATGGATCATCTAAGGAATAACCATCATCATAATCTGGGGTATGAAGATCAATGACACAGGTTGGGATAACTTTTCATCCAATGAAAAATGGTGAATAGAATACCTAGTCTTGGTGAAGGCTACATAAATGTCATCACAAGGAGGTTTATGAGAATGAGGTTCCAAGGAAGAAAGAAGTTATGAGATGAGATGAGGTGATAGATCATAAGTTTTGATCTTTAAATTAATCTCATTGAGCTCATCATCATCAAAATCTAAAATATTAGGAGGAATGTTACCAATGAGATCGGGATTCCCATTGTAACTATAGGTTGAATTAATAGGAAATTTGAAGTACTGAGACTCATAAAATGGAAAAATTAGCAAAGGTTCAAGATTAAGAATCTTGAAGACACCACAAACTTTGAATTATTCAAAATTACAAGGGTTAGTGTCACCTTGAATCTTGTAAATGGATCCATTTTGAGGCAATTTAATACATTGGTAGGTGGAAGAAGTGATAGCTCTCATGTGGTGAGTCCACGGCCTACCAAGCAAGATGTTATAAGAAAGGGGGAAGTTAAAGATCATCACCTTTAAATGGATGGTGATAGGTGAGATGGTAATGGGAAGCCACATGCAACCTAGAAGAGGCTTATAATTTATATCATATCATTGGAATGTGTTGCATGTAGACTTGAGATTGCATTCATAATACCCAAGAGTCTTAATGAAATTAAGAGAATTGACACACATGTAAAAAACCTCATCAATCAATGTACACTTGACTTAGATATTGCTGATTTGGATGCTAATAAATAAGGGAGGATCATCTATATGAAGTAGAATCTTATCAAGAATCATATATGTGATATGACATCATAGAGAAAGATAAGTGTCTATAGTTTTGTTAGAATTGATAAACATCTCTTCACATTGGTGTAAAATACTATCTTCAAAACTAGATAAAGCTACTTCTCATCCTGCTAGGGGAGGATGAGGGTCACTCATCTTGAATAAGAGCTACACAAGGTAGTTTTTATGATGTGAGGAAGTCCTCATAAGCTCAAGAAATGGAATTTGAGATGGGATATTGGTGAGCTCCGTAATGGGATCCCACTCATCATATCCCATAAGAAGGTTATTAGATATAGGTGCATAATACTTAAGGAGGTCCTCAGAAGGAAGAATCAAAGTACATTGGAATTTTTTTTGGTAAGAATAAGGAGATTTGGAACAAGGTTTTAAGTCATGTTGAGATGATGAACTAGTTGGTTTAAGTTGATTTTGATAATTGGAAAAAAATTTAGTATAATCTTGATTATTTTTAGCATTGGAAGATGATGGAAGAGTGGTAGAAATATAATGAGATTTGTTATCTAAGGGAGAATAAAAAATTGGATTATCAAAATTGATAAGATCTTCTTGCCCCAACTCATTTAAATGAGTTAGAGAAGAATCCTAGACAAAAAAATATGTCTTATGTGAAGGACGAGTGTAGATAGGTTTATAATCAATGAAAGCCACCACCCTTAACATATTAGTCATGCTAACCACATTTTCTATGGAAGTTAGTTCAACAAGACTTTCTATATTATTTGTAGAAGGGGTGGGATTGTATTTATTTTATTATATAGGTTGATGATTAGGTAAAGTATCCTAATAGATATCTAAATGAGCATTTTCTTGATTCAAGGCTTGATTTTTGTCATTTGATTTATAGTCCTCGAAAATAATTTCATAGACTTGTTAATGCTTATAGATAATGGAATCATGATCAAAATTAGGCTCAAGAAGAAAATCTATAGCTAAATTATGAAGTTGTCTATAGGTCTCATGAGAATGACCCTAACTAAAAAAAAACCAACAAAAATTGTTAGGATCATAATAGGATTTCATAGGATGGGTAGGGTCAATTTCTCATGTAAGAGGCCTGGGTAGATGCTTAAAGGATTCAGCTAAGGATAGAGGTTTGTGAAAATTGATATTATTGGGTGAAGATAAATGAGGATTAATATATTTTTGATAAGGATAAAGATATGAAGAAGGGTTAGGAATCACATCTTGAACATTGTGAATGGTTTCATAAGAATTTGTAACACCATCATTGGTGATATTGCAGTTTTTATTCTTAAGTAATAAATGAGGAACCATAGAAGGTTGGGGTGGCTTGAAATGAAATCTTGTCTTTTAGCTTGGTCAATATTCTCTTCCAAGGTACTATCGGAGTTATTGCCAGAATTTGGATAATGCGAGTGCAATGGAGATGTGATCACACAAGATGAAGCAAGTGAACACCACATAGATGCTAAATCAATTTGAAAATAACACAAGAAGATAAATTACATAAGACAAAATGGAGAAAACCAAAATAAGATTAACATGAGATGGCTAAAGTGAAGAATACATATAGGATAGTATGTAAGTAACTCCTCCACAAAAGGTGGACAAGGCACCCCAAGAGTAGACTGTAACTCCTCCATGAAAGGTGGTGACAAGGTGCTAAGAATAGAGAAGTAACTCCCATCAAGGGAGTTACTTATGACATTCTTATGACACCTATGACTACATCTATGACACACACCTCCACATAAGCTAGCCTATCCCACAAATGTAGGAAAACTCCATGTATACACAAGAAATACAATTTCCCTATTAAAAAAATAGCGAAAAATAAAAACCTACACTAATACCCCCCCATAAGCGCAACTTAGGTGGGCAATGTGGAAATATAGAATGGGTCTCGACAACTAGGCTTGATGAGGTACCCATGTACAAATGCAATCTCCCATAAGATAGAGAAAAGGAGAAAACCTATAGGAAAAAACTCCCCCCCAAAAGAGAGACAAAAGAAAAGAAGAGGATAAAAGGCCCACCTAAAGATGATGTTGTTATAGATGTGGACCGCACCCCAAAAAGAGCTCATATATGAATGAAATTTCTCTCAGTGAAAGGTTTGGTGAAGATGTCTGCAATCTACTCTGAAGACTAGCAAAATATCAAGTCAATGACCTAACTATTAATAAGCTCCCATATGAAATGCATGTGAATCTCTATGTGCTTGGTCTGCTAGTGCTGAACTAGATTCTTGCAAATCTAAATAGTACTCTGGTTGTCACAGTAAATGATGGTGGGCTACTTGATAGAAATGCCAAACTCAAAAAGTATCCCTTGAATCCAAATAGCCTTAGTAGTTGCATTAACAACTCCCCTATACTTTACCTTTGTGGATGATATAGCAATAGCATTCTACTTCTTGCTAGACCAACTGATAGGACCAAAACCTTTAGAGAAACTGTAACCAAAAGTGGACTTGTGTGTGAATCGCCAGCCCAGTTTGAATTTGTATATCCAACCAAGTCAACCTCTATACCAAATGTGTAATGAATCTCGTATCTATGTGAACCCTTTATGTAATGCAAGATCCTTTTAGCTACTTTCCAATGCAGCTCATGAGGTTTCTACATGAATCTGGAGACAAGTCCCACTGTATATGATATGTCAGGCTTGGTGTGAGTCAAGTAGATGAGACTACTAAAAATTTGTTGATACCGAGTAGCATCAACTAATGGTGAAGAACATTCAGCCTCAAGCTTGACTCCTAATAGAAAGGGAGTCAGAGATGGCTTGCAACTAGCCATGTGAAATCGAGCCAATAAGTCAAGAGCATACTTAGGTTGTGCAAGAGAAATCCTTGAATTTGACTGTGAGATCTCGATGCCAAGGAATTAGTGCAACAAACCCAAGTCTATCATGTTAAATCTATCTTAAAGAGATGCCTTCACTATTTTAATAGCTGATAAAGAACTCCTGGTGATCAAAAGGTCATCAACATATAGAACCAAAATCAAGAGTGAATCATCCTATCGTAAGAAATAGATATTTGGATCAGAATGGCACCTAGTGAGACCCACTATGAGAAGGAAGGAATCCATCTTGGAATACCAAGCTTGAGGGGCCTATTTGAGGCCACAAATAGATTTCATAAGTCTACATACTAAGGAAGAATACTGAACAAATCTTGGTGGCTGCTCCATGTAGATCTCCTCCTCTAGGTCTTCATGAAGAAAGGAACTCTTCACATCCATCTGGTGCACATCCCAACCATGTGATATGGCAATAGCTGAGGTGAGTCAGATAGAAGTCATCTTTGCAATGGGTGCAAAGGTCTCTGAGTTGTCAATGCCTACCACCTATGAGAAACCCTTGGTGACCAATCGTGCCTTGTACTTATCAATCGACCCATCTACTACAAACTTGGTCTAATATATCCACCTACATCAAACCATCTTTCTTCCCTTAGGAAGTGAAGTAATGTCCCAAGTGTGATTTTTGATTAAGGAAGAATATTCTTCCTCCATAGCACTATCCCACTTAGGTACCCCTGATGCCTCTTGAAAAGTCTGTGGATCTAAAACTATAGAAAAAAAGGCATGTGGATATCTCTAAAAATCCCCCTAGTATGTCTATCATCTATAGGATCTCCTGCCCAAGTGCCAACAATCTCAAGTGTCTATCTAGCCCAAAGTGGCCCAGAAGTGGGTGAGTCAAGTGCTAACTCCTCATCCTCTAACTAACTAGAGGTGGATGACTCCGCATCACTGTCCTCACTATCTAAACTCAAAGAAGAAGATGTCTTTGGCTCAAGAACTTGTTGTGGCTAATCTAAATCT
This sequence comes from Torreya grandis, assembly GCA_037957365.1. Lineage (NCBI taxonomy): Eukaryota > Viridiplantae > Streptophyta > Pinopsida > Cupressales > Taxaceae > Torreya > Torreya grandis. The sequence goes on from JARHVA010004296.1 coordinate 586,911, forward strand.
TATGAGGAATCATCATGAAGAAGTAGATCTGATGAGGGAGAAGAAGTGTCAAGTGTTGAGTCTCTAAGACTCTCCTTAAAATGGACACTTCTCTTGATGAACAACTCATGAGTGACTGGATCTAGAAGGTGATATCCCATAATACCATCTGTATATCCTATAAAGATGCAAGGCTTGGACTAACATTCCATAGCTTTGCATTTCTTCTTTAGAATGCTGTTCATGGCTAGGGATCCAAAAACTCTAAGGTGCTCAACATAAGGTTTATTTTTATGACAAGATTCAAAGGGTGTTATCCCTTTCAAAGCTTTGTGAGGAACACTATTTTGAATGTAGCAAGCACAATTGATGGCTTCGGCCCAGTACTATGGTGCTAAGGATTTGGAGTGAATCATATAGTTACCCATCTCTTTCAAGAACCTATTTTTGCATTCTACAACCCCATTCTGTGAAGGAATATAAGTGACTATGCACTGCAAATCAATCCCCTTTGTGGTGCAAAATTGCTCAAACCTTATGCTGACATACTCCCCTCCATTATCAGTTAAAAGAACCTTGATGTATTTCTCACTTTATTTCTCAACAAGAGTGTTGAAGTCTATAAAAATTTCAAACACTTCAGACTTTTGTTTGAGAAAATATATCCAAGTGTACCTAGAGAAATCATCAATGAAAGTGAGGATGTACTTGGCCCTTTTGAAATATGTTTTGGGAAAAGGTCTCCATACATCACTGTGGACTAACTCCAAAGGTTGTGAAGCCCTCTAAGCTTTGCCTTTGTCAAATTTTTCTTTGGGATGCTTCCCAAGGGAACACCCCTTGCAAAGTCCTTTTGAGAATTAGACACGAGGCAAGCCAATGACCTTATCATTTTTTCAATGTTGCTCAAGATAGTGGTAGTTAAGGTGGCCAAACTGCTCATGCCATAATTTTTTAACTCCATCTAAATGAGTCAACAATGTTGTTGGAGAATAATTTAATGCAAAATGTGAGAAGGTGTATAACCTTACTTGGTGATCTACCCTACCCACTACCACTGTAGTATCACTATGCAACTCCCTAATAGCCATTAAATCTAGTGAAAACTCAACTCTCATGCTCCAACCAATGTGAGTGATTTGGTACACCGATAGGAGACTGGTTGAAAGAGAAGGAACACTTAGAACATTATTGAATGTTCTTCCTTCCATTTCAATTGACCCTCTCCTTGCAATAGAAAATGATGTGTCATCACCCAAACTAATTAAAGTCATGATACAAGGCTCTAAAGATGAAAACTCAACATTTGAAGAGCCCATGTGGTGAGAAGCACATGAGTTAGTGACCCATGAAGATGTAGAAGCTGATGTAGCTACAAGGGCCTTGCCGTTTTCTTTCTCCTTACCCTTGCCTTTTGCCTTGGTAGAATCTTGGGTAGATGAATTCTGCTTGATGGACTCAGGAACACCTATGTTGTTCTTCTCTAGAAGATGAGTTAGGTGATCTATTTGTTTCTTCATGTATTTACGTTCATCATGCCCTGTATTTTTACAATAGGCAAACTTAACCTTCTCCTTCTTAGGTTCAGCATTGGAAGAGGAAGTCTCAGTGTTGTTTTTGGTAGGATTGGTGTTTTCTTTCTTCTTCTCCTGGTCCTTGTTCTTTTTCTTCTTCTTCTTTGTTGAAGTCTTATCCTTACAATTTCCAGCTATCAAATATTGGGGTTGAGTATACTTCATTGTGCCCATTTGAATTAGCTTATCTTGCTCCCTAGTCAAGTGGGCAATGAATGAATCCAAAGAAGGCATTTTCCATGTAGTGCCAAGGGCACTTTTTATGGCATGGAAAGTGGAGACAAAGACTAAATATCTTAGACCTAAATTTGTGAGAATAAAAATGATGAGTTGATCATCTTTATTCTCTATCCTGCATTCTTTCAATTACAATCTAAGGCCCTTAAACTTAGTGAAGAAGTCCTATAGGGTGTCAAAGTTGCTAGGACTTAGACTTATGAGTTCGTTTTTGAGCTCATGGCCTATCATCTCATCAAGCTTCCCAAATAAGTTTTCTAAGGTGTCCCGTATGTCATTGGGAGTCTTGGAGGATTATAAATGGAAGAGAAGTTCTGGAGACATAGACAAGCTCAGTAATCCATAGGTTTCATCACTACGGTTGTACCACTTGACCTTTTCAGCATCAGTGTTGGGTTTTACTTCAATACCCTTGGTGTTCCTATACAACCCTTTGCTTATAAGAATTATTGATATTTTAACCTTCCATTCATGATATTTGAAGGGTGTTAGGGGTTTAAGTTGAAATAATCCATTTTTAGCTAAATTTAGGTGAGATGTGTTGATTGCAAGTTATGAAATTATGCAGAAAGGAGAATGAAAGCAAAGATTTACAAGTTGTGAAAAGCAATCACACCCCCCAAAAAAATTGAGCCCACCATAAATATGCAAGTGCATGCTCAAAATATGGGCTCAACTGAGAATGTGTCTTAGAACAATCAGTTCAAGACTAAAACAAACAGGATGTCAGACTCAGCCGAAAATGCGTCTCGAGAGACCCAAATTTTAGGCACTTTATAAACTAGTGAATTTTTGACAAATAACAAGCCTAAACTATGGATAATTGAATTGTAAACACTTTTGTAAAAAATGGCACCCAAATTTGAGCTACCGTTTGCAAGATATTAAAGGTTCAATTTTCTCGTAAACTAGTGTTTTTGCAAAAAAAGCACTAAAACATTAAAAAAATGCTTGTTTTGAGAGATAAAATGGCCTTCAAACCACTCATTGGATTTTTCATGGAATGAGGAATCCAAAGGAGGTTTGTGTGAGGGGGAATTGGCCTCCTACCAACCTGGGCCTTACCCTTCGTCTTCGACAAGCGAAGATACAAGTTTTAAATGAAAACCCCCAAATTACAAAACTGTCTAAAAAATTAAATATTTAGTCAAATTGACTAATTTTTGTTTTAAAAGTCAATTTTTAGCTGAAAATAATGAATCATAGATAAAATGAAGGATTCTAAGTGTCTAAGGGGCGCCACATGGGATGCCAAGTAAGGAAGGTGCGCCAAAATAGCATAGTCCAGAATTTAACTCAGAAAAGACAAAAAAATAAATGCAGACCTATGATGGATGCCATACAACCTGATGGCATGGCAGAACTGAAGACCAAAAGCTAGGCATAGAAGCTTGGCATTGTTGAAGGCACCTTGCTGGAAGGATAATATTAGACCTGGTAGAAAAGATGCGCCATCAAAAAATATGCACCGTATTCAGAAAAAGATAGACCTTTTTTTTGATGTCGTATAGCTGATGGTGTGGTTGTAGAAGGATGCTAGGCATTGCAAAAGTTGGTGTGCTTCTCCCTCTGCTCCCTATACTCAACAATGGCACCCAAGCTAACTGCTGAACTAGCCATTGAAGTGAAGACAACCAAGACACCTAAAGGCCAAGGATTCCCAAGAAAATGATACCAAAAATGATATATATTTTTTTATTTTAGATTAGATCTAGAAAAATAAAAAAAAAGATAACTCCACTCCTCTTGATTTCTAAATGAACTAAAAGCATAACCAGACACATGATTACCATTCTTGCTCTGATACCATATTAGAGTTGTTGCCAAAATTTGGATAATGCGAGTGCAATGGAGACGTGATCACATGAGATGAAGTAAGTGCACACCACATAAATGCTAAAACAATTTGAAAATAACACAAGAAGATAAATGGCATAAGACAAAATAGAGAAAACCAAAATCTGATTAACATGAGATGGCCAAAGTGAGGAATACATAGAGGAGAGTACGTAAGTAATTCCTCCACAAAAGGTGGACAAGGCACCCCAATAATAGATTGTAACTCTTCCATGAAAGGTGGTGACAAGGTGCTAAGAATAGAGAAGTAAATCCCATCAAGGGAGTTACTTATGACATTCTTATGACACCTATGACACATTTATGACACACACCTCCACATAAGCTAGCCTATCCCACAAATGTAGGAAAAATCCATGTATGCACAAGAAATACAATTTACCTAATTAAAAAATAAGGAAAAATAAAAGCCTAAACTAATAGGTACATGGAGAGAGATTGTGGACTCAATATTGAAGTTTAGGATAGAGAGCGTTTGTAAAGAGATGAAAGAGTTTATCATCCACCATGTTATGTTCACATTTATTTAACAAATTATTCTATATCTTAACAAAGTCTTGTGTAGTTTCATTCTAATATTTTTTGTAATTAATTAAATGGGCCAAATTGTTTTCAAGAAGATCATTAGTTTGAAATTCTTGAACTAAAGCATTTACTAAGTCCTCCAAACTAGAAATATAATGAGCTCTAAGTTGATTGTACCAATCCAAGGCATTACCCATGAGAGTTTTAGCTAGGAGCTTGGTGGTAATAAAGGTGTTTAGTTTGACCCAATCCTTATAAATATTTCCAAATGTCTTAGGGTAAAGGGTAGGATCGGTTGACCCATTATAATAAATTTTAGGTGCTATACCTCCTATATCAATGTTGGAAATTTACGTAATGAGAGGTTAATTTTATAGATGATTGATGGTTTTAATAATTAAAAGAGGTTGAGGAATGAGATTTTATTGATAAAATAGAAGAGGATGGGGAAAATTTTAGTTATGTGTGCCCCAAACCATTGGTTGCTAATGAGATTGAAGATTTAGAAGGTGGTTTTGTATTCTCATCATTTGATTTATGTTATGATCTTGAAAGGTATTCTTTTGATTGAAAGTTTGCAACAAAAATTAATTTGTTTGATTAACATTAGAAGCATTGGAATTGGTATTTTTATTCGTATTAGTGTTTTGGGTACCACTACTAGTGTTAATATGAGCTTGAGAATAATTGTGAGAATTTGAGGCACTAGTGGTAAAATTCACTTTTGAAACAAAATATAGACTACTGAGTGGTTGAGAGGAAAATCACTAGAAGCATGATTGACTTGGGTACAAAAATGAACTAGTGGAAATATTAGGTATGGTGGACCTTATGAGAGGCCCACTAGATTTAGAACCCACCATGTTAGTTGAGATACTAGGCATGGAGGTAGAAGAGGTTAGAGAATAAGATCTCATGGCGTAAAGAGGATTCGAAATTGAAGGAAGAGGTCGAGAACCAAAAAAAGTGGCACCTCTAGTCTAGTATTGAATGCAGGAGTAGGAAAATTAGGTTCTTTAGTTTGACCACTAATCATGAGATTATAAATGGTAGAAGGATCCTTTCCTCTATGTTGAGTAAATTCAAAAATAAATAAAAGTATTTTGTGAGTATACTCTAACTCAAGTTGGTCTTCTAATGAAAAAATAAGATTATGCTATGAAGAGGTATGAGGACGGGTCCCATAGTTAATTTTGTGAGAGGAAATATGAACATTACTAGCATCCAAAAAAGGAGACCTACTCTATCTATGGGAAACCCTATTAGGATTAGTAAATTTCATCATGTCTATTGACTATGACTCAGTGTCATTATCCAATAGAAAGTCCATGATGAAGGGGAAAGAAGAGAGATGAGAAAAAAAAGGTCAAAGAAGTGACCAAAACTATATAGGGTCAATTGGGTCAATTCAATATAGAAATAGGGACTATAAAACTATAGAGGGTCAATCGGGTTAAGCTAGTATAGTGTACACAATGCAAAAAAGCTACCGAGTTCACTAGGTTATCTAGTATAACAAAACAAGGAATTTAAGAAGCCTAAATACAAATTATAGGATGAAACAAGATAAATTTTCAAGTAATGAAAAGAAGTAAGTACTAAAATGAAATAGACAATTAATTGGATTAATGTTGGCCAATCCAATTAAAACATGTAAATCAAAATCTTGCACTAACACTAGCCAATGCAAGATTTTGTGCACATAATTGAAAAATGGTCAAACAAACAACTTGAAAAGTAAAGATAACTAATTGGTCAACCTAATTATTAATTAGATTATTAAGAATGATTTTAAATATGATTGGAAGTTGGACATAAGTCAGGTACTAGATAGCCATCTAAGGATGGTTTTAGGTAGTTTGGGCTGAAAGGGACTATAATGGTAATGATATAGGTTTGGTATTGGGGCCTACCTCCTCACTTCACACACCATAGTGATAAGGGTGTCAGGTGCTTATCTAAAATATACCATTAACCACACCTTATACTTGACTAGAGCATCAAGTTGGCTTCCCCATTGGTGATGAAATCCAAGTAGGTTGGCCTAGGGTAGACAAGATGTTAAAGTGCTTTCTTATGTTTTATCAACCTAGATCAACCTAGTTGACCTATTTTTATTTGTATATGCATAAAATAGAAATACTTAATCTAAGTGATTAATTAAAAATACCGTAATTAGACTATGTGAACTATTTTAAGCATGCAAACAACATGAAAATAAATTGTGAACTAATTACTAACAAATATAAAACCAATTCTAACTATAAACAAGGTATAGTGTTGACATTATATGCATAAAATATAGATTAGGGGAAATAGTTTCAAATCTATACTAAAAAAGCAAAGTGTGAAAATGAACTGCATCAATAGTGTTGATCCAGTTATTTCAAACATCACACACACAAAATATAAAATTGGGTTGATAGTGTTGATCCAGTTGACTATGCAAGAGCATTTTTGAAGACTGTAAACTATGAAAGGAAAGATAGAAAATAAAGAAACAAAGATGTAAAAAGGAACCTTGGTTGATCAGAGATGCAATGGAGGAAACTTATTGATGAAGAACCTTGAAAGATGCTTGACAAACCTGTAAACTAGGTTAATAAAATTGATCAAGATATATAGGAACCTATTAAAAAGTGTTGAAATTGTAAAGGGTCTATTAGGTCAACCTAGTAGGCTAAGCTGGGTGTCTGAAAGGATATAAACTTGTAGTAGGTTGAATAGGTTGATCTAGTTGCCTATTCTTGAAAACTTGGACACAAATAAAAATAGCTACGTTGATAGAATCAATCTAGTATGTCAAAATATATGATAAGAATGATGATAATAAGAATGAATAAAAGAATAAAAAAGTGAAATAAATCCTTTAATATTTAGTTTCCCATTGAGTTCACTAAAATGTATGCAATTGAAAATTCATCATATCTATAAATCAATCATGGCTTGGAGAAGATAGATCATACCTACACTTATGATTGGGGATACACTTGTTAAGAGGGACCATGACCAATATAGGGATCTACTAGACCTGATTATGGGATCACTTGTCACAACACATCATGCTAAGAAGGGCTCTAAAGATTACAATCTAACATAATTACACAACAACCTTAATGGAGTCCTAAAGTTTAAAACATTTCACTTATTCCAATAACAAGAAAGTAAATCTAATCGAGTGCATACCAAATCTTATGACACAAAGTAAGGGTTAGAAATAATTAAAAAAAATTAAATAAACTAAACATGTATTCAAATACATATACTCATGACAATGTATATAGAATCCTAATACATGGGAGAAGAATACAAATGAATTGTCTATCTACTCTTTCAAAGGACAAATAAAGTTAGGAATATTTACCTTTGAATACAAACCCATCAAGCCTCAACCTCTCCCTTTGGCCAAGGTGATTTATAATAGATTATTATTGTATGTAAGGATAACTATGATAAATCAGCTCTAGTCTACACAACATATCTAAGCATCTAAAAGACTTCTTCTCAAACCAAGATACATATCTACAAAGAAAGTATGGAACCCTAATCTTTATTCCTCAAGAGAATAGTCAATAAGTAGATGTTCATTCACACTTCTTCACTAATAATTCTTCTCTTATGAAATTATGGGAAACAAACTTGTATATATAGGTAGATCTTACCCTAAATCATCTCGATAATATTGGTTATACAAGGTTGACCTAGTTGACCTAGTTGACCCATTCTATTTTTGGGGACAAATAACTTGGTCTGAGTTAGCTTAGATGAATGCTAACAAGCCAAGAAAGTGAAAATTATCTCTAAATTATACTATTTCAATTTAGTTGACCTAGTATAATTGATTGTCGAAAAGGGTGTTAAGGCAAGAGAAGGAAGATGGAAAGAGTAAAAGGATTGGAGGAGGTAGGATTGAGAAGAATAATCTTAGGGTAATTGGTTTTAGGATACAAGTGTGTACATGGAAAGTGGAAAAAGGGACAATAATATTATGAAGCACTGATGGTCTCCCCAACCCTTTCTTAGGGTACTCCTTAAGGTGTGTACTCAGAGAGATTGAGACTCAACAGGTCTCTACAAGATACAAAGTGCTAATAATAAATAAAAGTTTAAATTTTTTGTGTGTATACAAGTTCAAATTGATATAAAATGAAGAGGAATAAAAATATATGGAGTCAAATGGGTCTGATTGAAGGTGAACAAAAGGTAATAAAAATAATAAACTTAATTTTAGTTATGTAAAACATGTGAAAACTAGAGTCATGGGAATTAAATTTGGAAGTCATTTAAACTATGATAGAACTACCACATTATATGTGGGTGATTGCATAACAACCACTTAATATTAAAAAACTACCACTTAACATCATAGGACCACTATAATTTTAATGTAAAACCACCTCTTAGCATCAATGTTGCCTCTTAATTTACACAATCATCATGGGGGTGGTTTAAAATAATGAGTAGTTTCATAATGAAAGAGGGTGGTTTCATTACCTATAGTGGTGGTTCCATCATCTATGTTCAATTTATGAAATAAGGTGAAAATATCTAGGAAGGTCAGAATCAAGGGGATTAAAAGGGGTCAAGGGAGGAATAAGAAGGCATAGGTAAGGAGTAGATCTAGAGATTTACCTATGTAGCATAAAATAAGAGGTTATTACATCATCATTGAATTTATATCAAAAGTGTTGTACCATATAAATTTTGCATGCATATAAGCCCTTGTCTCTCTCTATCTCATCCTCATATGAGGATGCACATAACTATCAATATCTTATATGATTTTATCTATTCGATGATATTTAACATGACATATTCTTTGTCTATCTTACTATTGAGCTTTACATTATGATATTATAAAATTATTTTATACAAATTATTTAAATTATTTTTCTATGGATTTTAAATTATGACATTTTATGATGACCTTAGATATGATTTATATGATTTTCCAAGTATTTTCAAAGTGTTTCCTATATAATGTAATGCCACATGTTATTTTTAGATGAGTGATTTTAGGAACATTTTATTCAATCCTATTGTTACTTGTAAAACACACCATATTTTCTTTTTGAAATCATGGAACATATTTCTACTCTTGATTATAGTTTTTTGTTTGAATGGGTTGGAGGTCTTTGGCCTATTTTATCTATTAATTTGATCAAAAAAGGTCTTGATGATGTTGAAATTTAGACCTTAATATTGCTTTAATGTTTTAACCAAGTTTAAAATTTATAGTTTCATTATGTGAAATTGGTATAAAAAGATAGAATATAGGACTCCATTGATCTTATTGTTTGATTTTTCCTAAATCTACTAAGTCTTGGCCTATTCTAAATCATGTTTTGAACTACATTAAAATTTCCATTTTTTGACCATTTTACCTCAGATTTATGTAAATTATCTAGTTATTTTATAATTTCCATGACCTTTCCTTTATTAACCTCATCCATGTCTCCTACTTTTCAAGGTAAAATGTCTAAAATTTTATATGGTTTTTTTGCTTTCAGACTTAGTAATGTTATTCATGTTTGACTATTTACATTTAAATTTGATAAAATGTCTATTTTTATTCATTTATCTTAATACATATTTCCATTATTTTGGTCTATTTCATTCATCAATTTATGACAAATTATAAATTTAAAATATAATGGTTATGATGTTTTCCCACATGTTAATATTCACTTATTCTCCCATAAGTCCCTAAGTAAGTTGATAGTTTCCAAGTGTCAATCACTTACTTCCTCATTCCTATTCAAGATTTAGTCATTATTCATTGTCTTCTGGCCCCTAGGAAAGTGAGATGGTGCCACATGTCTAAATAATGATTATTCACTTCCTAAAACCCTTTCAAACATCAAAGTAGGTTTTTAACATTTTGGATGAGTGAGACCTTGAAATTTGTCATGATACTGGATCCCCACATTGTCATGGCTTATAGATCTACTAGCCTAGACCAAGCTTTTTTTGGGTGCATAAGATCATGCCACATAACATAATCCCATTTAATTGATCACTTAGGATGTTACATATGTGTTTGATTGATATTTAAGCTCCTAGATGCCAAGGATAATTCCATGTAGCAAGATATTATCTCTATTCTCCTTGGGGACATTTCTTATATCTCACTTCTTTTGGAAAGGCCTCAAATAAGTGTGAAATTAACAAGTGTCAAGATATCACCTCACCAAGACTACATAGGTAAATGTTATAAGTGGATGATAAATTAGTACCTAGATGAGAAGATAGCTTATACATTTCATGAATGGCCAATTCTATGACACATTGGCATCCACATCATCATTTCATGGCCTTAAATTTGATGACCTTCTCTCCCATCAAGACTATCAAAATCAGGGTTCTCTCTTTGAACTAATAAATTTTCTTAATTATTATTTTATTTTGGGTTCTTTTCTTCACTTGAATAGCCTAAAATTGAATGTATTTATATGATTTTGTGTTAAGACTTAGTCATTTTAAATAAAAGATGGATTAAATTATCTATGTCTATGACAAAAAGCCCCTTTCAAATATTAATTTTGTGATATTTTTCTTCCTTTAACAACTTTTTCCTTATCCATTTTTATTTAGATTAGAGGTTCATAAAATAACTACTACTTTATTCAAAATATAATGTCTATTTTTTCCCTACATGCCTAAATGGGTGAGGATTTCCACCTATCAACATCTCACTTATCTACTCCTATAGAGTGCCTTGAATGAAGAACATATCAAGGATCCTCTAGATTCTTGAGATCATGCTGCATGGAACTATCCCTCATCTTTGGGTCCCCATGATGATTATTAGAGATTGAGTAGGTGATATATCCTCCAATATAGTGGGATGATTCCATGTGGAAACATAGCACTACCCCACACTCCCAAGTCAATAAAAAAGGTAGACAAAGAGGAGATCAAGTGAGTCCTTAATATGAGTCCTTGTGTTAACATATAATATCTCTAACAAAGTTAGAATATATTGAACATAGATTTGGGACTAGTGAGTTCCAAGTGGGAGAGATATTTCCAAGTCTCAATATCTCACTACATCTTAATCCAAAGAAAATTCCAAGGATATGGGTCCTTAAGACAAATATTAAGGTAGTGGAAAGTCACTAGTGACCTTGTGGAACATTTGAAAGCTTCTAATTGGCACCACTTTCATGGGATGGTTAGTTCATGGTATGCACATAACATAATATCATAATCCTAAATTGAGGCCATTCATCAAAATCTTAGGGCTCCAAAGTAGTCAAGGCTCATTGAGAATATAATTAGAACTAAAAATCTCTAGGTAACCAAGATTATTACAAGTGGAAAGATCTCATTACATGAGGGATAACAAAAATAAAATTAACTTGTGGCCCTTATCCAAGAAATTAATGAATGGAATAATACCATGTAGCATGGTCTTGGTTCATGTTAACCATTATTTTCTCTATGAGATGGAGAGTAAATTGATTCAACATCTTATGGTGGATTATCTTTTTGTTTTTCAGTTTCTAGGGAGTTTTTCTTAGTAAGTTATAGGTTAATTGGGTTCATAACATTACTTTTAAGTATAATTGGTTGGCCTAGGTTTATGTTTTTTGTAATCAAGATTTTATAATATTGTGGATATTGGTGTTTCCACATATTTTAGGGATTAAAAGGTTATGTTTAATTAGTTTCTACAAAGATTATTAATATTTTGGAATAAAAGTGGAACATGATTAAATGGACTAAGAACAAAAATTTTAATGATCAAGACAAAGTGATTTACAAAAATTGTAACTTTTAAGAGAACATTTCTTCTAGTCAATGTTGTGTAGATGTTATGAGGAATGTTAAGCAGAGGAAGCCATTATTAGGTTGAATAAAATTAATCTTCCATGGGTCATAAAAAGGTAACCTAGGGATGTCAAGTGGTGGAGGTCTCTTAGATATGAATTTATCTTAGTCATAGCTATGTATAAAGGCAGTTTTGGGTTCCAGACTAGTCATATGGTAGAGCCTTTAGTAGTATTATGGGGTATTCATTTGGCTAAAGATTTGGGTTGTGTAAATTTAATTGCTGAAGGTGACTCTTTAAAAATTATTAACTGTATTAATAAGAAGAATAATCCCAATCACAATATCAATTATATTATTGAAGAAATTTTATTATTGAGATGTTTTTTAGGCTATCTATTTTCAACACATTTATAGAGAGGGAAATTGCCTAGATAATAGGGGCAGGGGTTACTTATTTAAAATTATTATTTAAATTTTGGTATTTATCATTTGAATATAAAGTTATTAAGGAAAGATAGATATATTGATTAGTGATTATTTATAATTCTATCTCTGAATGATGTTTTGTTGGTGATTTTGTGTTGGAATGAAGTGCTTTTAGCTAGTGGTAGGGTGATTATGGTGGTACCCGAGGAAATGATTGATGTGATTTTTTTTTGTGAGGTAAGGAAGTGTGTAATAATTATGACACTCATCTAGAGAATAGGGGGAAATTATCTAAAGGATTAATTCATATGTTTTTTGTGCCATATGCTGACTTATTTTCCTAGTTATGTTTTAGTTTGCATTAGTTATTTAGGGATTATTGCATGATGGGTGGTAGTTTGAATAGGGTTGAGCCTTTATCTATTGAGATATTAAAAAATAATTTAGAAGTATGGGGTATTATATATACTTGTGGGCTTGCTAATTCTATGAAAAACATCAATGGGAATGACCAATATATTTCTAGTCATTTTGTGGATAGTTGGAATGGTCACAAGTTGGAAATTAATAATTTTACAGTGGAAATTTCAAAGAGGATTATTGCCTAGGTCACATGACTAAAAATTGAATAAACCAAATACATGAAGTCTAGAATAGATTATTTGGAGGAGAAAGCTAAATTTTTGAGTGATGGTGAAGAACTCACTGATTATCAAGGTGGATATCTTTGTAAGGATTTCCTAGTGTCATATGATGAAGTAAAAAAGAAAAATATTAGGTATGTTACTTTGGAAGACCATTACATTATGATTCATTATTAACATTGTCCAATATTGAATTATTTTAGGAGATAGATTACCATAAGCCTTCTATTTTATATTTTTCACTCTTTTGGAGAATTCTATGATTGATGTTAATAATTGGAAAAAGTCATATCGTTTGCACCATGTAATGATTTTTCTTATTTTTAAGTATTTTAAAGGTATAAATCCTATCTATGTAATCACCCATTCCAATAAGATGGGTAAAATTATTTTAACACCCAAAAGTATCTTGAGAATCTCCACTAAGAAAAAATATAAGAAGGTTAAAATAGAGGGTTTGTGTGGTAATCCAATTGATTCAAATAAGGAGGAAATGAATATGGGATTTATTTAAAATTTCTATGAAGGATGGTAAAATGTAGGGGATATGAATATAGTATTTGATACACCTCAGGGGATTAATGTGGAGGTGAATTAAAAGTTAATGGGTGATTAAAATTTACATGATGTGGTGGAAGGCCTCTAGTAGCTTAAGGAGAGTTGTGCGTTGATAGGTTCTAAAAAAGGTAGGAATGATGCCTTAGAAATTAGGATAAGAATAAATATTTTGATGTTCTTATTTCATCATTTAAAAATAACAATAAATTTTTATAAATGGTAGATGGGATTGGTTTTCATAAGTATTTCTTATATTGGTTTATGAGGGAGCATGTTAGACTTAAATAAACTATTAATAATTTAAAAAAAATGATGGAATTAATTGTATAGGGAATGAGTTTTTGGAGAAAATGGGTGAGTTTGGTAATAAAATAAATAGAATAGAGCATGAGAATGTGTTTATTAAGGATAATATAAGGATGATCATTGGGTTCAACATATCTTCAATGTAGAACTACCTTCAAAATATAGAGGGGATTTGGATGGTGTCAAATATGAATATTGAGATGCTTGAACATGGTAGAGTGGATAATAATAAAAAAGGAATTAGTGAGGAGAATCAATATTCTCAAACCCTTTAGATTATGGATACAATGATTAATATTATGAAAAATAACTAATCTAATCTGATGAAAGGTTGGAAGGACCTTAGATGTTAAGTGTTTTTAGTATGTTTTATTATAGTTTTTGGATATGTTTATACTATTGAGTTTTTTTTGTAATGGTGACTCTATTTTCAATATTTATTTTTTAAATATGGATGTTAGTCCAAGCCTATTTTTTCTTTCTATTAGTGAGGTTCCCTATTAAAAACCTACTTTTAACATAATTAAAATATAGTCCTGGTTCATAAAGGACATAAGTGTATTCCTAGATAGTGATAAGAATAAAATTACCATATATTTTTTGAGGTAGATATATAAAGCTCCATGAAATGGATCAATTCCCATTTTATATGGTTATCTTTCCCACCTAGTTCGTTTATATCCAAAAATTAGACTGCAAGCCCAATTAGATATGTGTATCCAAGATATATCTTGTCTTATAGTGAAAGAGGTAGATCATGGAGACTTGAATTCCAATTGAATCAGTTATTAGCATTGGATGACTAATGTAATGTACCTTATGACCAAGTGAGGATAATAAAATACAAATTATGCCTTAATAAGGTGTGATCTTTGAATATTTATAACATGACCATCTAACGATCCTAAAAAAAATCATAGATTTTTTAACTACATAAAATTCTAGTGGAATTAAGTTAGCATGGTCCATTACAGATTTATCATAGCTAGAATGGTACCTAAATTATACTTAAATGGACCCAACTCATTGTGCTATCATAACTAACCATTTGTGATTTGAGCTAGGGATTGATTAGACTGAATGTCAATATAAGACCAATTATTCATTATAATATGGGATGGTTAATTTATATTTATATGATATAATAAAACAACTAGTCACTCTTATATATTATTATTATTTTATTTACTTTCTTAGTTATTTTTATTCTCTATGGGCTATATTGTTCTGAGATATTTATGTAGTTTTAGTTAGAAAGGGTGAATACCAGACATCATTTCTCTCATGTAATATCTTTAAATTAAAAGGATGTGAGGTTAATGTTCATAATTTTCATAATAATATAGTAATTATGTTCCTTTCTATTCATATTAGTATTTTCATCATTATTTAAGCACTCTCTTTATTTATGATTGTGTGAATACTAGTAAAACATAAGAGTGGTTTCATAGAATTTACCTAACTAAATGAGCCATACTTATCTATATTGCATTATTAGCTCATTTATATTTATATTTACCCAATATATTTTGATATTTTTAATAATATATTATCCTAGTTTTAGAATAGCCTAATCTATAATTAGTGGTTAAAAGTTTAATCTAGATTACATGTTCATTATTTATCTCTTTTAAATCACTATTGAATCTAGAATGTTAAATACAAGTGCCACTCAATAAGGAATTAGTCAAGCTATATTAATGATTTGAGTATTTCTTAGTCTATGTTTTTTATGGATATAAAATTTAATTTTGAATAGGTCCTTTGTATGGAACAACTTGCATTAGCCAACTAAGGTATCTAATTCACCATAACCTAGTAGACAACGACCTTAGGGAAGTTGTTTTTGAGCTTGATTTAAGGGAGGTGGAAGGGAAGAGAGGGTAATCCTCATGAGTTAATAATTTACTCTCATATATATTCCTTATGAATTTTGGTGTTTTGCAAAATCCATTTTCATAGAAATGGTGCTAGAAGGAGGGTTCAAATGAAGTATTCTTTGATATTTATTCTTCACCATGTTTAATGTTTTTTAGGTTTTGATTAGACATGAACATTATAGATTTGTAAAACAAGATATAAAAATATTTACCTCAATTTAAACTTCCATTAATGGTGAATTTGAGATATTAAAACTCTCATAACATAGGAGAATTATGAATGACAAAGAGAAGTCTAAGACTAGACTAATATATTTAGCCAATATCTCCCCTATCACTCGTATTACTTTTATTACCCATTTTACTCTACCTCATAACCAAACTACAGATAATCATACCTATTTATGAGGATTTAATTGTATTTTTAATATTTTATTACTTTATCATGGCTTGCCCAAAAATCCTAACAAATTATGCTCGAGGTATGTTCATGGTGGGGTAAAAATAATAGAAGAGCACATATAGAGCTTCAATAATGCCTTGATCAGAACTTAAGCTCATCATGAAGATGTGTCTTGTAGGTTGTTTCCTTATGATTTATATGAGTTAATATATGGCTAATATTTAGGTCTCCAAGATGGATCCATCACCTCTTGGGATGACCTTGAGACTGTGTTTATTAATCACTTATGGATACCAATAGACCCTTCCATACTATATCATCATTTTACATCTACCTATAGAGGGCCTAACCATCATATGAGTATTGTAAATATCTAGTCTCATAATTTGTATAAAATATTTAAATAATCCTACACACATATCGGCATTGCTATTATATAAACATACTTGAGGGCCCTAAACCCCATGACTTATATGTTCCGTAGGAACCCCAAATAATCTTAAATATTTTTCATTGGTATATAATGAATCAGTTAGTATTTAATAGAATATGGTGCCTCATGGAAATGGTGTTGGTCCTCTTCCCACATTAGGATAAGTTGGTTCTAATAACTAAATTCCTACGATCAAATAGGCTCTTATGTAGAACACCCCTTTAATGAATCTAATCCATAGAACTATGTATTGAAATCCAAACCAAATATATAAGCATATTCCCTTAAATAATATGCATAATTATATCCCTATGTCCCTCCAAATTACATAGTTTTACATCTTGTGAATCAAAAACTAATTCTATTTCCCTATATTAAAACTGGTGCCATAACTAGTTTGAGCAATTACACTTCCCCCAAAAATGCTCAACATGTTTTCCATTCATTCATGAGAAAATGGATGCCTACTATAAATAGCCATAACCTACTGAATCTTGATGTCCCTACATTTTTAAATGTTTTTTTTTTTAATAAGAAGGGGTAAAAACTTTATTAATCACATAAAATTAGTTTACAAAACAACAAAGCCACTAAAAAAAACCACAAAAAACCACCAAATATGAAGAAAACCAAATAAAACTACCTATCACAACCACCTCAATCATCACTCCCCAACCCCATATCCGTCCTCTCTAAGAATCCTCTCTAGACTTTGACACACCTCATTGGGCAATAGTGCCCACTCATCCACCTTTCAGTCCTCAATATCCTCTGAAGCCCACTTCGCTAGGTAGTCTGTCACCTTATTGCATTCTCTTGTAATGTATGCAAAAGACATGAAATCCATAAGAAAACTAATTTGAAATATCTACTACACTATTAGGGATAGTTTCTAGCTCACATCAGTAATATTCCTTTCTAGGAGCATATTAATCAGAATTTGTGAGTCGGCATCGCACTTCACCCTTCACTAGCCTAGCTCATAAGCTCTCCTCAAGGCATACAGAATAGCTAGTCCCTCAATCTTGTTAACCATCTGCTCCCCCATGTGGGCCAAAAAAATAAAAATAACGGATCCAGAGGAGTCCCTACCAATCCCACCTATCCCGGCCGAGCTCGAATTACCTTTGGAAGAACCATTAGTATTAATTTTTAAAAAACCTTTAGGAGGTGGCGTCCATTTCCCACTCTAAATTTTTTAATTCCCACCTTGACCATTCTTGACGCAAGTAGAGGATGGGGAAATACCCTATATGCCTAACCTTTCAACCATCTCTACATCTCCATTTTCCAGAGGCAAAATAATCTCACTCTTAGCTTTAACCATCTCCTATACCATTCCAATAATTTTTCTCCATACCTATTGAATCACCAATTTATCCTCCTTACAAATTATTTGGTTTCTCTCCATCCATACCTGCCACAGCAGAAAATTTGGTCTAGCATACTAGGCCTCTTGCAAGAAGTGAGCAACTGTAATATCCCTTCGAATATCAAAACAAAAGCTCCAAATTGCTTATCTGAATTTCTGAAAAATATCTTCAAATAGATGAATAAATCACAGTATAATTTCTTATTTATTTGCTCATAAGCTTACAATTAGAGATCCTCTGTCAGGTATACAAAGAATATCGAAAGTTCGGCCTTATAGCCTGAATATTCCGCGAACTGGGCTGAATCTAGAACGTCTCGGCCTGCTGTGTAAAAAACACAGTCGCCGACGTCGGTTATACTGCCGTCGTCGGTCGACCTGTAGTGATCCTATTGCCGACGTCGGTGATGAGTCGACCGATGTCGGTCCCTGTAAGTCTCTGTTCGCCGATGTCGGTCCCTGAACTTTCTGTAGATATGTACGGATTTTCACAGATCTGTACAGAATTCGTACGGCCACTGATAGAACACACCCTGTATGCCTGATCTTGATCTGTAGAATTATGGGCTGATACAAAAGATCTATACCTGGATAATTCTTGAATCAAAAACCCAAAATAAAGAAAATACCTGTAAACCCTTGTGATAGCTTCTGAGTGAAGTTATCTCTCAAATACCTGTAATACTATGATAACTTCTGTATGAAGTTATCTCTCAATTCGGCAATAGATCGGCTGATCTTTCACAACCTCTGAATCGCACACAATGAAGAGTTGACGTTCTTCACTGCAATTGGAATCCTGGAACCCTTGGCTCAATCTTCACAGAAGAATGTTCTTAACAAGAATCAATATCAATAATAAGCATGCATACAAACTCTCTCTCATGAGAGATTCTTATACACCTCCAAAGGTGTGCTTGCTAAAATTAGACTCCCTTAAATTAGACTTCCTTAAATTAGAACTAGGGTCTTAAAATTAGACCAAGTCTTAATTTAGAATTTGCATCCTCAAATTAGACCAAATCATTAATAATTAATAATTAATTAATAATTAATTATTAATTAATAATTAAATTAAAATTAGTTCAAATAATTAATATTTGATTAAATCAATCAAATATTAATATCTCCCTTAATTCATGCCCGAAAGTGCCCGAACGAAAGCCAAGCCCAGCTCCATCAAGACCCTCTATCCACCTCATTAGCCTACGAGGGTCGCATAATAGGCTAATCATCTACTCTGCACATGTCGACTAAAAAGGGGACATGACAATCCGCCCCTCCTGAAATTGCTTGCCCTCAAGCAATCGCTGAATACCCGGATCCCAAATGAAGTCTCGATCTACAGTGCTATCAACCAACACAAACTCCAGGCCCTGTCCACCACCACTCTCATCCAATGGCGTCACATCACCTCTGTCTCCTGTACGCATATCGTCATCAACATGTGACCCCCCTGTAAAAGGAAGCTGAGCCTCTACCACATGTGCTGACTCTTGAACTGAACTCACCTCAAGACAAAGCTCGTCCTCATATCTCTCCTGTGTTGGTGCCAATGTGTCCTCATCATCGCACTCTATCATGTCATGTAGTATAGGGATCTCCATCCGATGAAAAAACATATGCTTGAAGCTGCTGCCCCGTATTGCCTTAAGAATATGTGTTTTCCCATCAACCTGAAAACGAACCTCCATATCTTTGAGATGAAGAGTAACTTCCTCAAATGAATGAAGCCACTTCATACCCAAGACTAATTCTATGTCCCCCATGTTCACTACAAAATAATTAGCCTTGAACTCATAGTTGTTCAAGCGCAATGGGAGATCTCTAATCATGCGCTCACACTTAAGAGTGTGACCATCGGCGACCTTAACTCTAATCCCCTCAAAATCTTCGGTAGTGAGTCCACGCTCCTCCACCAATCTGGCATCTATGAAATTATGTGTAGCTCCTGTATCAAGAAGGGTGGTAACCTTCTGCCCTGCCAAAACTCCACGGAGTCTGAATGACTCATCTGACTGAATGCTGGATAGGCGTGCCTCCTATATATGAAGCTCTAAATCTGCCTCTGCCTTAGGCTCTGAAGCCTCTGCCTCCTCAGAACTACCCTACTGTTCGGAATCTTCTGATTCCGCATCCTCATAATACGCCCACATCACACGATTTGCTTTGCCCTTAGGCCTCAAAGGGCAATCGTGATGGATATCATATGGACCTTTGCAGTAGAAGCAAAGATTCTTCATGCGTAGATCATTAAGTGCCTCACGATCCAAAGGTGGTGCTGTTGGATTGGCCTTTGAATCATTTTTAACCCCGGATTTATCTATGTTAAAATCCGGTCTCTCTATATCCCCGTTGGAGTGCTTATGGTCTCTCGATGAAGAAGTACCTCTGGAGTTAGATCTACTTGATGGGGCTGCCATCTCCATACTGCGCGCCTTCCTCATAGCTTCCTGTAATGAAGGAGGATCAAAGCATTTGATCCAACCTCTCAATGGTTCTGTCAAGCCCTCCATGAAGAGTACTACTAGTCGCCTCTCTGAAATGTCAGGAACCATAACTGATAGCTTCTGGAAATCACCAATGTATGACTCTAGACTGCCACTTTGGCGCAACTGTGACAACTCTTGAAAATAGGACTCTGGATCCCTCCTGTCAAAATGCTCCACCAGCCTATCCACAAACTCCTGATAAGAAGTGATCCGATCATGATGGAGTGTCACCATCCCATGGTGCCACCAATCGTGAGCTACTCCCTCAAGATGTAGTGTCGCATATCTGATAGCATCTTCCTCACCCATCGGTCGCAATGTGAGAAATGTATCCAGCTTACTAACCCAGGCCTGTGCTGTCACCTTACCACTACCGTCAAATGTTGCTAGTGTGAGCCTACTCGTAGCCTGCTTCAGATCATTGTTCTGGGGTCTTGGTCTCCCATTCTATCGACCTCGGTAATGTTCTTTCCTTTGTGTGAGGAATCGGTCAAAAGTAATCATCTCCCTGACCACAGGTGGTAATGACTCCCACTCATCAGTTGCTGCCCTGAATGTGTCTATAAATTCCTCCTCATGCTCTTCACCTGCTATAACCTCTTCTGTTTCCTGTCTCACAAAGATAGGCCTAGTAGGCCTATTCACTGTACGAGAAACAGTCCCATGGCCTCGCTGTGATCCTGCAACACTCCTGACATCTTCACGGTGTGGGGAATGTCTCCTCGGAGAACCCAATCTTGGCAGTGCTGCTGCCAACTGCTGTAATACCTGGTTATTCTACCTTTGCCCTTCTCGTAGTTCTCTAAGAGTAAGTAAAACTTTTGGATCATCTTGGTCTCTCGGATGATGAGGAATATGGGCCCTACCAATATCGTCACCCATGTCTTCCGGCGGTTGTTCTAGAACTTGAGTGCCTTCAAGTAAAGCTTTACTGCGTGTGTAATACCCGTGTGGTCGCAACTCTTGTGGCTGCATAAAATTTCTAAACCCTCAGGATGGCAGGATTTAGCTCTGATACCACTGTAATATCCCTTCGAATATCAAAACAAAAGCTCCAAATTGCTTATCTGAATTTCTGTAAAATATCTTCAAATAGATGAATAAATCACAGTATAATTTCTTATTTATTTGCTCATAAGCTTACAATTAGAGATCCTCTATCAGGTATACAAAGAATATCGAAAGTTCGGCCTTATAGCCTGAATATTCCGCGAACTGGGCTGAATCTGGAACGTCTCGGCCTGCTGTGTAAAAAACACAGTCTCCGACGTCGGTTATACTGCCGTCGTCGGTCGACCTGTAGTGATCCTATTGCCGACGTCGGTGATGAGTCGACCGATGTCGGTCCCTGTAAGTCTCTGTTCGCCGATGTCGGTCCCTGAACTTTCTGTAGATATGTACGGATTTTCACAGATCTGTACAGAATTCGTACGGCCACTGATAGAACACACCCTGTATGCCTGATCTTGATCTGTAGAATTATGGGCTGATACAAAAGATCTATACCTGGATAATTCTTGAATCAAAAACCCAAAATAAAGAAAATACCTGTAAACCCTTGTGATAGCTTCTGAGTGAAGTTATCTCTCAAATACCTGTAATACTATGATAACTTCTGTATGAAGTTATCTCTCAATTCGGCAATAGATCGTCTGATCTTTCACAACCTCTGAATCGCACACAATGAAGAGTTGACGTTCTTCACTGCAATTGGAATCCTGGAACCCTTGGCTCAGTCTTCACAGAAGAATGTTCTTAACAAGAATCAATATCAATAATAAGCATGCATACAAACTCTCTCTCATGAGAGATTCTTATACACCTCCAAAGGTGTGCTTGCTAAAATTAGACTCCCTTAAATTAGACTTCCTTAAATTAGAACTAGGGTCTTAAAATTAGACCAAGTCTTAATTTAGAATTTGCATCCTCAAATTAGACCAAATCATTAATAATTAATAATTAATTAATAATTAATTATTAATTAATAATTAAATTAAAATTAGTTCAAATAATTAATATTTGATTAAATCAATCAAATATTAATATCTCCCTTAATTCATGCCCGAAAGTGCCCGAACGAAAGCCAAGCCCAGCTCCATCAAGACCCTCTATCCACCTCATTAGCCTACGAGGGTCGCATAATAGGCTAATCATCTACTCTGCACATGTCGACTAAAAAGGGGACATGACAGCAACAGAGGGCGGTCTGCCCAATCTTGTCCAAAAATAAATAAGGGAGGAGGCATGCAAGCAATGAAATATCCACACTTCCCACCATGCATGCCACAAGTGAAGAGTAAATGGGTAATTGAAAAATAAATGTGACGACTCCTGCTTTACCTCCATACATAAGACGTAGTGCGAAGGTCCAGCAAATCCCCTCATAATATTCTCCCACATCAAGTAGTGATTCTAGGCCAATGCCTAGGTGAGGAAATTACACTTCAGCCAGGAGAAAATGCTCTATTCTCTTTTCCACCAAGAGACTTCCCCCCCTTCATCACATTGCTATGCAATCAATTCCTGATAACTTGATGCGACCGTGTATTTCCCTTCGGGGTGAGGGGACCAAGCTAGTATGTCACTCCCCCTAAGTACACAACAACTATGACCAACAAGGATGTTATGTAGCTCAGTGCACTCAACCTCCATACCAATAATTGGCCATTCCTCTAGAGCCTTCCATCTCACTTCCATCAAATGGCCATGAAGTAGAGATTTGTAATCACACACCCTATTCCAGCTTGCTTCACTAAATCTCTATGCAAGAACAAACAGATGTGGATATTGACTAACTAGAGAGGGAAAACCATCCCACGAGTCATGCCAGAATTGCACCTCTATCCCTCCTTTGTAAATCTATAAAATACCTCTCTTGACCAAAGCAGCTCCTCTTTTTAGAGTGGCCCAGATCACCGATCCATTTCCTAACAAGCTGTACCTAGGGATATCTTTCATAGGGACCCCAAAAAAATACTTGTGAGATAGGATCCTGGCCCAAACATGATCTTGTTCCTCACACCATCTCCAATACAATTTTGTTTCCAGGGCCATACCCATAAGTACTAATTGTCGCAATCCCAGGCCCCCAAACATTTTTAGGCTACACACCACCTCCCATCTAATCAGGCTCCACTTCATCAAAGATAGGTTACCTACCCATAGAAACTATTTCGCCAAGGAATCAAGGTCCTTAACAAAACTCACTAGTACCACTTGGATCATGCACCTATAAAGAGGAAGCACCTGCACCACTGACTGAAGCAATTAGACTTGACTAGCAAAGGACAACCACCTATTGGTCTAGTGATTCACCTTAGCTCAGAACTTGTTCAAAATCCCCTGCCACAATTCCTTGGCTTGTCTCCTAGTAGATAAAGGGATCCCTAAATAAAGTACCAAGAGACTTCCAATTTGGAATTGAAGAATATTAGCCATTCTTCATTGGATGGGTGGTGGAGTGTTGAAGAAAAAAATGGATGACTTATCCTCATTAATTACCTATCCCATGGTGACTAGGTAAGCATCTAACCCACTACAAATATTGGTGGCCTCCCTCATAGTATCCATACCCATCAAAGCCACATCATCCACAAACTATATATGAGAGAGAACTGGAAGGTCACCTCCCCACCCCCATCCTTGAATAACCCCTTTTATAGTTTTCTTTCTAATCAACCACCCAAGACCTTTTGCCAAAAGAAAAAATAGGTAGGGAGATAAGGGATCCCCTTGCCACAATCCATGCATGGCCCCAAAGAGATGAGAGTGATCCCCATTAACCAAAATAGAGAATGAATTCAAATTCACACAACTCATTACCCACCTGATCTAATCTTCCTCAAACCCAAAGGCTTCCAAAATCTTCTGAAGAAAGGACCACCAAACCCTGTCATAAGCCTTAGACATGTCTAGTTTCATAAACATAGCCTTCTCTCAGGATTTGGACATGGAGTGGATAGCCTCAATAGCCACCACAATCCCATCTAAAATCTAACGTCCCTCCACAAAGCTACTTTGCTCTTCTGAAATCAACACACTCAGCCACTTTTTTAGCCTTTTTGCAATCAGCTTAGATATAATTTTATAGACTACATTGTAGAGGGAAATGGGCTGAAATTGATTTAGGTGATCATCCCCTTCACCCTTGGGTATGAGAGCCAGTAATGTCAAATTTAGGGCCTGAAGCATTTGCCTACTATTATGAGATTCTTGAACCACTACCAATAAATCTAGTTTGATAATTTCCCAAAATTCCTAAAAAAATTCAATCAAAAAACCATTTGGGCCTGGTGCCTTACCTTTTTTCATCATGAAGACAATCTTTTTAAGCTCCTCTATGTTTATAGGTTGCATCAGTTTCTCCTTCATATCCTAAGAAACTAAAGTGGGAATATAGGAGAGTATTTGATCCTCAATAGCTGCTTCCCTCTACCTTTCTTCTTTGAAAAGAGAAGTGAAATATTGCACTGCTTCATTACATATATCCTTGGTAGATGAGAGAATCTCTCCACTGTCTAATACCAAATAAGTTATCAAATTTCCATGCTGCCTAGCTCTAACTGAGTTGAAAAAGAATGTTATATTCTTGTCCCCCTCTTGTAGCCACTCTACCCTGGCTTTCTACTTCCAAAAGATATCCTCCCTCAACTCCCATTCCTCCACCATCTTAATAGCCCTTGCTTCTTCCCTCAGTAAAAATTTGGACAGCCCCTCCTCTCTAATCATTGTGGTAATGTTATTCAACTCCCTTTTCACCTCTTTCTTTTCCTAAAATATGTTCCCAAAGCTCAGAGTATTCAACCTTTTGAGCTGATAATTCACGAACTATAAAAGCTTGGCAAAAATATACATCACTGTACCAACAACGGGCCTCCCTATTCTCCACCAATTAACAACTTAGTCAAATATATCTGGGTCCCTAATCTACATGAGTTGAAACTTGAATAGTATCTTCCTATGTGTATGCTTAGAAGAAATGTGTAGCTTGATTGGTCACTGATCCAAGCCTTTGCAATCAAGGATCTCAAAACTCAAGGACCATAAACTGCCCACCTAATAATAAGAGGTCATGAACCTATCAATGCACTCAACAATACAGTTGTCACCCATTCTTCTGTTGTTCCATGTGAATCATCCATTTCATGGCTTACTATCCACTAAGTTAATTTTGAAAATCTTGTCCTAAAGTAAAAAGGAAGAAGTTTCTAATCTTGCAGTACCTCCCCTTTTTTTCGTTAGATCCATGATATCATTAAAGCCCCCCACCATGATCCATGGTAGAAAAGGAAAACCTCTAAAAACCAACTGAATATTATTCCAAACATGAAGATTACCTTGGAAATCCATGGGGGCATAAACATTCAAAAGAAGAACATACTCCCCTAACTCAACGCATAAGGAGACCAAAGATAGTGAAGACCTGAAGGTGATCTAGGACACCGGCTGAACCTTGCATGGATTCCATAGACAAGACACTCCTCCCATAGATCCTTGTGCCCCTATGCATTGACATAAACCTTGAATCCAACGCTTAGGTGAAAGACCCATCATATACTCGACTAAAACCTTAGTTTCTTGCAGAAAGAGAATATTTGGACCGTGATTCTTAACTAGTTCCTGAACAAATTTCTATCTAGGGCCGCTGTTCAAGCCCCTTACATTCCAATAAATAACAATCATTTTAGAGGAGACAATAAGTGGGAATCAAGGGTCTTGATTGACCCTAACTCAACTATATTTTATCCAATCATCTTTATCCTTTCCATGTCCTTCTTCTACCCTAGTTTAACACTTTTTTCAAAAGCCCCCTTCCTACCATCCCTCTGAAGAATTCCCAAGTTATGATGAGCCTTGCCTCTCTTCTCTGCCTCTATCACCCCTGCTTGTGTGGGAGGAGCCCCATCCTCAACTTCCTAACTCATATCAACATTTGATTTAATAGACTTATGTTCCCCAACCTGCCCATCCATGATCATAGGTAAGGTTGCTTCTATAGGCAACATTGCATGATCCATGGGAGTAATTCCAGCCATCCCAGATGCCCCCACCACTTTTTCTTCACTAATTAAGCCTGGGTAGACCTCTTGCTATCCTAATGCATCAAGAACCTCAAACCTATTAACTGAATCCTCCTCTTGATGCTCCATTAGGGACCTCTTATGGCCTCTATTTTGGCTTCAATCCTTAACCTACACAAAACCTTTAGAATCCTTACCAGCATCCATTCCAATCTTCTTCCATTTGTCCACACCAATGGCACTACTCAGTGGAGGTGGGGGTGAGGTTTACATATCGCCCATTTTTGCCTTCAGGCACCTACACACTAGATGATCATACTCATGACACAAATGACATCTGAATGGGAGAGTCTCATAATCTAGCTGCTACACCCATGAGTATGCACCTATGCACATCTCTACCGCATTTGGAAAAAGTCAACTTAAATCAATTTCCACATAAATTTGTGCAAAGGTCATGATTTTCTTACCTAAAGTTTGTGTGGAAGATCCCATAGGTTTTCCTAACATTGAAGCTATCATTTGGAGCACATCCTCATAGTAGCATTTAATAGGCATTTTGGGTAGCTGCACCCACACTAGGACTCTATTTGGTAATTACTTAGTTAGGTTAAATCCAGCATGGCATGGTTTCACAAAAATCCCAACCTAGTTATAAAAATAAGGACCTCCTTCAAACACCCTATTTCTATTAGCCAAACAAATGAAAGTGACCATGAATAAATTATTAGCCAGTAGCGTAACCTCCATATCACCCTCTGGCTCCCACACATGACGAGCCTAGCTCTCCAAAAAAGGGAGGGAGATGCACAATCCCAGAAATTTGTAATAAAGTGAATGCTTGGAGTAATACTCCACATCTTCAGCTATCATATCAAATGGGATTATTAGCTTTGATCTCTCCTTACAGTGCTCCAAGCATCCATTAACCTTTTTAATTCATGATCGCCCCATTGAGCTTATGTCATACAAACTTGGTGTCTAGCTAAGATCATTATTTTCCATCATCATGGGATCTAGCCCCTGCCTATTCCTTCCAACTACCTCACTAAAACTCATGTCCATCTTGGCCTAAGTCGACTCCTTTAGAATCCAAATCATGCCCCTCTTTCTCCACACATTCACTTATAAGACTTCCTCTTTTTGCCTTCCTATGCCCAACCAAAGACTCCACCCTTCACAGTTCAAATATTTTACAAAAAAAAAGCTAGGGCACACTTGCCCTAGCCTAGCAGTGAGTTGCAGAACTCACCCATTCACCTCATCATTCCCTTTAATTTGATTTGTTTATTATTTTAATAAGTTATCCTACATTTTTAAATGTTACTACATTGATGGCTAACCCAATATCTCAAAAAGTAGGTAACTAGAGTACCCATGTGAATCTTGAGGTAACTAATCTACTGTAGATGGTCTAGAGATTGACCAATGAATGGTCAAATTATGTAGATAGGTGCCTCAAAAAACCAACCAAAATATAAATATTCCACCTCTAAACATAAAATACAACTTTTATAAGACTAATAGGCAATGGAACACTAGTCTTAATAATGGGAATGTGGATAGTCCCCTTAAAAACACCAATCAAAGTAATAATAGTGCCTCTGATTTAGTAAATATGGTAGACCTAGCCTTACCCAATTTGTGTAGACTACACATTACCATAGACCATGCTAAAACATATTGTGCTCATTTCACATTAGCCTCAAACATCTTAAAAAAAGATATGGATAACCTTGAAATAGTTCCCATACTAGATAATGGAAAATCAAGCATAAGAGGAGACAACCTAAGCATTACCATGGTCTTAGATACCTATGAGTTTCTATTTAAAATTGACAATGAGCCTAAAGATAACCTAAATGAGGTCCATGCTTTTAAATAATTCTAAAGAGGTAACAAATACCAATTGAGGAGTAATTTATAGATTCTTTTGACTACCTCTACCCATTTGAACAACATTTAGGTCTTACTTGATGAAATTTAGAGTAACAACCATGCTCCCCCCAAAGGACCTTCTACCTTGTAATATCTTAGGAACAATACTACACCTCCCCAATATGATAAACCGTTAAAAAATTAATTAGGATATAACATTTTTTATTATCTCAAGAAAATGAAGGTTAACATAAAAATGTTTGAGTTTCTTCAAATATCTAAACAAAAATAAATATTTATAATGGAATTATCTTCCCCTAAGATAAAAAAAGCTAATAACACCATAGATGCTCATGAAACTATCTATGATAAAATTAAGTCTCCCCATTTTCTTTTAATAATTAGAATTTTTAGCAAAAGCTTACACAATTATTTGATGGATTAAGTAGTTCAAGGATGTGAGGCTTTACACCATTTACCAGAAGCTAGAACTAACTCTTGATAAATCTAAAAGAAATGTAGTTTATGTGGACAAGTCATAGGTAAATTTTGTTGGTAAGCTTAACCACATTCATATGTATCTAGCTTTTAATCCTAGAGTGTAGAAATTTATCTATATCTAAGTGGTTGACATACCTAAGGAATATGGGATGTTTCTCAACTAATATTGGTCAAGGAAACTCAATGGGTATGTGGCCATTGATTCCTTTCACATGTGGCTTCCATGATAAGGCATGGACAATCAAATCAGGTTGAGAGAGAGAGAGAGAGACAAATATGGTTCACAAGATTGTAAAATAAAATGAGACCAATGAGATTATGTATATGGAGTTTGAACTAGGGATCTATGAACTTGAGATAGAATCATAAGATTATGGAAAACTCTCTATTAACATGTTGATTATCCATGAAGAACCTAAATTTTTAGAATTAGATCAACTATATGAGGAGGAAATTCTTGATGCACTAGAATTATTTTTAGTTCACATTCCTACTCCATCACATACAAAGGTTGAGAAAGGATATCCATGTGATAACATGATATGTAGAGGTTTAGAGGGTAACTATGATACATATGAATAATTATGTGCCAAAATTAGTTACTGAGGATCAAACCAAAACATATTTGATAGTCAAATATAAAAGTGTGGCCACATCTAAAACTTGGGAAGTTAATGTTGACTATTTTGACCACAAATCAAAATAATCCAACCCCTTATAGTTTAAAACCTATATGGGGGTCTTATATGGTGTACCATGGTCCTAGTGAGGTCATTTGATGTGTCATTAGCTTTTCCATATTCATATTTAGTTTTATGTCATTCTAGAAGTCATATTTATGTCATTCTAGGAGTCATATTTGAGTCATTTATGAATCTTTTATGGTTTTTATAGAGAGAAAAGTGTTATAAAATGTATTTCAATGTTCCATGTGTTAGTGAAAGTTATAGATACTATTTCATAACTAACAAAATGTAGGAGTAACATCAAAACTAGAAAATAGGCAGTTAAAGGCATTTTTTAGTTGATTGTATGACCTATGCATAGTTTTGGCATGTGTGGAAGGTTATAAAGTGCCTCTTTAGGTCCCTTAAACTAATTTTCATTCTTTATCAGCTTTTAATTACCAAAAAATGGAATAAAACCATTCTACTTCTCCATTGCTCTCCTTTGCATGAGAAATAGCCAATTGATTTTGGATTAGTATGGACAATAGGAAATGAGTCAAATTATTCTGAGGGATGATATTACCCTTTTACCACTCCAATTTCATTTAAATATTTCCAAGATTGGTGTATCAAGATTTATGAATCATTATTTAGATTGCTAGTGACTCAATTCTGCATACACATTCCCATACCCCTCAATTTTTTTCTCTGTTTTCATAGTTCTATATAAAATAGGTGTCGTACATGTTTTTAGTGAGTTTGGAAAACCTAATAAATGGTTATAAATACAATTTTCATGTGAAAAATGAAATAGAAAAAGAAAACTACCTCACTCTACTAGTGGGAGACTATATCAGAGTTTGCAGACTAAGTTTCATCTATTACAGATTCATCCTTCCTATAGTGGGTTTAGAATAAAATTGGAATATGTTTCCACTATAAAATTTAATTATGTTTAGTTATTATTTGAAAGTCTTGGTCACACGTTTTTTCTATATGGAGTGAAGTGATCAATGTATACACACAATCAACTCTCTTGTAATATTCACCTACAGTTAGATAAAATGAGATTTACATAGTTATGGTGATGTGATGATGAAATTTAAAGTGTGATAAGCCTCATAAAGTGGAAAAAATAGTGAAATTTATCCTTAAAATATTTGGTTGTAGAGTGTAACTCATTGCACACATAATTATATCATACCTCCACCTACAAGTTTCCAATAGTAATCTAAATATAGTTCCAACAAACATCTGAGGGTGTTTTATGAAGATGTTTGAGACCTTAAAATAGGTATATTAAGATATAAAAACATCATGGTGAGAATTTCATATTTATATAGACCTAAAAACTTGTTCATTGGTGATGAAAGTTGCTTTAGGGACAAACTACCTTAATTTTTTTGAAATAGGGACTCTACCTTATCTTTGGTCTTCTCAAAATAGAATGTCTTGAGGTATACATAAACCTAAGTGTTTCATCATGAAGTTAAAACATAGTATCAAAGAATTTACCAAATATAATTATTTTTGGTTCAAGGGGAGGTTGTGTAGATATGCCTCCATCTCAAGCATTTTCTCACTATAGAATGTTAGTGTAATCCACAGTATTTCAAGTTTCAAGAGGTAATTTAATGCAATGACATAATATAAGAAAAAATTATATTAAAAGTGGAATAATTTGATTTTAATTATCCCTAATGGCCTCAAATAATATCAAATTAGGTGAATTCCAGGGTTGAGAAGCACATAATCACCTATAGGTCTCATGACCTTTAAATTGGTATCTACAGTCAGTCTGATTGATAGTGTGTTGACAATGAGACATAATAAAAGTAATAATTGAATATATATGACTTATTTTGAATTAAAATTGTATTATTGGACCAAATCACATTTGAGATAGTTGAGGTATAGGGTTTTAACTCATATTAACACCTACTGGGGCACCTTTAGGTCTCAAAATAACACCTATAGTTTGACTATAGTATGAAAATGTATTGAGATAATGATAATATAAGTGTTAAAAAGTCCTAGTAAATTATATGGATGAGAATGAGATACAAGGTTTATAATGTAAGAAACCTATAGGCATATCCTTTTTCCTGAGTGGATAACACAATCACCCAGTCCACCAACTAGGCCTAGTTAAGAGAAGAGTACTTATTGAGAGGGTTAGAAAATAAGTATGGGGTGTTCGATATTTTTGAGAACACCTTAGAAAATTTTATATCCACCTCAAATGGTGATTATATAAATTAAATAGATCAAAGAGGGTTTCAACCTTGAATCTACAGTCATGACTCAAAGTGTGTGCATAGTCATTGTCATACAAAGTCTCCCTTGGAGTTTATAATGTTTAAAGGTTATATAAGTGTGATCCAACCTTGAAATTTGAATATATGGTCCCAATGACCTATTATATCCCTCTAATACCTAATTTGGCTTGATAAAATAGGGAAAGTATCCTCTATTTGATCTCAAATAGATGACATTCCTAGACAATCTAAGACTATAGTCAAGTGTAGGTAAATGGTAAAAAGGTAAATACATGAGATGAATAATGTTATAACACTATATTCAAGGTGTGTAGAGTTGTATTTAACTTTAAAAATCATAATGGAGGCCTCATATCTCTAAGAAATTATTCATAGGTAGTGATGGACCATGAAATAATCAAGCTTATTAAGCCTATGACTAGGCCTAAAGTCCTATAGGTGTCTTAATCCACTTCTAAGTTAAAATTAACCTTATATCACATTTTATGACCTTTAGGGGGAGTTATAAGGTTTTTTAAATCACTTTGTTTATAGATATATCACACAAGTTGGTCATTTTTGATCAAATTCCATCATAGGGTACACATAATACACTTAAAGATCTTGATAGGCTATCTTTTGATGCTCATACCTATATGAGTATGTTTCATGGTGACCCAAGGGGTTGTGTATATTTGAGGAGGTAAATGATCTTTGTTTTTGTCAAATTGTTTTTAGGTTGGATGTTAGGATTTCATGAACAATCCTTAAGAGTCTAAACACTCCAAAACCCTTGCCTAATACCTAAATGGAAATAAATGAGTTAAGATTAATTTAGGAGGGTTATCTTGGTATAAAAATTAATTTTAACCTATATAAGACTCTCCCATGCTCTTCCCCACATATTTTTTCTATACCTTACTTATACAAATAAGATGAAAACAAGGTTTCTTATAGGATTTTGTGTGTTTTACATGTGTAAAGTAGAGTTGAAGGATGAAGATGATTGGGAGAGGTCAATTTGGAAATATTATAAATATCCACGTCCATGTATCACTTTATAAAAGTACATAAACATTTTTAATAACTCATTCACTTCAGGCAGTCTGTGGTAGATAGTGAAAATAAAGAGTGATTGCCAAAGTGAAGAGATGAGAAGTTTAATTAGGGGTCCTTTTAAGGTATAATTTATGTATTAAAATTCAAGGGGGACTATTAATAGGTTTAATATCACTCCTTTCATGTATTTTATTGATAATTTAAAGATAATTTGGGGTGAAAAAATGTGAAGATAGACCTATAGAGTTAGTGATGGTGACTATAGATGATGAAAACAAGTTTCCAAAAGAAGATCAACATTTAGGAGAGAATTTGTTGACTATTGAAGCTTAATTATAACCCCTCCTTGATATTTCACATGTTTCAACTCTCCCTACTCTAGTTTAAAGTGATAAAGAGAGGCCTAATGATGAAATTAGTTTCAAAGGAAACAATTGAAGACCCTTATGGTAGGTTTTACATAGTTTCATGTTTTAGAGGGGACATTTTTCCAAGAGGACCTTCTATAACTATATTATAAACTTCATTATTATAAAAATTAACTAGTTTTCATGCCTTGACATGTGGAATTATGACCCTTTAAATTCTCTCTCTCTCTCTCTCTCTCTCTCTCTCATCTCTCTCTCTCTCTCTCCTCTCTCTCTCTCTCTCTCTCTCTCTCTCTCTCTCTCTCTCTCTCTCTCTCTCTCTTCTCTCCTCTCTCTTCTCTCTCTCTCTCTCTCTCTCTCTCTCACACATCCTATAAATTCAAGCCATTTTGGCTCTTGTATCCTGGTCCATGTCTGGTATGGAAAATAACTACTAGTTTGAAAACTAATGTTTTACCTTTGAATACATATTTTAAGCTAGTTTTGATTCTATAATTCCTTATCTAAGTGTAATAGAGTAATAGAAATATGAATGATAAATGTTAATCACCTAGCCTTACATTCATCTCTCTCTCTCTCTCTCTCTCTCTCTCTCTCTCTCTCTCTCTCACTCATATTATGTGCAAGCAAAACATTCTCTACCAGGTCACATGGAGTGTATTCAGTGTCCTTGCCTATATATAAGTGTAGGAATTTTTATTAGTGTTTAAGATTATACCTTTTATTATTTCAATTTGGTAAGTGAATTACGTATCACCTTCATGTTTTAAATACTTGTGTTGGAGTCATATAGAAGTTGGAAGCTAGTCTTGTGAAAACTCCTTCATAGTTTAACCATGGTAGTCTATTTGATATAATTTTGGTGTATCACATCATTAGAATAGGTCATTTTCATGTTTCATTCTATTTATTTTCACACAAGAAAATAATTATTATAGGTGATAAGTAAACAAAGATTAATCTAGGGAGTTAGCCCTTAAACTTAGAGGTTTACCTCTACCATAGGAAACCCACATGCCTATATGTATTCTGATGTTACCCAAATATTATATTATGCTTGAAAAAAACTCCTCTAGGGTGAGATTATTTGGTTCTAAAAATATTTACATGCTTAGTGGGATCTTGTCCTAAAGATAATATATTAAGGTGAATGTTTGTCTTCACAACATTACAATTCTATATGGTGTGCTACTCAACATTTGGTGACTCCATTCAACTTAAAATCTAGTTGTATACCATTGTTTTTTTCAAATTATTTTGTTCATACTTCATGGTCCTTATTAGGTCATATCTATTAGAGTTTTCAATCCCATCAATCCACCTTTTCAACTTGAACTTCCTCTTAAAGTAACACTCTCATCCTATTCTAAGATTTGAAGAGAAGAGGACTTTGATAACCAAGAAGATCAAGAGAGTGAAGAATAACTTGAGGAGAACATGGATAGGTAACATGCCATCCCAACCTTTAACACTAAAAATCATATCCATATTGATGCATATGATGACATACCCCCTAATGCTACAAAGAGTGTTCCCACATTCAATGGTGAAATTTATGTCACTCTTAGTGAGCACATTAGGGATATCTTAAAATTCTATAGTTTCCACAATGTCACTGAGGTCAATATTACTATTAGACTCCTTGCCATGTCCCATAGAGGGAAAGTACTTGCCTAGTATATAAATTTTCTTAGTGGATGTATCATTCCTTATAATGATTATGGAGACTTGCAACATCAAGGTTTGAAGACAAGAGTGACCACACATCACTCATCCATTAGCTAAATGTGATTCAAAGAACCCCCAAGGAGATAATGAATTATTTTAATGAGATAGTCCAATGGACTTGGATTAGTTTTACTCCTCCCATGAGACCACCTTCTAGTTTTATGTTTCCCACATATTTAAGTGTTATTAGTACTGAAATAGCCATAATGTTTCAATCCATGGGTGGCTACACCTTACCTGAAACATATGACTTTGCCATTAGAGATAAGAATGGCCTCATAAAATTTGGAAAGTTACCTCCAAAATTATCCATGCCTCTACTAACAAATGATTTTTCTACTACCATAATTATTTCCTAAATTCCAAATGTCAACACTAAGTCAAGATCTTCTCCTCAGAAGGTAGAAGTTGCCATGGATAAAGATGCAAAGATTCGGTTCTTAGAAGTTCATCTTAGATAAGTAAATATACAATAAGGTATTACTCAAAACCCCTAACCATATCCTTAATAAGGAAATAGTTTCTTACCTAAAAAATATGGTTAGGGTAGAGGTCAAGGGTAGCCTAACATCAATAGTCTTTCCATTGTATACAACCCAGCTCCTACTTCCAGCATAAGAGTAATGGTACCATTTCATAGCAACTTGGTGTAAGGATAGGAATGGAAATAAGTTCAATTAATGTATGAAAATGAAGGTGGAGAGAAAGATTTGGTTTCTCAAGGAGTGTTCACTCCTCAAATATCAATAGAAGATAAATTTCTCGTGCAAGAAAATGAGGCTTGGTAGCTTCAAGGAGTGAGTTTCATTAACTTCATATTTGAAGACACATATGTTCTCAACTAAGGTAATTCAGTTGTAGATAGTACAAGGTCAAAGATAAAGTATCTAGGATATGATAATGGTTTTCATGCAAGTTCAAGTATCCCTCATATAAGGAAGTCGGTATGACTATAAGTATGGTAGTCTTTATAACTTCTACACCCATTCCAAATCAGAATGTTAGAAAACCTACTCAAAGTGTTCTAATGCCTCAATATCAAGGTACCTCATTTCCCTCAAATACTCAATAAAATGTGAATACTCATTCTCTAAACATGGTTTATTATTTGAATAATGCTAAGGCATCCATGTCTCTTTGGGATCTATTTCACTTTCTTGGACAAAAAGAACTTTTACTAGAGAAGCTATCTCAAATCCATGTTACATTAATTCTCCATAAAACATTGTTGATCCCTCTTCCAGATATGAAAAACTTCCACCCTTCTATCTCAATCTCATTATAGGGGACAAATTTGTTCATAACTACATTGTTGATAGTAGTTCTAGCATTTTAATGGTGCCCAAAGTTATAGCTAATAAATTGGGTCTAAAATATGAACCATATAGTAAAGTGGTGATTAAACTTGATATAACACCTACAAAGTTAGTAGGATTAGTCAAAGGATTGAGTGTCTTATTGTATTATTGTCCTAGCTTACCCATCCTTCAAGACATTATGGTTGTGGACTTGCCTACCGACTTTGCTATCTGCATCTCAAGGGATTTCATAGCCAAGATAGTAGGCTACCTCTTAGTTGATTGGTTCTTCTTAGATTTTAAGACAAGGTATGGAGCAAAGGTATCCATTAAAACTCAACCAATAGATAAATTTTTGTTATGCCCTTAACCATTGGTGTGCCTAGGGATAGGTGTGGGTAATTTGTGGCTTACATACATCTTATATTTACTTGTTACATTTCTCTATGTTCTTAGATATGTCAGCCTATGAAATAACCTTGGATAAGTAGACTATATATAGGAGTAGTGGTTAGTATTTATTAATTATGTTAAGTATTCTAATATTAGTGCATTGATGTGGAGGTTTCCCCCTTGAAGTGGCTTTGCTATATTATCTAGTATTCTATTCTTCTATCAATTACCATTGTTTGATCTCTCATATTTACTTATTTTGTGTAATATAAAATCATTTTTTGAATATCTCAATAATTTAATTAAAATTGGTATTAGATCTTTGATTTGGGCAAGTTTCATATGACATTTGTTTTGGATCTAGCAAGGCATGGCTTCTGGGAGTGGTGAGAGTGAAAAAACATAACTTGTAATCTACGAAGAAATAATTTTTTCCATCAATGCACTACTGCTCAAAATGATTTTTTGAAAAAAAAACTAATTACAAAAAAAGTCTTGGAAAAAAAATTTCCCTTACACAATTATCATCTTTGAATTTGTCTCAGTGAGATGATCGCAATGGTATATTCTATCGATACACTTTTTTGGTATCAAATTTTTTACCCTAATGCAAAAATGCAGTCATTGGATTCATCTTGTCAAGGTGATTTAAATGGTACCATTTTGTGGTACACTTTTTTGGGGGTCAAAACCCTCCTAAGGTTTATGTATGGTAGGTTTAGGTACTCAAGGAAGAAAAGGGGGACAATAAACTCTTAAGACTCCTATCGAAGAAATGGATTTTAGGAATTCAAATCTTGTGATTTCACAGCTTCAAGCAGACATAAAGAACTTGATGAGGCATGATGACTTTGTTGCAGTCCAAGATGATATTTCAAGGATGTGAAAAGAGATTATTGGGGTTTATAATGAATTACAACATATCACTACATAATTGGCTGCCCTTACATCTCAATTTCAGCCCCACAACCCTCCACTTTAGCATTCAAATCCTCCTCTCAACAAATACCATGCTAGTATAAAATTGATGTTTCCAAAAGTGGACATGCATAGTTTATATGGTAAGGATCCTCTCACATGGATTACCCAAATTGATAATTTATTTGATCTACATCAAAGCCCTATTTCTTAGAGGGTGATAATGGCATCCCTATATCAAGAACTTGAGCAATTCATTAGCTCATTATCAAAATAATGCCTCTTATAAATATTTTAGCCAATTAGCTAAGTTGTAACAAACAAGAACTATGAAGGATTGTATTCATCAGTTTCAAAATCTCTCTTTACAAGTGGAAGATATCATTGAGGAAAATTTGACTAATCTATTTTTGGGTGGCCTCAAATATAGAATACAATTTGAGTTTGAATGTTTAACCCAAAATATATAGTAGAAGTTATCCCTAAGGAATGCATGATAGAAAAAAAAGAGATGGTCAAAAGGAAAACTTTCGCTACTAGTCACGATCACAACTTTCCAACACCATCATTTCCATAGCCCACCAGATTAACATAATGACAAATTGAGGGGAAGCAACCCAACGGGTTGTGTTATGGTTGTGAGAGGAAATGGAGTAAGGACAATCATTGTGATGAAAATAATTTTTTTACACTGAAGGTGCTAATGATGAATAAGATGATGCAAAAGTACATGATGAGGATACAAAAGTTCTTGAGTAGGAATCTAAAGACTCTCAACCTACTATTTCTTGTCATGACCTTTTAGGTATTAGTACTCCCCAAACTCTTAAGGTGTTGGGTTTCCTTAATAAATAGAAGGTCATTGTCTTGATTGATTCTAGGAGCACACACAACTTCATCCATAGTAAGTTGAATGATCATTTGAACTATTTCATTTATCTAGCTCTAGAATTTCAAGTTATGATTGTAGATGGTGGTACTATTAGTTGTTTAGGAAAATGTCATAGTATTAAGTTGGCCATGGGTGACTACTTATTGGATTTTCCTATGTTTTCTATTCCCATGGGTGGAGCTGATATTGCTCTGGGAGTCCAGTGGCTCACCACATTGGGCACTATTGAGATGAATTTTCAATAATTATTCATGCATTTTCATTATGAACATAGGAAATTTGAGCTAAGGGGATTAAAGGCTAAATCTCCACAACTTGTTATCTCCCATCAAATAATATAGATCATCCATAAGGGAACTAAGGGATTTATAATTCACTTTTTTTCTATAGAAGTACAACCAACTCAACCATCTCCACCTTTTGATCTACAACCAATAATTGATTCTCATTCTATTTTTTTTTGGAGACATGCCAAAAGGAATTCCACTTAGCCACATGCATGATCATGTTATCACACTTATTTATGGTAGTACACTACCCAACATCAGGCCATATAGGTATCCCAATGCCAAAAAATTGAAATTGAAAAGATGTTATAAGAGATGTTGGATGTAGGAATCATTCACCATAGCCAAAGTGAATACTCTTCACTAGTTGTCATGGTGAGAAAGAAAGATGACACCTAGAGGATGTGCCCAGACTATAGAGAACTCAACAAGTACACTATCAAAGATAATATTTTGATTCCCTTCATTGATGATTTTCTATATGAATTAAATGGTGCTCTTTATTTTACCAAGTTAGATCTATGTTCTGGGTATCATCAAATCTAGATCCATGATGAAGTCATACCCAAAACCACTTTTAGGACTCATGAGGGCCATTATGATTTTTTGGCTATGCCTTTTGGTCTAACAAATGCACCATCTAATTTTTATATTTTGATGAATACTATTTTTAAGCCATTTTTGAGGAAATTTGTTCTCATATTCTTTGATGATATCTTCATTTATAGTAAAAATTGGGGAGACCATTTGCAACATGTGAAATAGGTACTCTCCATTTTGGATCAAAATAAATTGAATTTCAAACCTTCCAAATGTAATTTTGGGGCTAGTGAGATTGAATATTTGGGTCATTTGGTGTCTTATAAAGGAGTGAAAGTGGATCTTAAAAAAATCCAAGCAATTATGGACTGGCCAATTCCTAAGACACTCAAGCAACTCTAGGGATTTTTGGGGCTTATTGGTTACTATCACATATATGTCAAAAATTATTATAGTATTGCAGCCCCAGTCACCTCTTTGTTAAATAAATACTCCTTTCAATGGACTGATGTGGCTACCTAAGCATTTGAATAATTGAAATTGGCTATGTGCACTACTCTAGTATTGGCCACTCCTAATTTTTCTAAGACTTTTGTGGTTGAATGTGATGCATCTGGGTATGGTATGGGTGTTGTAATCATGCAAGAATGTAGACCACTTGCATTTGAAAGTCATCAAATAAAGGGTATAAATCATCAAAAGCCCATCTATGAGAAGGAAATGGTGGCCATTTTGCATGCATTCAAACAATGGAGACCTTATTTTATGGGTCATCACTTTCAGGTAAATATTGATCATGATAGTCTCAAATATTTTTTAGAACAAAGGTTATCAACTAAAGAACAACATAAATGGGTAACTAAGATGTTAGGCTATGATTTTGAAATAGTCTACAAAAAAGGCAAGGACAATGTTGTAGCAGATGCACTATTTAGAAAAGATGAATTAGTTGAGGCATTGTTATGTGCCATAACCATTTAACAAGTAGATTGGCTAGAGGAAACATGATTATAATGGGAACATGATAGTGATGCCCATGATTTGATTCAAAATATTTAGCAAGGTTTAGGTGGATTTGGAAAATTCACATGGAAAGGTAATGCATTATAGCATAAATACATATTGTACTTATGTAAAAATTCTCTTCTTAAACAAAAAATTCTTCAAGAACTTCATCCAACTTCAATTTGGGGTCATTCAAGATTTTTGAAAACCTATCACAAAATGAAGTAGGATTTTTTGGGAAGGTCTCAAAGGGGATGTCCAGAAACATGTGGCTAAATGTATGATATGTCAACAAAAAAAAGGTAAAACCATCAAAACCCTAGGTCTTTTACATCATTTATCCATCCCTAACTAGCATTGGTTAGATGCATCTATGGATTTCAATACAAGGTTACCAAGATCTGATGGTCAAAATGTTATCATGGTTGTTTTAGATCATCTTAGTAAGTATTCTCATTTTTATTCATCATCCCAACCATTTTTTGCTATTACAGTAGCTCTTTCTTTTCTCAATATAGTTCAAAAACTGCATGGGACCCCTAAGATCATTGTTAGTGATAAAGATCCCATTTTTATTAGTAATTTTTGGACTGAGTTATTTACATGTTTTGGCACCCAATTGGCTCATAGTTCATCCTATAATCATCAATATAATTGAAAAATTGAGGTAGTCATCAAATGTTTGGAAGGATATCTCCATTGCTTTGTTTCTGATAAATAGGATAAATGGGTTCATTAGCTACCACTTATTGAATGGTGGTATAATACTTCTATTCAAAGTTCTTATAGAATGTCTCCTTTTGTGACATTATATGGATACCACCCTCCATCCATCACTTTAACCTTGAAGGTCCATCCAAAGGTTTATGTATTTGAAGAACATATTCACCATTAATAGGAGGTCCTTGCAAGTTTGCATGAAAATTTAGTTATGGCCCATGATTACATGAAAAAATAGGTAGATCAACACAAAAGTGAGAGGAATTTTGATATTGGTGATTGGGTCTTTGTTCACTTGTATCCATAAAAATATATTTCATTGAAGCAACAAAAAAATGATAACAAGTTGTCCCCTAAGTATTATGGGCCTTATCATATCTTGTACACAATTGATAGTGTAGCCTACAAGTTAAAGTTTCCTTCATCCACTCACATACATTTTTTATCATTCCTGAAGAAAGTCATTGGACATAGAGTTTTTACTCAAATATAATTACCAAAATTAGATGAGGAAGGTAGATTTTTTCTTGATCCTGAGGAGATCCTTCAAAGTTTCACTAAGTAGCTATGTTCTAGAGCAATTATAGAGTACCTAGTCAAATGGAAGAATATGCCATGTGAATATGTCACTTTTGAAGATGAAGAATTTATGTAGTAGCATCTAGATTTGACACAACATTGAGGACAATATTTTTTTGAAATTGAGGGTCTTGTTACACCCTTAAGCATTGGTGTGTCTAAGGATATGTGTGGCCAACTTATGGCTAACTTACCTCTTTTATTTACTTGTTACATTTCTCTATGTTATTAGATAGGTTATCCTAGAGAATAACCTTGGATAATTAAATTATATATAGGAGGTAGTGGTTACTATTTATTCATTATGTTAAGTATTCTACTATTAGTCGATTGACGTGGAGGTTGCCCCCTCAAAGTGGCTTTGCTATATTATCTAGTATTATATTATGCTATCAATTATCACTATGTGATCTCTCATATTTACTTAGTTTATGCAATATAAAATCATTCTATGTGAATATATAAGTAATTTCATTACAATTTCACATTGAGCCCTATGTATAAGTAAGCTCCAATTTTAATTATGTCATCAATGATCATGAAGAGTCTATTATATAGGATGGGTCATTATCCAAGATAGAAGGAATATCTAATATTTTAAAATATGAGTATGGTACTAACACATATGAACATTATCCTTTTTCCCTCATGGAGGAAACTAATTTTGGAGTATATTTCTTACATGAAGAAGAAATTCCAATACCTTCACTCACCAAGGAGGAAGGTGAGAATGATGGAATGTGGAAGATGTTTTTTGATGGCTTAAGGAGTAAGATTGGTGTAGGATATAGTTTTATCTTTGTCATCCCATACAAAAAATATTATTGTTATTCATATAGGTTCTATTTTAGTTGTATTTTCAATGTGGCTGTGTATGAAGGTTCGATTAATGATCTTCAATGGGAAAGGAGGAAAGGAATCAAGAATATATAATTATATGGAGATAGTAAACTAATTATGCATCAAATTATGAATGTGGTTACTACCAAGAACCATTTTTTTAAGTCCTATAATTATAGGTTATGTGATTTAATTGAATACTTCAATGTATTTAACATATAATTAGTCCCAAGGGAGCAGATTAAGTATGTTAATAGACTAGCTATTAAAGGAGCATAATTTGATACACCCATTACCATAAAAGAAGGAAATAAATCTCACATCAAGCTCATTATAAGACCTTCCACACCTAATAATGGGGTTTCTTGGAAAGTGTTTGATAGTGACAAATACATTATGCATTTCCTACAAAATAAAGTTGAGTTCTCCTCAAGAAACTAGAAAAGACTCTATGAGTAGTTTGATAATCAAGTTGTACAGTTGAGAACAAATGAGATATCTAAATAATTGGTGACCTTATAAAGTATATTTAATTAATATTATCAAATAAATAAATAAAAATTGATTATGTATATAAATAAGGAGAATTATGAAATGGTCTTCATCTTTAAAGAAAAACTCCTATAACTAAACAAGGTATGTTCTACATCAAAAATATAAGCATTCATTGATTTATGTAGGGGCTTCCATGACATATTTTCTTGGGAATGTAAAGACATAAAAGGTTTTGACCATATCCTATCCCACCATACCATTTAATTAGAAATTGGGCTGAAATAAATTAGGTGAAAATAAAGGCTTATTAACCCCAAGGTTGAACAACTCATGAGGATGGAACTTACAAAACTCCTTAAATCTGAGATAATATTTCCTATCAAGCATTAAACTTGGGTAGCTAACCTTGTGCTTATTAGAAATAAGAATATGGAAATAAGTCTTTGTGTATATTTTAGAGAAATTAATAGAGTGTCACTCAAGGATCACTATCTTTTACCTCCATAGAGCGGATTTTGTAAGTTGTTTCAGGTTCTCAATGTTTCCTACTCCTAGATGGATATTTTGGTTATAATAAGGTTTTAGTGAAT
This sequence comes from Torreya grandis, assembly GCA_037957365.1. Lineage (NCBI taxonomy): Eukaryota > Viridiplantae > Streptophyta > Pinopsida > Cupressales > Taxaceae > Torreya > Torreya grandis. Next base: position 630,410 of record JARHVA010004296.1, read on the forward strand.
GAATATAAGTTCAAGATAATATTAACTAAAAAATGGGGTAATTTTTCAAATATAAATATTCCCTTTGGTTTGTCAAATGTTGGGATCACATTCTAAATGGTAATAGACATGGATTTCAAAGGTCTAATCAATGATATGTTGTTAGTATACCTAGGTGACATAACCATGTTATCCAAGGATGAAAATGAGAATATGAAACACCTAAATCAAGTGTTTAAAATGTGAAATTAGTATGGGGTATATCTCAAACCCAAAATGTGCATCTTTATTATCCATGAAGGTAAACCCCTAGGACACATTATTTATAAGGATGGTCTAACCATTTACCCTAAAAAGATAGAGGCTATTATAGGTCTATCAGTTTAATTAAACAATAAAGGAATCAAAATTTTCATAAGAAAGATAAACTTTGTAAGAAGGTTAATACCTAGTTTTGCACTTTTGGTGAAGCCTATCATAGCCATGCTCAAGAACAACCAAGTTTTCTCTTGGACTAAGGAGGGTAAGGGCAACTTTAAATCCATCAAGCAAGAAATTGCACAAAATCCCACTCTTGTAAACCCTAAATTTTCTAAAGATTTCATGTTGTATTTTTCTAACCTTGATATTATCTCAGCTATGCTAATGTAAAATAATGATGAAGGTGTGGAACAACCAATTGCATTCTTTAGTCAAGGTTTGGAAGATTATGAGATTAAGTATACATTTATGGAAAAACAAGTACTTTTTATTTTAATAAGGAAAAATAAATTTAGGCATATGTTTTAAAATAATAGGATTCATATCATGGTCTCTCATCCTAGCAATAAAGAGTTCCTTTTGAGCAAATACTTTAGTGAAAAGAGGGCTATGTGGATTACAAAGGTAATGGAATATGATGTTGACATCAAAGTGATAAATCTGATAAGAGGTAAATTTATTTGTGAACACTTAGATTCAAATCTTTATGAGCCAAAAATATAATCTTTGTTCAATCATGATTGATCCCAACCAACTAATCCCATGCCTCTACAAAGTTGGACATAAGATATCATCAAATTTATATAAAGTGGTCAGTACCCTAATGGTTTGAGTGGACCAAAAGGATTTATTTTATAATGTAATTTATCCCTTATTGTATTGTTAATGGTATACTTTTTAAAAGAGATGCTAATGGTGGACTATTGAGATGCATTGACAATGACTAGTTGGAGTGTTGCTTGAAAAGTTTCATGATAGAATAATAGGAAGCAATTCTCCCCAAGAACAATAGCTGCCAAAATAATGAGGGAAATATATTATTGGCCTATCATATCCAAATATTTTTATGCTTGGATGAGAAGGTGTGTATAATGATCTTTTTTTTAATAGGAAAATAGAAGCATATAGCTCTCCCTTTGAGGCCTATTCAATTAGATCAACCCTTAATGCAATAGGGTCTTGATTTCATTGGTGTGATAAATCCTCCATCAAGTGATGGTAATAAATGAGTACTCATAGTAACTTATTACTTCACAAGGTGGGTTGATGTAGTTGAATTAAAGGAGGCCAACCAAAGTGTTATCTTGGAGTTCAATGAGAACATTACAATAAGGTTTAGAACTCATCCTACCATCATTTTAGATAATGAATTTTATTTCATGGGTTCTAAAATAGATTATTAGGAAAATATAAATGGCATATACATGAGTAGATCATAAAATTATTACCTTTAAGGTAATGGGTTGGCTGAGTCTACTAACAAGAATCTAGTTAGAATAATCAATAAAACCTTGAAGGAAAATCAAAGATATTGACACACTAAATTGAAGACAACCCTATGGGCTGATAGAGTAACACCTAAGAGGTCAATAGGAATCTCTCCTTTTGTTCTTATCTATGATATATAATCTAGTTTGTCCTTATCCCAAGATCTATCTGCCTTAGAGTTGGCACATCAGTTAGAGTTGCTTGAAAACACTCCAATGGAGGTGAGGTTGACATAATTGATGGAGTTTCAAGAGACTAGAGACAATGCTCACAAAGCTATGGAGCATCATAAAATGCAAATGAATAGGTATTTTTATAGGAAGGAAACTCTAAGAGTCTTCCAAAAAGGTGACATAATATTAATGTGGGATGAAGATAGAGAAAAATTAGGAAGACATACCAAATTTGACACTTTATGGAGTGGGCCATACATCATAATCAAGTGCAATAAAAAAAAATCCTTTCAATTGGAAAGAATTAATGAGGAGGAGTTTCCTATCCTTGTAAATGGTATTCACTTGACTCCCTACTATTGATGAGATAAAGGTTAGTCTTGTAAATATTAGGATAGGTGTGCATTTTTTTTATTTTGTTGTGTGTGTGTTCCGTTAGTGTTATTAAGAACACATGTGTGTTTGCTTAGGTGTGTTTTTTGTGTCTTTTTACTATTATTTGGTGTGTCTTTTTTTATTTTAAAGGCAATTTAGTTTCAAATTTGTGTATCAGTGACTCTATAACATAATATTTTAACCGCTATAGTTTAAAACTTATATAGGGGTATTATAGGGTGTACCATGGTCCTATTGAGGTCATTTAATGTGTCATTAGCGTTATCATATTCATATTTAGTCTTATGTCATTCTAAGAGTCATATTTGAAGCTTGTATAGTTTTCCTATAGAGAAAAGTGTTCTAAAGTGTAATTCAATGTTAGATGTGTCAATGGAAGTTAGATATATTATTTCATAACTAAAAAAATGTAGGAGTAACAATAGAATTAGAAAATGAGGTAGTTAAAGGCAATTTTTAGTTGATTATATGGCCTATATAGAGTTTTGGCACATTTTAAAGGTTATATAGTGTCTCTTCAGGCCCCCTAAATTCACTTTCATGATTTATCAACTTTTAAATACTTAGAAATATCATAAAACCATTTTGCTTCTCCATATCTCTCTTTTGCATGAGAAAATGGCCAATTGATTCATTTAGTATGGACAATAAGAGATGAACTGGGTTAAATCATATTGAAGGATGATAATAATCCTTTTATACTATAATTTTATGGTAAGTGTTCCAAGTTTTTGGTACCAAGATTTATGAATCATTGTTTAGAATGATAGTGACCCATTTATGTATACACATTCTCATACCCCTCAGTTTCTTTGCATGTTTACATAGTTCCAAAAAAACCAAGTGTTGAATATTTTTTTAGAGAGTGTGTAAATACTTCTCACATTTTTCTTAACCCATTTTTCAAATTTGGAGTGAAAAAAAAACATGAGTATCTCATTCTAGTAGTGGGAGACTATATCATAGTTTGCAAACCAAGTTTCATTTACTACAGAGTCATCCTTTCTATAGTGGATTTAGAAAAAAAGTGTAATATTTATCCACTCTCAAATTTCATGTTGGTTAGTTTCCATTTGAAATTTTTGTTCTTTATTTTGTTTTATGTGGAGGGAAGTGATTAATCTATACACACATAGTCATCTCTCTTATAATATTCACCTCTGGGTAGGGAAAAGGAGCTTTGCATAGCCATGGTGATGTGATGAGGATATTTAAAAGTCTGAGAAGTCTCATAAAGTGGAAAAATAGTGAAATTGAGCCTTCAAATAGTTGGTTGTAAAGCCTAACTCATTACACATAGCATTATATCATACCTTCACCTATATGTTTTCAATAGGAATCTGACTATACTTCCAATAGAGGTCTAAGGGTGTTTCATGAAGATGTTTGAGAAATTAAAATAGGCATAAGAAGATATAAAATAATCATGGTGAGAATATAATATGTATATAAACCTAAAACTATTGTCATGGGTGAAGAATGTTTCTTTAGGGACAAACTACCTTAATGTTTCCAAAATAGGTACTATGCCTTATCTTTGGTCTTTTGAAAATAAAATGTCCTAAGGTATACCTACGCCTAAGTGTTTCATAATTAATTTCAAACATAGGAGAAATTCATTGACCAAAGATAATGGTTTTTGGGTCAATTGGAGGTGGTGTAGATATGTCTCCATCTCAATAATTATCTCACTATAAAATGTTAGTATAATCTATAGTATTTCAAGTTTCAAGAGGTATTTTAATGAAATGACACAATAGAAGCACAACCTATAAGAAAAGTGGCCCAATTTTATTTGAATTATCCATAACTACCTCAAGGAATATCAAATAAAGTGAAGTCTAGTGTTGAGAAACACATCATCAACTCTAGGTCCCATGACCTCTAAATTGGTATCTACAGCTGGTTTGACTAACAGTGTGTTGATAATGAGACCTAATAAAAGTAGACCTTACAGAAAACTAACTTATTTTGAATTAAAATACTATACTATCCCAAATAATATTTGAGTGAATTAAGGCATAGGGTTTTTATTCAAACAAACACCTACATGGTCCCCTTTTGGTCTCAAAATGACACCTATAGTTTGACTATAGTATGACAATGTATTGGAAACATGATAATCTAAGTGTTAAAAAGTCCCATTACAGATATGGATGAGCTTAAGAAAGTATTAAATGACTTAATATAATTCAAAGATATCTTGGAACATGAGTGACAAGGTATATCATGGAAGAGACCTACATGCATATCCTTTTCTTGAGTAGATAACATAGTCACCTAGTCTATGAACTAGGCCTATTCAAGTGAAGAGTACTTATTGAGAGGGTTGGAAAAGAAGTATGGGGTGTTGGATATGTTTAATAACACCTTAAAATGGTGATATCCACCTCACATGATGCTTGGGATAAGGAAATAGAGCAAATATATTTTTAACCTTCAATCTACAGTCATAGCTCAAACTCTTTACACAATCACTGTCATACAAAGTATACATTGGAGTTTATAATGACTTATTTTATCCCTCCATGATCTCACTTTTATTGAGAAAATAGGGGAAGTGATCTTTGATTTGTCTAAGATAGAGGGCATTCCTAGAAAGCCTATGACTATAGGTAGGGGTAGGTAAATGGTAAATCCATGAGATGAATAATGTTATAACACTACAATAAGGGTGTGGAGAGTTGTCTTAAACTTGAATAAGCATAGGGAATGCCTCATAGTTTTGAGAAAGCATTTAGAGGTAGTGATAGGCCATGAACACAACCAATCCTATTAGGCCTTTAACTAGGCCTAAACCCATATAGGTTTATTAATCCACTTCTAAGGTAAGATGAACCTTATAAAACATTTTATGACCTTAAATGCAGTTATAAGTTTGTTTTAAACCATTGGTTTGTAGAGAGATCACACAGGTTGGTATTTTTTATCAAATTACATTATAGGGTACATATAATGCACTTAAAGAGTTTGATAGGATATTTTTGGATGATCATACCTGTATGAACATGTTTCATGGTGGCCCAGGGAGTTGGGTAAATTTGAGGAGGTTTTTTATCTTGGTTTTTTTCTAGTTTTTGGGAGGTTGGACATCAAGATTGCATGAACAATAATTAAGAGTCCAAACCCTCCAAAACCCTTGCTTGATACCAAATTGGAAATAAATGAGTGAATATGAATTTAAGATGGAGATTTTTGTATAAAAAAGGTTTTTATCATATATAAGAATATCCCATGCTATTCCACACATATTTGGTTTGTACCCTACTTGCATGGATAGGGTGAAAACAGGGTTTCTTATAAGATTTTATGTGTTTTATAGGTGTATATTAGAGTTGAAGGATGAGGATAATTGAGGGAAGTCAATTGGGACCTATTGTAACTCTCCATGTTCCTTTATCACTTTATAAAATAACATAAACATATCTGCTAACTCATTCACTTTAAGAAGTCTATGGTAGATAGTGAAAATAGAGAGTGACTTCCAAGTAAAGAGATGATAAGTTCAATTAGGGATCCTTTTAAAGTGTGATTCATGGATTTTAAGGCAATAATAATATTTATAGGTTTCATAACACTAATTTCATGGATTTTATTGAGAAATTGAAGATTATTTAGGTGATAAATATGAAGATAGACCTATAAAGCTAGTGATGGTTATTGTAGATGATGAGAACAAGTGTCCAAAAGAAGATGAAAAAATAGGAAAGAATTTTATGACTATTTAAGATTTTTTATAACACCTCATTCATATTTCACCTATGTCATATCTCCATAGTCTAGTTTCAAGTGCTCAAGATAGGCCTAATGATGAAGGTAGTTTCAAAGGAGACAGTTGAAGACCCCTACGCTAGTTTTAGAGAGTTTCATGATTTAGAGGGATATTTGTCCAAGAGGACCTTCCATACCTTTATTCTCCACTTCATTATTATATAATTTAAATATTTTTTATCCCTTAACATGTGGCGTTGTGACCCTTAAACTTATGCTTTATCTCTTCTCACACATCTTATAAATGTAATCCATTTTGGCTCTTGTAGTTTGGTACATGTTTGGTATGGTGAAGCCTTGATGGTTCAAATACTGATGTTTTCCTTTGAATAAAGATTTGAATCTAGTTTTTATTTTATAATTCATTTTCTAAGTGTCTATAGTAGTATAAATTTGAGTTATAAGTGTTAATCACCTAGCCTTACATTCATCTTTCTCTCTCATATTATGTGCAAGTAATTCATTCTCTAATAGCTCACATGGAGTGTAGTCATTTTCCTTGCCTATATCTAAGTGTAGGAATTTGTATTTAGTTTTGATATTAGACCTTTTTTAAATTCACTTTGTTAAGTGTATTACATATCACCTTCATGTTTGAAATACTTATGTTGGAAATTTATAGTTGTTTGAATCCATTATTGTGAATAATCCTTCATAGTGCAGATCATGTTAGTCCAGTGGATATCATTTTGGTGTATCACCTTGTTATAATAGGTCATTTTAGTTTTTTATTTTATCTCTTTTCATTTAATAAAATGGTTAGTATAGGTGATAAGCAAACAAAGATCAATATAGGGATTTAGACCTTAAACCTAGAGGTCTACCTCTACCATAGGCAACCCATAAGCCTAAAGGTATTATATTTTTTCCCAAATATTATAGTAGGCTTGAAAAAAATCCTCTAGGGTGAAATATTTGGTGCCAATGGTTAATAAAGAAGTGAACATAGTAGCAACCACCACATTTTACAAAAAATTATGCATTGTTGAAGATTGTATATGGACCTTAAGGTTTTATGGATCTAAATAAAAGAATGGGTGTCTTTCTAGTATAAATATTAGTAACCCAAAAATTAAATCATATTTGGAAACCTTGAGTGTAATTTGGTTATACTAAAAATGTGCTTGAGTATTAAGCATTAGTGCATGGCCTCTAGTTAAAACTAAGGAAGAAGGTGAAGAAACTAAATGTCCTTATGAATTTTTAACTGATGATCAATCAAATTAGAATCCACTTTTATTTTAATGAAAATAATCTATATAGACACTACAATTATTTTGGAACCTAAATGAGGACTTTAATGAACTCAACATCTACACATTTCCCCCAAAGGAATAATTATATAGTGGATGCATTGGAAATAGTTGTGAGTAACATATAAATCATTACTAACTCTAGATTGAGGAGATTCTTAGTATATTTGGTTTCTACTCCTTATGTTACATACAATGTTATAAACTTCTAAGTATTTAATGATGACTAGCATATCATCAACTTCACCACCAAAAATGACATATTTGAGTCCAAAATAATTGATGGATATGACACAAAAGAGATGGAATTATATGAATAAGGAGTCATCAACTTGAAAACTAATAACATGATTGAAAGCCATGGTATCATTGGAGAGGCTATTCAACATGGATAATCATGGTGATAATGACCAAACAAACGCTTCTAAAGGTATTACCCTTGAGCATTACAATGTGAGAAATGTAAGAGAATAAAAACATGTGATTTTAGGCATATCCTACACTAGGATGAAAATAAAATGGTTTTTAAGGCCTTAAAAGTCTTTGGTGACACTATTGCATGGAGCTATGAATATTTTAAGGTATTTGACACATTCATCCTTAAATATACTATTCCTATGAAATCTAGTATCAAACCATTCAACCAAATAGAAATTACAATAATTTTTTTATTGTAACCTTTAATTTTAAAAGAAGTAGAGAAACTATGTTATAATAAGTTCATCTAACCTACAAGGCATGCCACCTATATGTCCAGTTTGGTGATAGTTTTAAAGAAGAAGAATGGAGAGATTCAGCTTTGAGTACACTTTAGAATCATAAAAAATTCTTTATAAAATGAAAAATATATATTTCCTTCAATAGTTGAAGTCTTTTAAATATTAAATGGATTTTGAATGATGTCATTCTTGGATTTGTATTCAAAATTTCGTTAGATGATGGTTAGTTATGAGGATAGAATAAAGACATCATTCAAAACCAAATGGGTGTAGATGATATTTATGAATTATATAAAGCTTCAATCTTATACTTTTTTCAAAACTAGACCTTGGTTGTTCTTCTCAATTCTTTACCTTTCTCAATTTCAAAAGTCTAGCATAAGCTCTATGTTGTGCCCCTTAGCCTACCTCTTGGTTTGATCAGTCTTATGTTGATGACCTGACCTTCTATCTTTCCCAAACTAATTAAAATATGATTATCTTATTTGAATACAAGTTTTGAGATTAGTCCTATTTTATAATTACAAGGACACAAATGTTTGTCCCAAACCCTTGCATTGATTTTAGTGTCCTACCCTGACATAAGTCTCTAGTGTCCTAAATTCATATAAATGAAATGTATCTTAATGATCAACCTAGGTATTTTTATGTGATATATTTTTTTATAGGAGTGGTATATATTCATAATCACTCCTAATTCATTCCTCACCTAGTATTCATACCAAAGATAATTTAAAGAGTAATCAATTGCACAAAACTTCCCTTTTATTCCTACTTCTATATCAATCATAGGGATTACACATCTAGAGGTATGAAGTAATGAAGGAGAATCCCAAGAGCTCAATTTTCCAAGTTACAATCTAGGTCACTATTATACTTGATTTCAACATATTACATTCTTATACACACAAGACAACACATTAGAGGATAAATACATTAGTCTGAATCCCTCTTTAGAGTAATGGTTATGTAAGAATCACTTATTTGTAAAAGGTTATTTGGGGTTAGCTTGACACCATGAGCCCACCAACCCATTTTTTCCAAGGTCACTATGAAGATGAACTAGGGTTTTGACATTTCATGAGGAGTGAAAGTCCATGACCTAGATATAAATGCACTAGAACAAAGACAAAGACAAACCTAGGAGCATTCAAATGGTTGTATCCTTTTCCATAAGTTATTTTATATAGAATCCCTATATCTGATTCAAATAATAACATTGAAGATAACATCCAAGGATGATGTTAATGTATATATATCTTGAGGAACTCAATATAAAATTTATTGATTTTTCTAGAATCATTTTCTAGTTTGCTTCCTACCTATTCTAGATCCAAAACTATGTTAGCATTAAAACTAGTCAAGTACATTGTTTATTTATCATTTTCATATCTAGAATAGTTTTATTTTTTATTTTTAACCCATCTTAATCTAATGAATTTAACATATGTTGTATCTAAGTTTATAAATTAATTGGTCTTATATAGATCTAACTATCACCCATGTGCATTGTCATTTCTAAATTCTTAACCCTATCTACCCAAGTAGGATCCACATCTAATTTAGGGTTAAACATTTGGTAAAATTGATTTATGAGAATATTAATTACTTAAGCATTATCTTGTTATGTTTTTATCTCCTACCTTGTCCTAATTTTTATGTTCTCTATCTCTCTCATCATGGATGATATCAATTGCTTTGATGACTATGATTATGAAACTCTCCAACTCTCCCTAAATATAGGAAATCAAAAGTGATTAATCTTGCATTATTCTAAGTGTTAAAGAATATAATATCACAGATTTGAATAGTGGATCATTCTATCCCTCTAATTAGATCCATGCTCCCTCTATCTTATAAAATAATTTGATCCATCTTAAGAAAGATCAAAAGCCTTTGCCTTTATCTTCCCCAAAAAAGTTGGTTTCACATGGAAAAAATTGTTTCTTCATTTAATCCTGATAGTTTTCACCAAATCCATAAGGATATCATATAGGATTTGCAAAATAATTAAAAAAGGGATGTTCCTTTAAGATCATTGATCAAAACCCCTCCTATTATAATATTTCCAACTAATATCCCCTAGTTAAAGGTGATTACTTTTTACCACTTTCATTTGATATTGAATATTTTCTAAAGGTTAATCGAGATATCATGGCCTATTTACCAAGTAACAGTAAACCATAAATAAGAATATATCATTATAAACCTAGAGTACAAAAGGCTCATAATGTTCCAAATATGGAACTAGTATAAATATCAACCAAGACATCTAAATTAAATGATATTTATCTTCCAAAGCATGCATTTACATCAAATTTCACTACTATACAAAAAATAGTGCCTTTACCAAATATTTCTGAATCTCTAATTACTATACCCTTACTAAAAGTGAATGAACCAGATTCTTCCAATGGCATAAGTTATTCTAATGATATAATAAAATTACCAAAACTCAAAGGTCTGATACAATTATTAAAATATCTAAAATTTAGTGATCACGTACCTACACTTGTTATCCATGAGCATGATGATAATCATATGCCAAAATTCAAAATAATTAGTGGGTTGGAACCAATGAGAACACGTATAAATAAAACCATTGTTCCCATGAAATGTCTTATTTATATGATTACCAATAATAGGAATCTTCAAAAATAGGTTTCTATAATTCAAATGCAAATAGATTTCTATAATACTAATCCAAATGTGACTTCATTTAATAATCAACCTATTGCATAATGTATACTTGAATATCCTTATCCAAAATATTTTGAACTATTAGATTTACCCCTATTTTTTAGTCATAAAGACCCATTCAACCACATGATTAATTACATACATTACTTTGGTCAATGGGAAAAATATGACAAACTATTTATAAAAGTATTCCACATGAGCATTTTTGATGGGGTTCAAAATTAGTTCCATAACCTACAAAAAGGTTCCTTGACCACTTTTCACAATTGGAAGATGCTTTCTTCATGGATTTCATTATCCACTAGTTGACAAAACATACATTGGCACATTTGAACAATTATAAGCAACGTGGTGACAAATTCCTTGAAGATTATAATATTATATTCAAAAGTATATCATATGAGAGAGAATTTAGACCCTCTAATTTATATTTTGAAATTAATTTTAGTAGAGGGATTATTTCCGCATTAAACGAAATAATATTGCATAAATAATATGATTCATTTAACCATTTATATAATGATGTGCATAGATGTGTTTCCTTCATAATTACTCATCCCAAGGAACTTAATATACCTCACTCCAAATACAAAAGTTTTATCCCTCACACAAAAGAAAGAGATAAACTACTTAAGGAGAATTATGAATAAAAATGTGGTATTCTTAATCTTCATGTAACTAGTTTGTAAATGTTACTTAAAATGGGGCCAATATAAGGTCTATGTCTTATGAAATTATCCCAAGGGGAATGACACAAAAAAAATCACATCATCAAGATTTAACAATTACTTTATTCATGAGTGATGTTTAATTTTGACATAACCACATTTATTCATGAAATCCAAAAACTATTGTAGTGAAAGAATTTTTTCACAACTCGGGTACCATATTAAAGATATACATGATAAGTGGTAAAGAAAAGATTCATTCAGTTTCTTTGTTATTTTTATTACTTATGGGCTTCATCTTATCATTAAAAAAATATGGGTCTTACCCCATACTCCATTACACTCATTTAAATTGGGAAAATTTTGGCTATATGAAATGAAAGTTAAAATTTATCCAAATCGATAAGGTATTTCTTTTTATCATGAAGTAAAATTAATACATATTCCAAATGATAGAATTACTTCATCTATGACACATGTAAAACATGAGGAGGAACATGTTGTGTAACTTTTCAACTTATCCAATCATGATGAAAATTATTTCAAAGATCCAAATTGAGGTCCAAAAGCTTCACATATTCCAAAAAAACCAAAAAATATTTTTGGCACCTACATATTGTATTAGATCCTTGGCATCTATGTGTTAGTTCTATGTTGATACAGACATACATATATACATGATCTGGTCTTATTTCAGATGTTAGGCTTTCCCTCTACTCATGTCATATGGACATTGGGGGAATCTGATTCTTTGATCTTGATACCCACAAATTATATGGTTTGATGATCATCTTTCATTATCATGATTTATCTTATATAAACTTACATCTGCCTTTATTTGTGATTATATATTTCATAGGGAACTTGACATGTTATGCACTTAGGATTTTTTATAACACATTTTATCCATGGGATACTATGATATGTTTATTTTTATTGTTTATTCTTTCATTTATGTATTTCCTTATGTGTCTTTTCTTATTATTGTATTTCTCATTCAAGCATTTGAATATGCTCCTTTATTTTTGACCCCATTCATTTTCTTGATTTCTTCAACAATTACATATGTCGATGTTTTTTATATAGAAATTTGAATATGTCATTATTGATTTTATGGAAAATTTACTAAGTCATGTCCTTTTAATTATGCAACATTTGAACATGCCCATTTGTTTGTAGTCTCCTAGGACCATTATATGTTGACTTGTTTTTGAGTGATGTTGTGTGGGTGCTTGTTTGCTTGCCAAGCTTATATTATTGATATATAGACATTTACATGATATTTATCATGAATATTAGGCCTTTATGTGATCAAATTATTCTATGAACTTTAATGCTATATTTACCTAGACATGTTATTCTATATTCTACATGGTTCCATTCACAGATTATTTAGTTGTCTTATCCTTTTTAGGTGAGTTAAATACCACTTACTATCTCCCTTAAACTTATAGGGGGCATATTAGTGGGGTCATGTAGTAGATGCATGTTTTTATCATTTTTAATTGTTTTTTAGATTCAGTGGGGGTATGCTTTAAAAGCATGTTCTCCACACTTATTTAGTACTTAGCACACCTAAATTTAATGAGTGCATGTTTTGGAAACATCTCCTCAAAATTGACACTTCATGAATTTTTATATTTATCCATATATATTGGGGGCATGTTATGGTAGCATGATAACCACACTTGTGAAAAATTATAAATTATCCATAGAACACAACCATATGACCTTGATACACATTAGTGGTAGGATTCAATACATTGGTATCATTGTTATACATAGTTTTAGCATGAGACATATCTAAGGTGCATATGTTATGAAATGTGTGCCTAATATTGTAAAAATCAAATTAGTTTCAAATTTAAAAACTTTTCTATAGACTTTCATCACCCACCACATTAGACTATTATAGACTATATTGAGCTAATTTATTGTAATATATGGTTTACTTTTGGTATGTTTTAAGTGATTAAATAATTCAATCTTGAAAATTTTATAGGTTGGATTTTCTTACATCATCTATCCTCACCAAATATATGGCATGGGTTGACTTTGTTCACTCATGCTCACTAGGTTATAAGTATGAAATAGATTACAAGGTTGAACTAATCTCAACTATCAGGTGGAAACTCACATTTTCTCCAAGTTTAGGGGTATGTGCCTTCAAATATCTATATATCCATATTTATATATGCAATTTCTATATTTATATATTTTTGTTAATCTTGGTTTTAAATATTTACAATGATATATTTTCAAGTCAATTTTCTAATAAGCAAGGTGGTTGCATCGATACATAGGTACACTCCTAAAACATTATCTTTAAATTTAAATGTTTTCAATGCTTTCAATTTTAGATTATGTGCATTGATTATATACCATAATATTCTCTTAGTTTTAGGTATGTCTCTATCAAAGCACTCAAATTTGGCTCATGTAAATAAAATGTGTGTTATACACACCTAGGTAAGCATTTATTCTCCTTTAAAATAATAATTTCATTATTAGATTAAAATGGTAGAAAATGTAGATGATATTTATGAATTATATAGCACCTTATTCTTGTACATGTGTAAAATTTAGACCTTGGTTGTTCATCTCAATTTGGTACCTTTCCCAAATTTGTAATTCTTGCATATACTCTATCTTGTGCTCTTTAGCATATCTCTTGGTATGACTAGCATTATGTTGATGACCCAGACCTTCTATCTTGACCAAAATGCTTAAAATTTGAAGATATTATACCCCTCCAAAGTTTGAGCATATACCTATTTTATAGCTATTAGGACACAAACATTAGTCTCAAACCCTTGTGTTAATGGTAGTGTCCTACACTCACACAAGTCTCCAATGCCCTAAATTCATATAATTTTCAAATGATACATATCCTAATGGTTGAACTAAGTGTTTTAATGTGAGATATTTCTTGATAAGAGTATTATATATTCACAATCACTCCTCATTCATTCCTCACCTATTATTCCTACCAAAGAGAATTCAATTGAGAAAAAATTCCCTATTTATTCATATTCACATCATTCATATGGACTACACACATATAGGTATCAATTACTAAAGGAGTATCCTAGGAGCCTAATTTTCCAAGCTACAAGATAGGTCATTATTGTACTTGATTTATAGATATTAAACCCTTGTGAACACACAAGCTAATACATTAGGGGATAAATATATCATTTTGAGGCCCTATTTAGAGTAGTGGTTATGTAGGTAGTGACCATTAGCATAGGGTCTATTAGGTTATATCAATATTATGATCCCAATAACCCATTTTTTCCAAGATCACTATGAAGATGAAAAAATAAGGTTTTGTAATTTCATGAGTGACAGTCCATGACCCAAATATGAATTCACTAGAGTGAAGTTGAAGAGAAACCTATAAGCATATAGGTGGTCACATCCTTTTTCAATAGGTAAATTTTACAATAGAATGTACCAGAGTAAAGGTGAATACAAACCCATAAGCATATAGGTGGTTCCATCCTTTTCCAATAGGATTTTTTATAAGACACCTATGTCCAATTCAAAAAATAGTGTTGACACTAATGTCCAAGGATGCAATTATTATCCATGCCTATAAAATCACTCAATCTAGAATTTGGTGACTATTCTATAATATTCTTCCAATCAAATTCTAATTTTTTCTAGATCTATAATTATGTTAATATAAGAACAAACTAATTACAATGTTTCTTTGTCATTTCAAATCTAACATAGTTGTGATTTATATTTTAAACCTATCTCAGTTTAATGAATTCATCATATTTTGTATCTGAGTTTATCAATTAATTCACTTGTTATTGATATGATTATGACCTTTGTGCATTGTCATTTTTATAATATTAACCCCATATATCCAAGTATGATCTACATCCAATTTAGGGTTAAATAATCAGGTAAATTCACATACAAGAGGATGGTATCAAGATTGATCAATGTAGGTGCCACCTTTTAATGAGATAGGGATATCGAATTTAGGGACCTCATTGGAAACTTCATTATCATCTATATGGATGACCTAAATTTCTTTTTTAGTGACCTAGTTTACCATGTCAAGGACCTAAGGATGGTTTTGAAAATATTAAAAGAGAATGACATTTATTTGAACCCAAATAAATGCATATTTATGGTAATTGAAGGAAAATTTTGAGGCCACCTCATCTCTGAACATGGTATTTCCATAGACTCAAAAAGATTTGAATCAACTTTGAAAATCCCATTTATAAGAAAAAACAAAGAGATGAATTCATTATTTGACAAAGTAAACTTTGTAAAAGAAGTCATTTCAAGTTTCACAGATATAATTCAACCATTGAATAAAATTCTCATGAAGGACATGAAGATAGAATAGACCCTTGAAACACAATAAAATTTTATTGATATAAAGAAATGAATCATTAACAAACTTGTGATCATAATTAAAAATTACACACAACCATTATATATCTATTTTATGTTAGAACATTCTAGTGAATCTATCTTGACTCAAAGAAAATAATTTGGGGATGAGACACATGTTTCATTTATGATCTCTCCACTCAAAAAAATTGAACTTAGGTACTTAATAATCAATAAATAGGATGTTGCCTTAATTAAAATGGTACAAAAAATAGATAATACATCTTTTGTATGCAAGTGTCTATTGGTGTGTCTAACCCAGTTGTCAAAGTAATACTAATTTAAAATGAGCTAGATAAATGACGTTTGAAGTGGATGACCATCATATTAGAGTTTGATTTGGATATATATCTAATGGATATTTTTAGAGGCTAGGGACTCACCAAAATAATTGCATAAGTGGATCCATATATTGGTTTCTAGTATTATATTGTAAAATACATTACAAATGATGATTGGTACTAGGATGTAGTCTATTATCTATTCAACAAAAAATGCCCAATTTACTTGAACTCAACTTAGAGAAGAGCATTATGCCTAAAAAATAATAAATTAATGATCAAGCCAAGAATGTTATATATAAATAACCACAAATGCATATATATAATATGCCTAGATAGAGAAGAAGCAAATAGAATAACTAGTTTCTTCCATGGGATATATGGGCTTGGCCATAGTTCAAGGAGTGTCATAGCTCATTAAATACTTAGAGTAAGATTTTACTAGCCATGTGTATTTAAGGACACACATACTCATGTGATAATCTTCCATACTTGTCAAGTGGTTGTGAATAGAGAATGCACTCCACTCATGCCATTATAGCTAGTCATTTAAGCCATTATGAGAGTCATCAATGCCAATTAATCTAGTTGACATAAGTTTATCCTCACTACAACTGATTATTTCACATGCTTGATTAAATATAAATCATTAAATAATTTCACAATTTCAATGGTGATCAAATTCCCTTAATATCACATTATCACTAGGATTGGTATGCTATTTGTTCTACTATCTAACAATGGCCATGTTTTCACCTCACTATAATTTACTGAGTGGGCCTATGATAATTAGATAATCCTTAAATTTTAATCCAATTATTATCCACAATTTAATGGATTATATAAGTAAAAAACAATAACATTTTGGACATTATTGAGAAGGTCTTGGAAAGGAATCCAAGGAACTAGAATAATATTTTAAAATTTGCAACATGGTCTAATAGAATTAGGATTAATTATTCTTTTAGTACTTCTCCATAGTATCTAGTGTATATCCAAGACCCTATCATCCCTATCAACCTCTAAATCCCAACCTTTTTATTCATAAAAAATTACTTGTAAATTGATAACAATATAGAGACTTGCCTCCTAAATTTAATTCAATTGGAAAAAAAATGTGATGCAACCCTACTAAAATTTACTAGGTATCAATGAGTTTTCAAATAATGGATTGATAATAAAGACATAATAAAATCATTTAATATCTCTAAATTTGTCCTTTTATTTGGTCAATGATCACGAAAATAAGGGGACAACACATAAAATTCCATTCCCTTTTGGCTAGGACCCTTCTAAATCTTTGAAATCCTAGGTGAAAATGATTTATGCCTAAAGTGTTTAATTGGCAAGGATGTTCTATTTCCTGTTAGTGGAAAATCACTCAAGAACTAATTCTAAGCTTGAACTATCTTGGGGTGATCCTATAAATAATTACTTTTTTTTACTTTTGATTCCTTGTTTATTTCTTTTCTTTGTTTCATTATTGATGTGTGTTGGTTGCCTATTTTAATTAATTTTTCATTGTTGGCCTAACTTCATCATTATTTAATTTTTTCCAAACTATATGTTTTTCCATGTGGTTTGATGTTGATTAATTAAATTCATAAAATTAAATGGCACAAATGACATTTCAGTGCATAAGTATAACGATTAGTTTATGACATTAGATTCAATATTCAATTTAGTTATAAAGGTTTTAGCTTTTGTGTGTGTTCTGAATAAGTTTGTGTTTTGGTATGTTTGGGATGGGATATTTAACTCTAGTGGATGCTCTCTCAAAACATTTTTGATAAATTCACTTTAATTATCTCTAAAATCTACTTCAATGAAATTATTGCATCCAAGGTCTAAGAGTGAAAATTTTATAGTTCTAATTTTCATTTACTGTGGTGGTCCCCTACCTAGGGTTGAGAGGATTAAGAAAAGGAAAAATTAAAATCAAAGGAAAGAAAATATGTTATTTTAAAAAATCAATATCTAGGTGATTCAAGTAATCTCTAATGGGGTTACGGATGCTTGGCTAAAAGTATATCAAGGTTTTATGTAGGACCAGAGGCAAATATGTTGAGGTTATAAGCATATGGTTAGAAGTGGAGAAATGTCTAGGTATTTATTCAAAGGTATAAGTTACTAGCTTGATGATCCTAATTGCAACACCAAATCCTTGTAAAATTTAAGAGAATGAATACACTAGCACGTATTAGTCAGTGAGATTGTCTGATTCAGGTTTTTAAATTTTTATGCTCTTATATTTTCATGAATTATTTCATGTTCCAGGGATTGTGATAAACCAAATATTTTTAGATGTATGTAGTGTTTGTGTGTTTTAAAATACCCAATAGTACTTTCAAGTATAATTACCATTTGTTGTTTCTTGCACATGAGGCCCTAATTACTTTATGAAATCATAAAACCTCTTTTTGCTCTAGAGTCTATTATTTGATTTGAATGGGTTGGAGGCCTTTGCCTATTTTATCTAATTACAAAAGGCATTGAAGATGATACAATATGGGCCTTAATATTGATTTTCTAGTTAACCAAGTTTAAATTTGAAAGGTTCATTTTGTGCCCTTGGCCTGAAAATATTACATAGAGGAATCCATTGATATTATTGACTAAATTTGCCTAAATATACTAGGTCTTGGACTATGGTAAATCATGTTTTGAACTACATTAAAATTTCCATATTTTTTACCATTTTGCCTTAGATTTGTGTAAGTTAGTTAACTATTTTACAGTTTTCATAACCTTTCCTTTAGAAAACCAATAAATGTCTTCTCATTTTTAAGGTAAAATGGATAATTTTTTATATATTTTTCATTTTCATACTTAATCATTTCATTCATGTTTGACAAGTTTCATTTGAATAAAAAAAAGCCTATCTATATTCATTTATCTTACTACATATTAAATTTATTTTAGTTTATTGCCTTAGTCATTTTATGACAAATTTTAGATTAAAAATAAATAGCTATGTTATTTTATTATAGGTAAACAATCATTTATTCTCTTACAAGCCCCTGGACTATCCCAAAGATAATAAGTGTTTCTCACTCACTTACCTAGACCTCTTCAAGACCTAGTCATTTTTTGCTAAGTCTTCAAGCCCCCAGGAAAGTGAGATGGTTTCACATGTCCAAATCATGATTTATTACTTCTTATGGCCCTTTAAAATGTAAAATTATGTTTTTGACATTCAAAATGAGTAGGATATTGATAAGTTTCATCATCCCAAGTCCCTAATTTATCATAGCTTCTAGATCTATTATCCTAGACTAGAAATCGTACGGGTGCAAAAGATCATGCCATATGGTATAATCCCATTTCTAATGGCCCTTAGGGCTATCCATATGTGTCTAATTAATGATAAATATCCTAGGTGACTAGGATCATTTAATGTGTCATGATTAAATCAACCCATCCTCTAGGGATAGTTTATATATTTCATAGCCATTGGTAAGGCCCTAGATAAGTGATATCTTGAGAAGTGTCAAGATCTCATGTCACCAAGATTACAAAGTAAAATAATACATGTAGATTATCAATTAATCCCCAAATGAGTGGATGTTTACAAAATGGCATGACTTGCCAACTAGATGACACATTGGAATCCATGTTAGCATTACATGACATTAAATTTGATGGTTTTCTTGCCCATCAAGACTGTTCAATATTATTTATCTTTGAACTAAAGTAATTAATTAATTATTTTTATTTTGGGCTCATTTCTTCCCTTCATTAGCCTAAAATTGACTGTTGCTATGATTTTATTTTAATACTTAGCCATTTTATCTTCAAAATGGACTAAATTAGTTGTCTTTGGAAAAAAGCCCCATTTTAATTGTTAATTTTAAGAGCTTTTCACTTTCTTTGGCAGATTTTGTCTTAGCCATTTTTTTACATTGTACATTCATAAAATAACAACTAATTGATATTAAATATAATGAATATTTCTTCCTCTAGGCTGAAATGGACAAGGAACTACCCCTATTGAGATGTCACTTATCCACTCCTCTAGATCACATCAAATGAATAGTTTTCCTAGTATCTTCTTGGTGCTTGAGAGCATGCCATATGGAATAATCTTACTTCCACATCCCCCCAGGATGGTCAGTATAGAGTTAGTAGCTGATAGATCCTCTAAGAGAGTGAGATGATACCACATGGAAATATTTCACTACCCACACTTCTAGGTTAATAAAATACATAAGTAAAGAGGAGATCAAGCAAGTCCCTTAGGTGAGGCCCTGTGTTAGTGGATCCAAAATAGTCAGACCACATTGAACATAGAATTGGGATCAACAAACTTTGAGTGAATGGAATATTTTGACTTGTCAAGATCTCACTACACATTAATCTAAATAAAATTCCAAGGATGTGGGTCCTTGGAAAAAATATCAAGGAAAAATAAAGTTTATAATAGTGTGTCCCCAACCCATGAAGATACATTGGTTCATGGAAAAATTTAAAGCTTCCATTTGACACCATTTTCTTTTGATGGTTACTTCATGGTATGTAGGCAATAGAGTACCAAAGGTTTGAGATGAGTCCACACATCAATATATTAGGGCTCTAAAGAAGTCAGGGCATATTGAGTATAGAATAAGGACTATAAATATATGGGTGGCCAAGATCTCACCAAATGGATACATCTTACTACACCAAAACTAGTAAAATCAAAAGAACATGGGGGCCTCAACCAAGAAATAAATAAATAGAGTACTACTACATAGGACGATCCCATTACATAAAGGACACACTTTAATTCTTATATAGAAATAAGTGGCCACTTGGTGAATATTTCTTGAGTTATATACATGAAAATACATGAAAGGGATAAATTACAAATTTTTAAAACCATCTTGCTCATCAATACCATCTAGATCCAAAAATAAGACTACAATCCCAATTAGATCAATGCATTCAAGTTATATATTATATTCTAGTGGAAGAGGGAGATTATGGAGCCTAAAATTCTAAGTGAATTAAGTATTGGAGTTGGTTGAGTAATGGCATACACCTTGGTATTAAGTGAGGATCATAAAAGATAAATTTTTCCTTAATAAGGCATGATCTCATACTACACAAAATGTGATCCATTAATAATCCCAAAAAAGATCCTAAGACATTTCAAGAGTTAGAATTCAAGTGGAATTTAGTTTTCATGGTTCATGGCACTTTGATCATGACTAGAATGGAACTTGAGTTAGCCTCAAGTGGACCTAACTCATTGAGTTGTCATAGCCACCCATTTTTGGGTTGAGCTTGGGATTAATTTGAATTAATGTCTATATAAGACTAGTTATTCATTATAAGAGGGGTTGGTTTATTTATATTTAATTCTATAATAGAAAAACCAAACATTTTTTTTTAAAAAAAAATTTATCAATAGAGTACCATCATGTAGTATAATCATGGTGCATAGAGGACATAATTTCATTTATATATATCAATAAGTGTCCAACTTTCACATATTTCTTGAGGTATAGACATGAAAATTCATGAAAGAGATCAATTCCCAATTTTGATAGCCATCTTGCTTATCAAGGCCATATACATCCATAAATTAGACTACAAGCCCAATCAAATCAATGCAGTTAAGTTATAAATTGTATTCTACTAGAAGAGGGAGACCATGAAGCCTAAAATTCTAAGTGAATCAGGTATTAGAGTTGGTTGACTAATGGAATGCACCTTAGGACTAGAGGATCTTAAAATAAAAATTCTACCTTAATAAGGCATGATCTTTGACTACACAGAACATGATCAATTAACAATTCCAAAAAGTATCCCAAGAAATTTCACTACTTAATTTTCAAGTGGAAATCTATTAGCATGGTATATGGCACTTTGATCATGATTACACTAGAACCTAAGTTAGGCTCAGGTGGACCCATCTCATTGTGATATCATAATCACCCATTTGTGGGTTGAGATTGGTATTGATTGGAATTAATGCTTATATAAGACCAATTATTCATTATAAGAGGGGCTAGGTCATTTAAATTTAAAGGCTATAATATAGAAACAAAACACTTTTTATTTTCTTTACATTCCTAGTTAGTTTCCTTCTCTGTGGGCTATATTATTTTGAGATATTTATGTAGTTATATCTAGAAAGGGTCAATGTTAAACATTGTTTCTCTCATGTGATATCTTTAAATTGAATAGCTATGAGGTTGATGTTAAAAATTTACAAATTCATATGGTAACTATGTTCCTCTTTATTCATATTCAGGTTTTCTTCATAATTTAATCACCATCTTTGTTTATGACTATGTGAATACTAGTCAGACATAAGAGTGGTTTCATGGAATTTGTCTAAATAAATGAACCAAACTTATCTTCATTACATTATTGGATTATTTACCTTTATTTTTACCTCTTTTAATTTTTAAATTTTTAAATAATTTGTTATCTTAGTTTTATAATAACCCAATTTACAATTAGTTCTTATAAGTTTCATCTAGGTTGCATATTCATCGCTTGTATATTTCAGAGCACTGTTGCATCTAGTGTGTTGAAGATAAGTGACACTCAACAAGAAATTCATCAAGAAATTTGAATGAGTTGTGTCTTTCCTAGTCTAAGTTTATTTTATGGATATTATAGATCATTTTAAATAGCATTCTTTTATGGAAAAAATTGCATTTTCCAACTGAGGTCTCTAGTTCACCATGAACTGGTAGATAAAGACCTTGGGGAAGTTTTTGTTGATCCTACTTCCTTTCAAGAGAGTTAAAAGGTAAGAGGTGGGAATCATCATAAGTTTAGCCTTTCCTCTCCTCTGTATTCCTCCTTCATGTTTATATGTTCCAAAACACATGTTAAAATATCCCTTACCTCAAAATGTGGGAATATTTATAGATATATCAATATTTTCTAGATGAGTAAAATATTTTCAATATTGAGTAATTTTGATCAAACTGAGAGAGCCAAAAAAGTTCATTTTATCTAATTACTTTCTAAATATTTTGATGGGGTTTTTATAAATCCTTTAGAAGTTTTATCCGTATCTAAGACTTCTATAAAAAAAATATAATTTGAATAAATACAATTTAAAAACATAGTTTGGTTTATAATTTGTGGTAACATGTTTCTATGTTTTTGGTATCCAATTGTAGTAATACCTATCATTAAATTATATTTTATTTTTTTTGAGTTTACATATTTTACATTAAGTTGGCATTAACTATTTATTTAAATTCACCATTTTATTTAGGTATGTCAGTTTTCCAAGAAACTAAAAATCCATACAAATGGAGCCTATCTCAAACATCATTTTATTCATCCATCCTTCCCTAGGAAAGTCATGATACATGCTTTAATTTTTTTTTTTAATACTTTAACACAATTTTTTAATATAATATGCACATAAAATTAGGGGAATTATGTAGATACATAATTTTGTCATAATACCATTTTCCATAGTATCATTTCCATTTTTTATCACACATTATCTATTTTCATGCATCTATATATTTGTGATATATTTCCCCTTTATGTTGAGCCCCATGTCCTCACCCCTTAACTTAGGTATTCCTCATAAATTGGCTATATGTTAGTTTTAATCCAAAGATATAATATACGATTAATAATGTTTAAAAACCTATAAATTGACTATCTATTTGTGCTCATAAGACCATGGATGCTCTAAGAACGTCTAAAACACAATGTTAATGTGTTTTCCTACGTACTAGTCAACATGTGCACCCTTTTCCTTTATTCACATATATGTTGTGCATTCATTAAAACTTATCCTATAATTGATGGTTTCACCATGTTTATATGTACCTTAGAGGTTCCTTCAATCATTTGATTATATATATTTCACATTGAAGCCTCATATAAACCAAGTATTTTATGCCTAACTGATAAGCTTTGATTAGAAGTACAAAATCATTAATTTTTAAGGATTTTACATATAAATACAACATTATTTCCAAATTTTATTAAAGCATTGGAACATCATAATATATTACCAAAAGATGGTCTTGGTGAATTTTCATGCAGTTGTATTGCACATCACTATGGAAATAGAGGAGAAGCCCTTAATTGAAATTCCATTTACATTACTAAGAACTTAATTTAGTCTTGTCCAATAGTGAAGGATATGCAATATAATTATATTGAATTTTATATAACCATAATCATTTTTTATTATGAATTTTTATGTTTAGATCAAGCTAGGTTAAATATTAAAAGACAAAGAGGTCAAAATGTGCACAAATGTGAAATATCTTAGAACATAAAATGATTTATGGGTTTCATTTTATATTTTTTTTATTAATTTTTTTGAAAAGATTTATTTTAAAATTAATGGATAATTTTAAATGTAGGTTTTTATATTTCATACCTCTTGATGAAAATTTGAAAGTTTCATTTTACATTTTAGTAAATTTTGGAATTTTGTTATGACTCTGTGTAGTCATATAAATGTCAATTTAGTGAAATGAGTGTCACTTGAGACCACCTTTTCCTTAGCTTAACCCTAGACCTATCTCAGGGCTTCTCTTGATCACTTTCTAGATTTTATGCGAGTCCAATCCATTCTTTGATATACTACAAGTGACATTGAGTCCACACTTAGGCACCCATGTATCTTTTTCACATGTTCCTACCACTTAGATATTAGCACAAACCTTTGGATAATAGTGCATTATGTTATTGGCAAAGAGGCAGTGGTAATGTCCCCTATATCTTTTCACTTGAAATGGATATATTTTTGTTTCTCAAAGCATGTTTGGGTTGGTATAGACCAATTTCACATCTCAATAAGAGCCAAAATGATATATATACCACTTTAATTTATTAATTCCATATATGGAAATTAGATGCAAATAATCATAAACAAACTTAGAAATAATTGTAAAAATCAAGGTCATTGGTCCGTAGTCTACCCTACTTATGCATACACCCATCTATAGTAGTCCAAATCTTAGATTAATTCAATTTCATGTCTTAATTCATGCTCAAATAACTAAAACCAAAACTCATACTATTATTCAAATTCACTTGTACCAATATTTAGATTGGCAAAACTACATTGGGCATGATCTACTTTCAAGGTATTGGTATGTAGGAAGCACTCAACACATGGGTTTTTGAGGTCATGTCCAGCCTACCATACTAATGCAACTATTTTTATACTTATGTTCCTCAAATACCCTAAAAAACATGGAGGCTTAGTGTTACACATTGAGATTAATCAAAAATAAGGAAAAGAAAAAACCAAACATTCAATTATACAGGCACATGTTTCTTAGAACCAAATGAAGTTCCACCTATGAATTCACTCTCTTTGCATGAAGACATTAGTGTGACATGGGGGACGTTATCATAGTGTGATATTTAATAGATGATTGGGATACTATCCAAGAGGTTTTTTGATGCCTGTTTCCTATTGGTGACAGATTATACTATTCCTACACCATTTTCTAGCCCACCACTTGTTTGTCTCAATTAGTTTTCTAGCTAAGTACACCTTTTTTAACTCATTGTTATTTATATAATAATTAGATAAATGAATTATTAAACAAATTAGTGGATATTTATATTATTATATTTATTCCATCACTTTAACAACTAAAGGTTTTACATTCCATAACTCCTCTAAAAAGTTAAATCATTTGGTGAACCTAACTAACTTAAAATAGCATCTAAACCCTAGCCCTAGATGTTCTTAGGGTTTGTATCCTTATTTTTCCTATTTGTATTTGTTCTGTTAGGATTTTAAAATTTCATATATTCTATTATAACATCCCTATTATTTTTTACTCTATGTTGTCTAAAAAAGTTCTCTTCCTTCAAGAAGAAGTGTTAGGATTAGTGGTCACCCTATTGATCATATCAAGATTCATTATGTTTGATCTTATACCATGTATAAAAGACCATTTAAAATCCCCATAATTGATCCTTCACATCCTAATTATGTTTAATTTAGTGATAATACATTATAACATGATTAATATAATCAAGATATCGATGATACACAAGATGGGACTCAAGACACACTCCCCCCCTCTATGTTGACAATCTAATAAGTAAAAGAGATGAGGCATTAAAAAATTTTAGAGATAGAATTTTATAACATCCCCATGATCATGCACAAATTTTATAATATATATATTGGAAATAAATAACACATCACTTGGTCAATCCTCTAACGTGATAGATGCTAATATTATTACACCTAATATTGGAGTAACTCAAATTCTATAAAAACATGCTAAGACTATCTAGCTATCACTAGTGGAAACACATATTATGAATGGTACACATCCCTCCTTTTTATATGTAAAATCCCTTAGGTAAGATATACATTCTCTATATTCCAAGGTGTTACATCTTTAGTAGGGTGATACTAGACCATATTATGACTTGGACTCTCATATGCTCTTACATACATGTTTGGCACGACATATAGTGAAAAATCCTTTACCTTTAAGATTTGTGGCACCCAATTTTACTTTGTATGATGGTAATGTGATCTAGATCATCATCTACATGATTTTCATGTATCATTTGGACTATGTGTCTAATGATTTACTCTTAACTAAGTTGTTCCCTTGTAGTTTAAAATATTATGCATTACATTGTTCGTATGATATCCCTAATTGGTCTATAACAACATTTAATACATTAAAAGATACATTTTTTACACACTTTTCAATCAAAATTAATGACATGGTTTCATATGCTCAAGTTACACAATTAAAGGAAAAATCTAATGAGCCAATATCTGAATATGTCTTGTGATATAAGACTATAGTAGCAAAGATGACTATCCCCTCGGTAGATAAAGAAATCCATGACATATCCAATCATATTTTATTACCAGTATTAGATGAAGCTATACTATGCAAAAAGTTTTTATCATTCACATATATATGGTATATAGTAAAACAACAAGAAGTCAAGCTTTTCTCCATGGGAAAATTAAAGTACACAACTCGATCAAATTAAACTAATAAGAATTATCCCCCATATAAAGTGAGGCCAATTAAAAAAAATAATGAGAAAAATATAACAATCAATGCATCCTTAGAGGTAACTCCTTACATGATTTTATTATCTAATCCAAGGAGACCTTTCACAAATCTTGCTAAATTTCTATCACATGTTCTTCAACAACTCTTGGAATGCGATTCTTTTGATCCCAACAAAGAGGTTGACATGACTAGGCCTATTCTAAATATTTATGATTATAATGTATTTTGTGATTATCACAGAGCACTAGGCCATACTACAAATAAATGCATCATCTTATAATATAAGATACATGATTTAATAGATGTTAATATCATTGTTGTGATCACTCCTATAGAGGCACCCAAAACACAACCAATAGAAGTGAAAGCAATGGAAATATTTTATGATCTATTTCTAAAGAATAAAAATAATGATATCATAAGAACTTTAGGGGTTCATTATACTTATCAGGCATATCCACCACTAGTTTATTATCATACTCATATGATGGACACATGACCTCCAAATAATACCATTGGTGTGTATCATATTATAGTGCCAACTAGAAATATCACCAATTTCACATAGAAAGAGATCATCAATGATGACTCAAATTTATATGTGATTTTTGTACGAGATTATATTTATCATCATCCTATTCATAGTGTCATGGTTGATAATAGGTCAAGCATTAATATGTGTATATTACATTTTTGCATCATTTGGGTTATTTAAATTAGGAAATTTTTCTAAAAGACACAATTTTTCATGGCTTTAGTGGCCATTTTCAAACCTCCATTGGAGATATAATACTTGAATTAGAGGAAGGCCCCACACTTGTGGTCATCAGATTATTAGGTGTACCTAGTACTGAAACATCTAATATGTTATTGGGTAGGCCTTAGATACAATAATTATGAGCCATTCCATCCATTATACACATATCTTAAGTACTTCAATGTTAATCAAGTGGTTAAAGTAAAGGGCCTTCCATATGAGTATCCTTTACCTATTCCATAACTAATTACATAGCATCCACCAATCACAACTCCATACATAGTTTCCATTAGCACACCTCCAATATAATTGGAGTCACTAGTGTAGTTGAGATGTACTTCTATAACATTGCCACACATACATACTCTTGCATAGATAACTTTATTAGAGAGACCCCCTATTTTAAATACATTTTGTCAATTTTAGAGTGCCTCTCTCTACCCCATTATCATCCATATCAATGTTACAACATTGAACACCCATGCTAATCACAACTTCTTCTACTATATGGTTCCCCAAGAAACCTAAAGTCATAGTCCTTTTCATTCAACTCCAAATATTTATATCCCCACTCCACAAGAATTTTCATCTATATATTACTTAGTACATCTGATTCACAAATCTTAGATACCACCTTGCATAGCATGTGTGGTTACTCTTCCTTTATTTGATACAAGACACCTTAATAATGAGTCTCTTATGAGATTCATCAGTTAGTATGTTCCTCTCTAATTATAAATAGTTAATTTTCATATTTCTTATACAAAGCTTATACTTAAAAAATACAAAAATGATATAATATGTTTGAAATTATAAAAACATTCAAATATTTCTCAAAAAATACAAAATTTAGATTGTATGCATTTCCATGTTTACATTTCTTATATTATATAGGTACAACATATGTTATCTATGTTAGAGTAGTCAAATCTATCATACATACAAGTTTCACTTGTTCCTTTTGAGTGTTCATAAATTACTACGAGACTCAGTTCCTCCACTTAGATCTAGACTTATTACTATTCACCCATTGGGGGAACATAAACATATACACATATTTAGTATTAACACATCAGTCCATTGGGGGAATCATACTACAAAACTTTTGGTTTTCCAAGTTATATCTTTATATATTCCATTTCACAGATTTTATATATTAATATTGATCATCCTATACTACATAATTATTTAGTCATCTACCACTACTATATATTTATCTTAAGTACATATTTGCTCTTATATGGTTCACATGCTTATGCATACTTTCATTTCTCACTTTCATAGTTTATATTATATTGTGTCTCTTTGCTTCTACATTTATTCAAGGGAATTTGAATATGCCATTATTCTTTGGATCTAAGCCACTTCTTTCATTATATGTATGCTTTGGACATGTGTCCATATCCTTGTGTGTGATTTCTTGATTGTGTATGTGAAATTTATACATGTCCTTCCATGTGGATTTAGGACAACCTTCCTTTCTCTTTGCATATGTGGACATTTAAACATGTCTTTCTATGCACTTCTTTTCTAGACATAGTGACATGTGCTCATGTCCTTTTTATTATGTCCCCTTGGCCTAATTTCCATGCCTTATGTGTTTATATGCATATTTTCATGTATGCATCATGACCATGCCAATTATATCTTTCTTATTACATTCACATCTAGTTATGATGCCATGAGTAAACTGATGCATCTCCCCTTGCCCCTTGGGTGCCTTGTTAAACATCATGGCCCATCCTCCTAGGTAGTTATTTATATTATATCCAAATTTGTTATTCATATACGTGATTTCATTATTTTACCTATCTTGACAACCTTGTGAATGTTATATCTAACATACACCATCCATTACCAACTTATGCGTAGACTATTTTACATGCCAATGTCATGTATGCAAATTATATTGGTGTATAATGCTTTTATTATAACACACATGATACATAGATTTTATTTTAAGGATACTTATTCTAGAGGTTCAAAAACTCCCCTAAAAATATGTGGAATTCATAGGTGTTTTTCATAGAGATCAAGCCATCCTAGTGAACTCATAACATAGTTCTTAACACATAGACATAGGTTATAGAGACTTGACTCAAAATAATACAATGAAAAATAGTCACAACTAAATCAGTCTCAATTTTACACAAAAACAACACATTTGGTCAATAGTGTGGCACAGAGGACACTAGCATAATGTGTTATTAACCAAAGGACCACACTACTATCTAGTATCCCCAAAAATAGAAAATTCTAGAATTTTTAGAAAGGTATAATAGATATAGTTTAGTTTTGCATAGTCTTAGTCACAAATTATCAAATAGGTTCAATGTATTCATAGATTTTACATAAATTACACAAGTTTTCCTAGATTGGGGGCATCATATACAACATGATCGCTCCCATTTCAATTTTAGATACTCAAACACATATTATTATGACTTAGTCCAAAATCCATATACATAGATATGATAGGGTCTTGTGCATGCAACATTATTATTGTATGTTTAATTTGGCACTAGTAATCTCATATAGAACTATAGCTTCATGTCATTATCCACATTATTACTATAAACACCATTTTAACCAAATTTTCACTAGGATTACACTAGATTGATGCCTTAGTCCATCTATAATAGTTGGCATTCCCAAGTTCCCCTTGAGCCATTTTACATTTTAGAGTTCTCAAGTGGCCCCTCAACTATTTTACATTTTAGAGTTATTGAGTGGACCTAGAGCTATATTACATAGTTTTAATTACATTAAACAATTTTATCTTCTAATGTATCTACTACACATGGGTAGGAAATAATGGAGTCATATCCTACTTGAGTTATTGAGCCACCTACATGAGAGGGTTGGATAAGCCACTAGTACAATCTAAGTTATTCATAGATTATGATTTATTGAGTAGGGATAGGAAATGATGGAGTTGAGACAAGATTGAGTTATTGATCCACCCAAACATGAGGATTGAGCAAGCCATCAGCTTAGTCCAAGTTATTCACCATCAATCATAATCTACATAGACACATAAGATGTTACTAGGTTTTAACATTAGTTTATGTACCCAACAAGGTGTATTTGTTCCTTTCCTATTTATCTCATCTCTTTACTTAGTTTTATCCTTTATTTTTATATTTTTTAATTAATTACTGATTCATTCATGTTTCATTCATAGGACATGTAGTAAATCACACTTTTTAGACTCAAACCCAAATTCATGGTCTTCACCTCATAGGTAAGTCCAATTATGTCTCTTTTTCTTTAAACCTAGTCATTTCATTTACAAAATTTATATAATAAAGGGAGGGATAATTTATTCATCTAAAATTTCATTTCTAGTGAAATGAGGGTCACTTGAGACCACATTATCCTTACCATATCCTTAAACCTATCTTTAGGCTTCTCTTGATCACTTTCCATCTTTTATATGAGTCCAACCCATTCTTCGATATACCAAAAGTTGTACTAATCCTTCATTTAGGAACTTGGGTCCCTTATGAACACATTATTTCCACTTAGAAATTGTCGTGTCTCTTTGGATAGTATCACATTATGCTATTGGAAAATGGGTAACACTAATGTCCACTATCTCTTTTTACCACCAATAGATATTGTTTCATTTGTTAAATCACCTTAGGATTGGTCTAGATCCATTTCATGTCTCAATAAGCACCAAAATGATATGTATATGCCACTTTCATTCATTTATCCCCTAAATGGAAATTAGATGAAAATTTCATTAAAAAACATAGAAACGGTTATGAAAATCTAGGTCATTGATCCCTATTTTGCCCTACATCCGCATACACCCATTTACAGCAGCACAGAGCTTTGTGATTTAATTTTTTTTAGAATATTTGGTGTATTATTCCTAATTTAGCTAAAAGGTCTGATTATTAACATTAGTAAATAAATATTTAATAATTAAGCTACTAATTTATGTAATTTTATTGTATTTTTGATCTTTTCTAAAAATAGTAATAAGAGATAGAAAAAAGACTTAGCTAGAAATTGAGTGATATGGCTAAGATGGGGTTTGATATTCACTATGTAGGACTAACAAAATACTGATAAATGAGATATAACATTGGTTTTATGATTGGATAGGAGTTCCAAAAGTGAAGAGGAGTGGCACCAGCACTGTAGTCCACCTCTGTCACTATTTTTTTTAGAGATATGAGCTTTCTAGGTTTTGTTCACCAAGTGTGTGTGACCTTGTCTACAAAGTTTTGGTAGCTACAATTTTGTAGAGCTCCCTATAGAGAATATTTTTTCTTAAAACCCTATGTTCCATTGTGATTTGACCAATTTTGATAAATAAGGGGGGTTAGCCTATGTAAGATTCACTAGATGTGTATCCACACCCCTTGTGTGGGCATGTTGCCTACATACCAATACTTTGAAGAGGGATAAAACCATATGTAGTTCTATCATTTGATGCGATCTATGTAATAGAGTGTATTAATATGAAAAATGTTAAAATAGATGTGCTTGAGGTGGCTAGGGACTAGTGTAAGGATTTGAATAAGCTTTTAAGTGTATTGGTTGGCTATATGTAGAGAATAAGGAAGATTATTTGAGTAGTCTTGCTTGTATTCTTGATTACTTAGTGATAATTTATAACCCTTTCCAAATTATCTTTGAGTGGGAATTTATATGGACCTATTGGTCATGAGTTGAATATGCCCACATTAGGTCGCTAAGGAGAAGGACAAGAAACTAGAAGGAAATAACCATTAAGGATAGAAATGGATTTGGATAGGAGCTCTAAAAGTGGACAAGAGTGGCACCGATTCTATAGTCCTAGTGTGATACTATTGTCCTTAGTTGATGAGACCTAGGAGGATGGATTTATCATGGAAAGATTAGTCTAGTTGAGTAGGGGTTAGGTCTAGAAGGATACAAATGACTAGGAACTAGTGAAAAGATGCCTATGAGGGTCATGAGAGAAATCAAGAGGGACCTATGGGTTGGGTGTCATTATCCAAACTCAAGTTACCAATTTTCACATTTTTTAAGACTGCATTTTTGCCCCCCCCACCTTTATTTTGGTGATGCAACAAAGTGAAATACTAGTATAAAGGAAAAATAGAAAGTGTACCTAAATTTTACCTTCAAGGGTAAAGATTATGAAGCTATGTGAAGCTAGGTGTGTATAGAGAG
Source organism: Torreya grandis (assembly GCA_037957365.1). Classification (NCBI taxonomy): domain Eukaryota; kingdom Viridiplantae; phylum Streptophyta; class Pinopsida; order Cupressales; family Taxaceae; genus Torreya; species Torreya grandis. Next base: position 663,438 of record JARHVA010004296.1, read on the forward strand.
ATCATGTTTTAGAGTGTAAATCTACAAAAAAATAGAGTAGATCAATTCTCACTAGATATGCTATATCTAAAATAAGAAAATATAAAAGTTAGGTGTGTGTGTGTGTGTGTGTGTGAGAGAGAGAGAGAGAGAGAGAGAGAGAGAGAGAGAGAGAGAGAGAGAGAGAGAGAGAGAGAGAGAGAGAGAGAGAGAGAGAGAGAGAGAGAGAGAGAGAGAGAGAGAGAGAGAGAGAGAGGAATGGATACACCTCATTGAGTACATGAACAAATATAAAACCTAATTTATGCTAAGTAATGATGAGTAATGTTGGATGATGTTGTACCCAAATTAATATCATGAATGTAGTTGAGTGCTCAATTCTCTCATCATGGCTCAAGAATACAAAGGCTAGATCTTTAGCTCCATCGTCACCCACTAAGTGAAGCTACATGATCTTGAATGTATTTATCAATGTTTGGACTATGTGTCTAATCCATCTAAACATGTTGATCAAGAATATGAAGGCTAGTTAGACCTTTGGCTCCATCATTTCCCCATGAAGTGAAACTATAAACTGATATCAATATCAAATATGTGTCATATGAGATGCATCCTAAAGCCCATGAATGATATGTAATTTGATAATGATGGCATGGATAGTTGAATGTATGCATCAAACTAGGCCAATTTTAGTAACTCTGAAAGATGGAGATTAGGCTTGTGTGAAAACCACTCTAATATTGGTGCACTAGGCTTATATGAAAGCCACTCTGAAATGTGAAAATTAGGCTTATATGAAAGGCAAATCCAAAATAATGCAAACCACATATAGATGGAATAAGGCATGCAACTATTAAGAATGCCTGGGTAATACTAAACTGAAAAATAAAATAAAATAAATGTGTCATGCACATTGCCCCCAATCACTGGTATTTGAAACATGGATTATGATCTCAAATTTATGCCAACTATTGTATTTGAAATTAGAAGTGAAAGCCATCATGTCATCTATGATGCCCCCTATATCTAGATTCTGTGAGGAAAAGTGTACTAAAGACTATTGATTTTGAAGTGGTTTGACTATGCAAAATTGTATTTGTACCTAATTTTCTTCCTTCTTTTGAAAAGTCTAGTTTTTCTACTATTTGGATAAGAGTGCCAAAAATGGATAGTAGTGGCACCAACATTGTAATCTAATCTTGGCACTATTTTTTGGGTAAAATCTAGTAATTGTTATAATATTTTCACCATTTACTTGGTCTATTATACCTATTTTGATGTCTAGTTTTTGTTCTAAGTGTTCTAAACACTACTTTTTCAATCATTAAGAGCTCTGATCTCTATGAAAAAGCCCCTGCTTATTTCCCCCTCTTTTAAGTTTATGAATTAAGACCGTACAATTACTACCCTTATGAGAAATATCCCTATAATTGTGTTATGTTGTAAAGATACATGATATAGTAATGATAATCGATAAGATATATCACGCTATAACATGGTTTGTTATGAGAGGTTTTTAGATGAATAGGGGTATGCCAAGATAAATATAAAAATATAATAGCATGTGCAATATACTAAAATAAAACTAAAAGTCTAGTTAGTTGTTAGCTGGCAAGGAGGGATGGAGCATGATGTCCATCATGGCATCTAAGAAAGTAATATAATGCATTATGTGGATCATGTAATTGCAAATAATCAAAAAGAAATCAAGAAATAAGCACTCAAAGAAAGAATCAATAAGCATACATGAGTGGCCAAGAGGCCAATAAAATAAGGGACATGGGCACATGCCACTCAAACTAGAAAGCAAGTGAACAAAGCATGTTAAAATTCCACATACACATACAATTAAAAGAAGCAAGGTTGGTGTAAAATCCACAATCACATATAATAGTACATGTAAAGGACATTGGAAAATGTCCTAAGTTACACACATGAATAGAAGCAAAGGACATTGGTAAATGTCCTAAGGCACATATAGGAGGAAAATAGGAACTACGAAATGTAATCACATCAAGCTATGCTAAGAAAAAAAAGAAATCATGTGATAACTATAATTATAATCATATCTGACTAATCAAAGCAAGAAGTGAAAGTATGCAAGACATGATAATATAATATTAGGTATATGCTAAGAAATACACAAGCGTTATATACTAATGAGTATCGATAGATTAATATATGTAATCTAGTAAATAATCTACATCAATACGATTACTATAATGTGTGGTATATGAATGACATAACTTGGATGGTGTAGTAATGTAGAAAATGCCCCCATTGGGTATATATATCGATGAATGTCTCAAATGTAGAAGTGGGATGCCCCCTTAATGGGTAGAGTAAAGCAATCAAGGATCATGATGTTATTTCACACACTCAAATAAGATCAAGTGGGGCATGGTAATGTAGATAAATTGATAAAAAAATATCATAAAATAGAAAATGTCAGTCTAGCATGATAGAAAAAATGTAAAACATAGATAATGCATACAATCAAAATGTTTTTGTTGTTTTGATATATTTGAATATTTTTAAATTTTTGATATTTTGTATTGTTTTTTAATTTTTGATATAAGATATTTACAATAAATCATTATGAGATTATGTATAAGAGATGCTGAGAAACTATGCATAAGTAAACAATAGAAACTATGTACAAATAATTGAAATAAAGTTATATACAATCATATGAATAAAGAAATGTGTATACCATGACATCAAAAACTAGGCTAGAAGCATTAAAGGTTCTAAGGATGGAGATCACTAGGGAGGGAGATGGAGGAAAGGATCATAACCATCATCAAATGCTTGAAGATCATCTGCATAAGTATCATCATATGGTGCAAATGTTGTGTACATGGTGTCATCCTACCGAATGTGAACTAAAGGTTACTTTGATGGTGGAGATGTTGATTCTCCCCTGGGATGTTTTGCTCTAGTAGTAAATTGTTGTGGTAGAAGTGGTGTTGTAATTTGAATAATAACTTAAACCTATAGTTTATCTAATTTTTGTTGTAAAGTTGTACATGAATTTGTATCATGGCCTATGATCCTATGAAAAAGACAAAATAGTTGACCATCCTACTATGATAATATACTAATAGATTTGTGTCACATTGTAGGTAGTGTGATTAGTCCATAAAAAAGTAATATTTATAGTATAATCTGTGGTTGATGCTATGTGCTACTTGCCTGAATCTAAATGATTAACTCTATATCCATAGAGGTAACCATGTGAACTATATGTGCCAAGTGATTTGTCTATGGTCATGAATATGAAGTATATGCTAAGCATTTAGTGAGAGATGCCAAGAGTGATATAAGAAGTCTAATGAGAGTTCTAGAGTCATCTCAATACTTTCTTGGGATAACCTATGTAAAGCTCAATCCACATAAATAGTCATCTATGAGTGTGGGTATCCTATCATCATTTGAAGTAGCCTGGGAATCTATACCAATATCATATACATATGGTAACACAGAATTTACCACAAGGGGTACCTGTGATATAGGAGTCTCATAAATTGTAGTAGTAGAAGATGGTGGTGTTTTGAGAATATTTGTAACTATATCTATAGAATCGACTGGTACTACTAGAACTATTATCAATGAATGTATAATTATAATAGGTGTAAGAATCATGACTGATGGAGAAGCTAGTATGGTTGAAACTGCTATGATTAACTAAATATTTAGAGCTGAGGACATAACTATAAGTGAAGGAGTTTGAGATGTGATAGTCTATCCAACCTCATATATATGTATCTAATCAAGATAAATGGAATGAGGTGGTGGTTGAACTATGATATGAGGTGACCCATCTAGAAAAATAGTAAAAAATGACTCTATAGTTCAATAATATTTGAATGGATGGTTATGTATTGGACATGTGTATAGGTATCCTTCATGGAGAAATTTAACACATCAATGAAGAGTAGAATGAACTACCCCCATAGCATGTATCCTGGGTCATCTAAGTAAAAAATTATAATGGAGAGGACCTGACATGACTTGAAACTATGTATAGAGGGTTTTGGGTCCTACCATGATATCAAAAGCAATGGTGCCCAATATCTATCAAGGTATATCATCAAACCCTCTTATGTTCTTATATGATTTTTTCATGGATGTCATATCTACGCCCATAGTCTATAAGAATGTAATAGTGCATATGTTAAGTCTAGAACCACTATCATTTAGGACTCTTTTAACTATATTGGTTTTGACTTGAGCTTGTATAAATAATGGTAAAATTTGATCAATAACTGTCTAAGATGGCATGTTCTCATGACCAAAAGAAATTATATTTTCTATAGTTTTTAATGTGTTGACCACTAATACAAAATAAGAAGGCTTTGAATCAATGGGCATAAGATTTTGAGTGATTTCTTGATAAATAATGTCTTAAAACACATTGGGTTTCTAAAAGAGTTCTAACATGGAAATATTAGCTAGAGTGTTGCTCAACTGATCAATAATATCATACGCCTTATGTGGATTTGCCTATGTTGGTGGGTTGGACCTAGGATGGGAAGGAATAGGAGGGTGGCAAGGATCCTAACTAGGTGAAGGAGGCATGGTGACACATCTAGTAATAGATCAAATCACATTATCTACTATCCATATAAGACTATTATTATCTATGAGATGAGAGTGTAGATAATCGATAGATCATGATAGTGGAGGGATAAAGGGTGTTAACTAGGCTCTCTAGTGATGAGTATTGACTTGGAGAAGAGTAGAATGGACCATGCAACATGAATCGACATGAGATAGAGGCTCCAAGGGAGGTGGTGCAAAAAATATCTTAGCATGTTTAATAATAACTTTCTTAACATCATCCCATATTATGAAAAATAAGCATGAAATGCAAAGAATGAAGATTTTTACTAACATATGATAAACTTCATCATTCATGTACATAATAGGACCAGTTATGGTCTCCTTATTTTTTGTAAGAAATGTTAGAAAAAATTGTAAATAAGTGAGATCCATTTTTTAAGTCTAACTTTAGAATGTAAGGTGATATCTTAAAATCAATAGGGACCTAGTATATATAGCTAAGGTTTGAAACATGATTAGTTTGAAATTACTATAAAATTTTGAAATTTAAAATGAATTTCTAAGTGAAATATGCAGCTAAAAATTTAGAAAATTATTGGGAAATGCTTGATTGGATAGGAACTATTATGTGAAACTATGGTTTTGAGAAAAAAAAAATTACTATGAAATTTAAGGTGAATTTATAATTTTAATATGCTAGTAAAAAATTGGAAAATTACTGGGACCTAGTATGGGCAACTAGGGTTTGGAGAAAAAATAAAAATTTGAAATTACTATGGAATTTTGAAATTTAAGGTGAATTTTTTATTTTAATATGCTAATAAAAAATTTAAAAATTATCAAAAAATTACTGGGAAAATACAGGGACCTAATATGGCCAACTAAGGTTTGAAAGAAAATTATTTTAAAACTGCTATGAAAATTTAAAATTTAATTCTAATTTCTAATTTTATTATATAGGTAAAAAAATAAAGAAATATAGGAAAAATTTGTAGGAAATTTACCCTAAAGTTTTTAGGGGATTTTTATGCACAAACAAAGTAAGTCGGGTTCACCAAATGATTTAACAATTTTGGGAATATTTGGTGTATTATTCTTAATTTAGTTAAAGGGTTTGAGTAGTAAAATTAGTAAATAAATATGCCATAATTAAGCTACTAGTTTGTGCAATTTGATTATAGTTTTGATCTCTTCTAAAAATAGTAAAAAGAGATAGAAAAGAAGACTTAGCTAGAAATTAACTAATACGATAGAGATAGGGTTTGACATTCACCATGCAAGAATGGGACACTATCTCTAAATGAGTTTTGAATTTTGTTTTATGATTGGATAGGAGCGATGAAAGTGAATAGGAGTGGTGTCGGTGTTATTGTCCACCTCTACCATTATTGTCCTAGAGATCTGAGCTTTCTGGGTTTTGTTCATCAAGTTCATGTGACCCTATTTACAAAGTTTCAATAGATAAAAGTTTGTATAGATCCCTATAGAGTAAATTTATATTTAAACCATATGTTCCATTGTGATTTAACCAATTTTGATAAAGAGGGGGGTTAGTGTGTGTAAGATTCACTGGATGTGTATCCACACCCCTTATATGGGCATGTTGCCTACATACCAATACTTTGAAGAGGGATCGAACCTTATGTAGTTCTCCCACTTGATTTGCATTGTTCAATAGAGTGTATGAATATGCAAAATTTTAAATTAGATGTGCTTCAAATGGCTAAGGACTAGTGTAAGGATTTGAATAAGTTTGTATTCTTGCTTTGCTTAGTGATAATTACCAAACCTTTATAAATGATCTTGGAATGGGATTTTATAAGAATATATTGGTCATGGATTGAATGTGCTCACATTAGGCCAATAAGGAGAAGGATGGGGAATCAAAAGGAAATAACCATTAAGACCAAAAATGGATTTGGATAGGAGAACCAAAAGCAAATAGGAGTGGCATTTGTGCTATAGTACTAGTGTGGTATTATTGTCCTTAGCTAATAAGACATAGGGGGATGAATTTTTCATATAAAGAGTAGTCTAGCTGAGTAAGGATTAGGTCTAGAAGGCTACGGATGATTGGGAATCAGTGAAAAGATGCATATGAGGGTCATGAGAGAAAGAAAGAGGGACCTATGGGTTGGGTGTCATTAACCACACTCAAGTTACCAATTTTCACATTTTATATGACTACACTTTGATTACTTACATTTCTAGTCTCAAGTCACACTCAAAGCACTCAAATTGGTGCTCATACTAGCATTCACTTACACTTACACCAACACTTAAATTGGGAGAACTACATCATGATTGATCCCCTTTTGAGGTAATGGTATGGAGGCAATGCTCAACATATGGGGTGTTGAGGTCACATCTAGCCTACCCTACTAACACCACTCTTTCCCTACTTGTGCTCCTCAAATACCCTAACAAACATTGAGGTTGTGTTTCACATTGAAATTAGTAAAAAATAGGGAATAAATAATGATATAGCATTTAGTCACACAAGTACATTCTTATTAATACTATATGAAGGTCCACCCAATAATTCATTGTCTCTTTTACATAGGGACATTATCATGGAATACGGGAAACTAGCATAGTCTGTTATTGACTAGATGACTATGCTACTATCTAAGAGGATTTTTGATGCCTTATTAACACCTTGAACTATTTTTGTGCTAGTTACTATCCTACCACTTATTTGTCTTAAATAGTTTTCTAGTTAATTACACACTTTCTATTTCATTCCTATTTATAGAATACCTAGATAAGTCAATTATTGTAAAAATTAATGGTTGATGATATTTCTATATTTTTTCCCTAATTTAATATTCCATCACTTTAAAAACCTAGGGTTTTACATTCCATAACTCCCCTAAAAATTCAAATCACTCTATTTACTATACTTATTATATTTGTATTGCATAATATTTTTAGTGTTTATACATAGTTTAGGTCATCATGTGAAAAAAACTAAAAAACAATCTTATTTTGGCACATGTATGCAACAACAAGAATCCAATGGATACAAATGTGGAATAGTAATACAATATGATCAATGGGTAGGATACTTAACAAGTGTGCAAGATATAGAATCAATGTAATTATGATTTAATGACTTGTGTTACATTTATATAGATAGATATCTTTGAATTCAAAATATGAGAATTGATATCAAGGAACATAAAATCAACGTAAGGTACAAAGGATTGACAAATCAAATGATTAGAATCTAACATCACTGATTATGATCATCTAAAAAAAATCCATTAATAAATATGGTCTGGTAAAAAACCTAAATACTATTTTGGAGATTATGTTGTCATATCATAGTAAATAAATAGTTGATAAACAATTTTTCAAATGTTATGTTTTGAATGTGGTTTTCTCATTAACCTAGACTAAATATAAACTCATGTTTTAAGGAAAAACTAAGTCAATGGAATAAAATATCTAGATTAACACAATGAAAAAGTGTACCAAAAGAATCCAACTTTATGCACATGAACAAGGTCTATGAAAACATGAAAAAGATATAGCTAAAACATGACTTTTGCCAAAACTAGGTGTCTATATAATTCCCCACCTTGATGTATATGTGTGCATATGGATCAAAGTAAAATAATAATAATAAATGCATAGCTTAGAATTAATTGATTTACTTATAAGAGATATTTAATCCCCACCAGTAAACCAATGTATTATTAAAGTGACAATCAATGTATCAAAATGAAAAATAAAAAGCTAGGAATAAGTAAAGGAATAAATACATGTGAAGGTACATGAACCATGTTATTACCCTTGAAGCTATGGTATAGAGTATTGAAAAAATACAATTAAAACTTAAAAAAAAACTAAAATTTTGGATTCAACAACTTAGAGGGAAAAAATTATTTTTTAATTAAGGAAGTATACATTTGGTGATATATCTAATGACTGGTAAGATATCAAGTGATTATGATAATATATATGTTGACTTTAGTAACAACTAAAAATTTGGCATTGAAATATCTAGGGATGTTTCCATTTTGAGTTGAGGTATGGTATTGAAAATCACATATCTCAAAATAAAATGATTTAAAGTACCATGTGTAACATATAAAAATAAATAATTTGTTTTAATCATTGAAATCACATTTGTAACACATGTATGCAACTTTAGAAAGATATTGTCATTTAAATATCGATAATAATATGTAACCTATGTGAGGGTGTGATAGGAATATATAGACCATGTGAGGGTTTAATAACTAAATATAGGGACACATGATATGTTCCAATAATACCTTCAATATAGGAAGAAGTGATATTCAAAAAGGTAACCATAGAATAATTTTATGACATAAATCACAAGAGGAATGTGTGTGGGTATAATTCCCTCAATGAAAATGTATAGATAATAAAGTCTAATAATGTTATTTATGATGTCTTAAGTGTAAATTTATGGATATTAAGGTTTAGGAATGTCTGGGTATGATGCAAAAAATAACAAGACATATGTGTTAAAGTCTGCAAGTGTGCACGTTTGATTACCCCAATGGAAAGATATAGGTGAGAGGATAAGATATAATTATTCCAAATAAAAAAGTATCATTTTTCCAAAATATATGAATGTAACATACCATAGTAACATATAAAAAATAATATATTGTAATTAATATCATGCATTAAATGGATAATGGCATGAAGTATATGATATCACATAGTATAGGAAATGCCATCACATATGTTATATCATGCATTATATGGATAATGGCATGAAGCATATGATATCACATAGGATAGGAAATGCCATCACACAATATAATGTGTTAAATTTAACCATAAAAAATAAATGTGATCTAAAAATACATGACATGACATGATTAATAGAGGAACCTTTATGGAAAATGTGAGAAAAGACAAGAAACACACACAAGTGCATAAATGTATATGAACATGCATGCAATAAATCAAGAAATCAAAGGGAAAATATTTTATTAAATACTAATATCATGTGGAAACATAATGTATCCATGTAACACAATACACAATATTTTAACTACATATATAATATTTATGTGTAAATGGAAAGTAGGAAGGTTTGATCCCTATACTAGCTGAAAATATTCCCCTATGATATGAATCCACCCAATGTGAAAATTACCCTACATGTGTGCATAATTAATTTCAAAATTATTTTTAAATACATTATCATATATAACATGTATTCCATAAGATACTAATATAATCACATGCATGATAATGAATATGTAAACCTATAGAATAGATAGATATGCTTGATATGTAGAAATGTGTCTCTATATAGTAAATAAATTTTTAATTTTACTTTTTTTGAAATTTTAATGATCTTATATAATAATCATACCCATTATTTTGAAAAAATATTTTCAATGTGAGCATAATAATAATATGTCCCCAATATATATAGTATGTTGTGAAATTTGAGTATCTAACTCACATGATATGTATAGATGTATGATATGTATAAATGTAGGGAAATATCTATACCATATGGATAATTGTGAATAAAGGATATGATGAAATGTGTTGACCAAGAAAATAAAGTGAAAATAACATACATCATGCACACATAAATTTAAAAAGGTGATTCAATTTTCAAGTAAAATATCTATAGGAACAATCAAAAGGTAACGACTAAATCTAAGTAGAAAACAAAAATTCAATAAAATTGATCAAGATAATTAGATTTTACCATTAAGGATAATATAATTCAAGTTAATGTGAAATGTAAAATTAAGTTTTGAATAATGTCATCATATTCATATATGAATCAATAATAACATATATAAAATACAAATACCATATAGATAATGTAAATAGAGGATTAATATTTGAAGCACAATTTATATTAGCAAAGCTAGCTAATGATACAATCAATTCCTTATGTTTCAAAATATAAAATATATTCACACATATTTGACACATTAATAACAATTTTAGAAGATGATATCAACAAATTATCATATATTGAACTAATATCTCTAACTTGTTGATGTGCATATTTGAATTTCATTTTCCTTGGTGATGTACCAAAGGGTGATCGATCCTTGTCTTGTTGGATTTGATATTGAAACACATTTTTATTAGGTACCCACTTGGGTTATTTTTGAGATGCAACATGGTCTAATTTTTGATGTTCTTAATCTTTCTTTACATATGTTTTATCTCTTTTATATGTAACTATATTTCCTTGATATTTAAATAAACTATGTTCGTATGTGGTATCAAGTGTTGATGCCATGTATTTTAGACATTTTTTACTAGGTATATCATTTTATGGAATAATATTAGGCATCACAAGAATTAATATAGTAAATTTACATGCATTAGCTATAATAGGTACTATAATATGAACCAATGGATTAGCTATATACTCACATAAATATATCAACACTTGAGTTAAATTATCTAAATAATATTTAAGGGTATTGATTAAAAAAATTATTTACATATTAATTAAATTCTCATCATATATAATAATTCCATGTGCTTTTTTTTTTAATAAAAAATCTAATGACGAAAGGTTCCATGTGTGAATAATGAGTTATTTTAGTGTGATTAGAACATAATTTTGCTTAGGTTAATCTACTTTAAAAGATTAAAAATTGTGTTTTATATGTTATTCGACCTTCTAAGGTTTACTTTTGAATTTTGGTTTAATATTTATGGTAAGCTCAATATCACCTATAACAATAATATCTTGGATTTTGTGTTTCAAGGAGATGTTATTATTATTTGTATTAAAAATGATTCTATGATAATTAAAAAATATAATTTGAATCATATGTTCATATAAAATGATTCCTAATATAATTATTAGTAGAAGGTAAAATAAATATTTTTATCAACTAACTTATTCAACATTATACTTTGACTATCCTCGATCTTAAAAAATTGTCTTGATCTATGTGAGCAAATTTTAAGTGTTACTCTATAATTATCTAATTGTTAAGTATTATTCTTGATTGGCACATTTGTAAGCTTGATAATTGTATAATAATGAATAGAATAAAAATGTCAATCATTAGTCTCATAGAAGATTACATGTGATTTTAATAGTTCATTCCCATCATCCATGAACTCAAAACAAAGATGATTGATATATTTATAAGTATTCAAAATCAATTTTTTATTGAAAAGAGGCAAAAGAATTCTACTAAATATGTAATATTTTTGTATATTGTTAGTATAGATAAATGACAATATAATTTAATATTATTTTCCATTATTTGTAATAAAAAGGAAAAAACAAGTGTCAAAATGAAGTCAAACAATCTTTGGAAAGGAAGAGTCATAAATGAAGGTGAAAAGTCATGTGGAAGATTTTATAAGCATTTGTAAAGGAAATTGGAAAGTAGACCTTTTTGAGTGAATGATAAATAAATAATTTGGGTATCATATTTTTATTTTTTATTTCCCATTATTTAATGTTTTATCTAAAATTTTTCTTATTTATCATTCTTGACACTAAATTACTGCTAACAATGGTGTGGCTGCTAGTTGTGTTATTTGACCTAGGTATTAGATGGATTTGGAGGTTTTCTATTCCCTAGTTTGGACCTTTTTTATCATTGTTGATCATTGGTGTGTGGGGGGTTATGTTGAAACCACCATTGTGTAGCACTTCATCAACTTGGCAATCTAGTTGGAGTGGTCCTTTTGACTAGTGTAGATACATCCCCTCATCAATATCTATCCTTATGTCCTTGGAAAATAAGGGATGTAAATATATTGAAATATATTATAGAGGATATTAGAGAATATTTTATAGGATTTTAATAGTATTTAAATCATGGTTGGAAAATGTGTTTGGTCTTGTGTCGACCGTGATGGTCATGCTCTTAGGGATAACTTCCAAGGCAATAGAAGGATTCACATTAGACTGGTGAGAGAGAAAGCATTTGGAACAAATATTGATTGAATTTTATACATATAATATTATGTGAATTAAAAATCCATTAAATATCAAGAAATGGATATTTATCAAGAGTTGACAAAAATAAGTTGTTGAAGGAGAAACTATCAGATTTAGCCTCTTTTATTTTTTCTTGCACTACCATTTGCTCTACTAATGTTTTGTATTCATAAAATATTGGTCTATTACGCTATTTCTACGTGTGTGGTTTGATTTATGGAGGAAGGAGATGATGAATTTGACCCTTGGAGACATAAAATCAAAGAATATAAGGGACAAATTTAGATAACCATTGTAATAAGGTGATGGTGGTAAAAATAATCATATATCAGTATTTTCAACATCTTTACATAACCAAGGACTATTTATGGTGGCAATAGTATGGTCTCATATCTTTCAATTATTTCATATATAATGAATTATGGGCCTTATAGTGTGAAGATAGATGATAGTGATATAAATGGAAATGAAATGGATACTACATATTAGAGATATAACAATCAACAACTTGCTAATAATGAGCCAAAACTATGAAGGAGATTTTGGGTACGTGTGCATTATTGATGGTTGCTTGGATAGCAGAGCAATAGGTAGACATTGAGATATTAATTTAGAGACATTAGGCTATGTGTAATACCTAGAACTTCTATTTTATTTTGGAAAAGTTATTTCATCAAAGAGTGACCATGGAATGCAAAGTGGAAGTGAATTAAGACTTGAGTGGGTAGTTATCTCGAGGCACATGTAGTTATTGATTTCTCATGAGTATAATAATGATAATATTTTTGGAGATCTTATTGTGGGTCATGTAGATGTCTTTAAAGGGTGATTTCACTACCTTTGGTAATAGTCAAAATTTTATTTCTCTTATTTTCAATTATATCATAAACATCACTCATAATAATTTTCTCTCTAGATTATATGAAGTGAGGTGTTTACATTCACCTAAATATAAGAAGGTATTAGTCATATATATTTTATTTATATAAAGTATTAAATAAATTAGAGTGTTTATAAGTTTTAAAAAATTATAAATGTATTTGAAGTTAGAGTTGTTGAAGTGGACGAGCTCCAGCATCTAAGGCCGTAGAGACTAAGAGTAGGCATAGTGTAGGTTCTCAAATATATTTGTAATGGATTGAAGAAGTAAAATTTAAAAATGTTTAGGGAATTTTTGTCTTGAGATGAGACACATTTTAATTTGGGGGAGTGTTAGTAGGGTTTTGTGTTTCGAGATGAGACACATTTTAAGTTGAGTTGAGTGTTAGTAGAGATAAAGGGCAATAAAATTTAATATTATTTGTCATTATTTGTAATAAAAAGGAGAAAATAGGTGTCAAAAGGAAGTCAAATAGTCTTTAGAAAGGAAGAGTCATAAATGAAGGTGAAAAGTCATGTGAAAATTTTTATAAGAATTTGTATGATAAATTGGAAAGCAATCCATTTTGAGTGAATGGGAAATAAATAATTTGGGTTTCATATTTATCTTTTTTATTTCCTATTATTTAATGTTTTATGTGCAATTTTTCTTATTTATCATTCTTTCCACTAAATTACTACTAACATATATATTAGGTTGTGTCAAATTATAATATTGTGTCCCACTAGCCATCCAAATAAAAATTTAAAAAATTATTAAAAATAAATCCTAAACAATACTCAACGATTTTTAAATAAATTGAAAAATGTATATGCACTACACATTTATATATATAGTCAAAAAAATAATTTTTGATTAATTTCAATGACCCAAACTCAAAATATTTTGAGGATAAAATGAAAGTGTACATGGGCTCTTTATGCCAAAAAGTGGGATCGACTATTATGCTTTGACCCAGTTATATGTACAATTATACATCTTTCCCTTTAATATATGAATATAATCACAAATAGGCTTACATTATAATGAATGTTTGGAATATGATAAAATATAGAGTGTGACCCCTTATTATTGGCAAATCCTGATGGGAAAGCATCTTAAAATTTAATGAAGGTATGTATAAAACCAATAGTATAGTTTGAAACCAATATAAAGCATGACCCATTAATATTCTAGGAAATAATTTAGGTAATATCATTATTAGCAACATATGTTTGGAGACCAGAACCGAAATATTTAAGATGTAAGTAACTATTTCCATACGCATCAAAATAAAAGTACTTAGGCATAATAATACCATGTGGGAGAGGAGAATGCATAGCATTACACACTACAAGTGCGACATATCTAAAATTACAATCAACCCGATTATATGATGTAATGGAGTGTATATATAAATATTATACCTATCTTTATAGTTCTCCTATTGCATGCATTATAATAATAATCTCATGGGTTGGTACAACTAAACTATGAAGGGGTTCATTTAAGGGTATAATTTTTTTATTTTTTCCATTTATAAAAACATTAGAGCTATAAGGAGGATAATAATGATCATTATAAAACATAGGAACATCATATAACAAACATGACCTTTTTGTACTAGTTATTTATTTCAATGTTTACATACTTTTAGCCACATGAGAGGGTTCTTCCATAACATACAATAGGGTTATTTAATAAAATCACGAATATGTTATATATTCATGAGGGGGATAAATAAATACAACTAAAACCCAAAACATTCATATCATTTGAATTTATATTTGCTCTGATAGTGTTGAAATTTAATTGTCCTAATTTTACAACTAGTTCATCTTCACTATCAAAAGAAGTTATATCATCATTATAGTCATCATTACTATAGTAAAATGAATATGATAATTTTTTACACCTAAAATATATTCCATAACCTATACATTAAGGTTGAAATAAATGCACAATAAGCTAGATCTAATACATTCTCTATTGTTTGATATTTTGTAGAGATGCTAGAGATTTTGATGCATAGTAGATGTGTCATAGCTACAAAATCTATTGGAATAGTTGTTAGACATGGATACGGCTTGGCTAGTCACCTAAGGCTTTGGAGGTATTTTTGAGATGAGATGGATCCCACTAAATTTTGATCTTGTTGTCATGTTCTTAGGAGTATGGGTATAACTGAATAACACATTTTGATGAGAGGTAGAGGGGGAGACTATAGAGGTGGTTTTCACCTTGGATTATGTCCATACATTGTTTGGAATTCCTATATACTAAATGCCAATGATTTATGATACACTAGAGTTGGAGGATGAGAAATGAGCCTTAGCCTAGTGAGCAATAGGCTCAAATAGGATCTATCATGGGTTATGCATGGGTTTGTTTAAGATTTATTTCATAGTGTAGTCATATAAAATGTGAAAATTGGTAACTTGAGTATGGATTGTGACACCCAACCCAAAGGTCCCTCTTACTTTCTCTCATGACCCTCTTAGGCACCTTTTCATTGATTCTTAGTCATATATAGCCTTCCATATAGTGATTTTACCTCCTCTAGGTAGCATTTCGAGTGATGATTCCATCCCCTTAGGTCCCATTCTCTTAGGACTATAGTGCCCAGCTTGGACTATAGTGCCAGACCCTAGGGTGTCTATTTTTGGCACTCCTATCTAAGTATATTTTTACCACCAATATTCAATTATTTCAAGTTCCCATTCCTTTTCTTTTTAGCCTAATGTTAATACATTTGATGCATGACCAATAGATCCCTATAAAATCCCATTCAAAGTTCATTTAGAAGGGGTTGGAAAATATCACAAAGTAAGAATACAAGAAAGACTACTTAGGAATATTTACTTATTCTCTACATATAACTAGACAATATAATTACAAACTTATTCAATCCCATACACTAGGCCCTAACCACCTCAAGCACACCCAATTTTAGTATTTTGCATCTCCATACACATAATTGCATAAAGCACATCAAGTGGGAGAGCTACATATGGCTTGATCCCTCTTTGGAGTATTGGTATGTACGTAAAAGTTCCACACAAGGGTTATGGATACATGTTTAATTCATCTTACACACAATAACCCCCCTCTTTTCTAAATTTTGTCAAAGCAAAATGGAATCTAGGGTTTGAAGACTAAATCAGATCTACAGGGAGTTCTATGAACATCTAGTAGTTGAAATTTCATAGGTAGGCTCACACAA